>JAHREE010000429.1:7670132-7774726 GCA_033628505.1 Tringa tobata
GCGGCGGCCTGGCGGGGCCTGCGGGGCAGCGCGGCCGCCCGCTGCGGGCGCTGGGTCCCGGCTCCCCTGACAGGGCCGACCGGTCCTTCCCGCTCCGCCCCGTCCCGCCCCGCCCGCCATCGCCTCCCCGCGCCGAGGCGGCGCCGCCGCGGCCCGGCCCGGCCCTCACATGACGGGCGAAGTCCGGCGAGGAAACATGGCCGCGGCGGCGGGGTAAGCATCGCTCCTCGGCCGCGCTGCCGCCGGCGCTTCCCCCCGCCGGGACGCGGGTGGTGGAGAACGGCGGTTGCCCGGGGCGGGCCGGGCCCGGCGGCAGGTACCCCGTGCGGGGGAGGCCGGGCAGCCTGCGCCGGGCAGGGGCTCCCCGAGGCGAGAGCCGGTTTGGGGTGGGAGGGCGAGAGCTGTGGAGGGTCCCGCGGCCTCCCCGCCCACGGCCCCCGCGGGTCGGCGTTGCCTCGGCCCCAGCCATGGGGCACCCTCCGAGTTGTGTTAGTTTAGGGGAGCGGTGCTCCAGGGTGTGTTAGTTTGGGGAAGCGGGGCTCCAGGGTGGCTGTGGAGTGCTTAGTGCGAGGTCTCCCCCGCGCTCTATAGCTACCTTCAGTGCTTTAAGGAGGTGCATTAAAAATGCATCAGAATAAGGGGGGAACTTTTTGCAGTTGCCAAAAAAGATGTTGCGCTGGGACTTGGCGCTGGGTGGAGGTGGCTGCCCTGTGAGGTCCTCTCTGGCCCCGGTGTCCCCTGGGCAGGGAAACTGCTGCTGAGAGCAGTGGGTGCCACATCCACCGGGACAGGACTTGGCCTTGTTGATTTATCTACACGGAGCGCAGAGTTCCCCGGGAAGAAAACATCCAGTTTATGCCTGAAATGGCATTAGTTGCTTTTCCTCATCTCGCTTACTTCCTCGCTGCTGGTAGCGCAGGCCTCTTGCACTGCATGTGTTTGATGTGGAAGCAGCGTTAGAAATTGGCTAGACTTCAGGCTGATGTTGGTAACTGTTGCTTGAAACAAACAAACAAGGTCCCGTCAACAAACAAATGATAATTTCTTGAAAAGTAGTTTCAGTGGTTTCTTTGCGAGCTCAGGAGAACACAAACTGCAGGCTGTCAGTTTCCTTCTGGAAACCAGAAGCAGGAAAGGTTGACTGAGAAATGGTGGGAAAACCAGAAGTGAAATAGGATTGTTGCTTACCAGTGTGTTCTGGTGACTGCATCAAAACAAACCCAAAACTTAAGATGGATCATACAGTAACAAAATGTAACCTCTCTGAAAATAAAAAACTTACACAGTAAGTTTTGGAAATCAACAGTTTCAGGCAAAAGAAAAATATCCGTTAAAGAAACAGATGTAGTTTAATGTTCCTACCTACATTTTACTTCCAATGTAATAAAATAAAAGAGCTCTTGTGAGGGCTTGGGACTAAGTGATCATAAAAATTGTGTGACAGCCGGCAGAGAAACTGCCAGCTACTGTGGGAGGCCCTTCCTGGGCTGAGCAGGGGCTGAGTTCTGGTACCTGACTGGTGAAAACGAGGAGACTGAGCTTCCCCTGTCCTCTTCTGGGCTTGCAGGTAGCCATTTCTGGGACTGACTAATGCTTATTTGCAGAAACTTGCTCAGCTTCAAAGAGGTGTGCACCACAAAGCAGTGCTTGCATGAAACGCGCTTCATTATCAAATATATATTTCAGCTATGTCAGAGTTGAGTTTGTGGCTGGAGACACCAGGGTCTTTGCATTAGGAGAAGAAAACAGACCTTGAAGGACCGGCCAATGTATTGTACTAATTACATTCTGGTATTTGTGTGTCTTGTGTGGTGTAAACTGGGTAAGTGATTAGAGATCACAGAGCAAAACTGAAAGCTTGTAATTCCCTCTCTAGAAAGAATTTGTGGTGGTATTGTTAGGTGGGAAATAGAATCATAACAGTTTTCTGCTGGTGTCATTGCATGTGTATTTGCAGGGTTGATACGCAAGTGAGGCAGCTCTATACTTGTACCCACCCAATTTACGACAAGTGGCATAGCGATTAATTCTTCTATTTGAAACTGGAAAAGTGCTAATAATAATCATTATTATGATATGGGCTGGAAGGATTATAGAAAAGAAGAAAACCAGCTGATTCATAACCTACTTAGCTGCCATGTATTTCTTAGTAACAGAGCAATGGGCACAACAGGGTGATGGTCCTGCATGTGAAGACTTTTCTTGTGATCCTGAGTACTGTGAGCGTTCTCTTCCCAAGTGGTGACTCGCAATAGAAGGCCAGGTGTACAGCCATTCTCTTTTTCTTGAGACTTACGTTCCTGTGTAGGTGCCAGTCTCTGAGAAGAGCTGTCTGTGTAAGCTGGGGAGAGCTGGCACTGGGCTGGCACCCGCCGAGGGACCCAGCCTCTGCAGGCGAAGCGGCGCCTCTGGGTGCCGTGCCGTGGTTTTGGCCCATCTGCGAGGGTGCCATCCCTTTGGTACCTGAGTGCTTGCAGGAGAGAACAGACAACAAAGGCTGTTGAAGAAGTAGATGTAGCTCTGAGTCAAGTCCTCTCTGAAACCTCGCTGTTGTTCTCTGCAGAATTTTGGCTGTGAGAGTAGGTCTATTGCCCAGCTAGCTCCCACAGTCCAAGGCATGCATTCAGGTATGGGTGCTGAGCAGAGAACCCGAAGAACTGAGCAGTATTTGCAGCAGCACCCAGCCCAGCTCTCCTGTGTCCCGCAGCCCTTGCTGCAGGGCCCCGCACGCTCCGCTGCCGTGGCTGTTACAGCAGCCTTGAAACAGAGACCAAGGCCTGCCTGTGAAAAACTGCAAGTCTAAAACAACTGTACAGGGCCAGCTTCTGCTGTCAGTGAGTATTGTGGCATCAAATTCCAGCAGGGGAAGTAAGATCTATTATATATGAGGAAGAATTCAGTTTTGCCATGGGCTTAGGTAAAATATGCAGAAGAACCATCATTTTGCATCAGAATGCATTTCAGCTCCACTGCTAACATCCCAGTAAAAGTGGGCTTAGTGAGCTACTGCTAGGAATTGCTGCCTGGCATCATTAGTTCTCCTTGAGTCTTGTTTTGGTTGTCAAAGGTTTTAGGTACAATAAAAGCATTAATAGTAAACGTAATGGAGATGAAAATGTGCGTTTGTAGCAGCCTCCTCTGAGCTCCAGGGTAGGAATAGGTGTGGAGAAGGAAGGAGGTCAGAGTCTTTTTTTTTCTTAAATCACAGCAAAAAACCCCACCAAAAAGCTTGTGAAGAATGCGAAATTACAACAAAGGTGACTCTTTTCCTTCCTTTGAAGCAAAACATAAGACAAGTTGTAGTACAACCCCTGCCTTTTTTTGGTTTTGTTTTTTTTTATCAGCAGATGCAAAGATCTGAGAGCCCCCTATGGCATAAGGGTGTCTGAGGATGTTCTTTCTTCCCTTTTGTACTTGCAATAGGGCGAGTGTGTGATTTCCAGGCCCTGCGTGGAGTTACTCCAGGGGGTGATCTCATTTGGGTAACAGTGTTTTCAGCCTCTTGGGTGTTGCTGAGCCACAGCTTTGTGCTTGGAAAGCCTTGCCCATATTTAGTTTCAGGTCCACCGTCTGATTTAAAACTTTCAGTGGCTTTTGCTAGGATTTTATGAACTTGCTTCATTGTTCCTACAGGCTTGGGTACCCCAAACCAAAAGCTTATGCTGTGCTTCCCTGCCATGCTGGTGTTTGTCAGGGGTGTGCGGGAAGTAATAAACATAAACGTGCTTGAGTTTTGTGCACCATCAGCTCAACTCCCAGGCACATAGTTTGAAAATTGGATTAGCAAGAGCAGTCTTTCACCTTCTAAAATTACTTATGCTGTTATATCAAGTAGTTATAAACAAGTGAAATAAAGTATTTTATTAGCTCTTTTATGCTGTGTCTGCAGTAAGAAATTATAGGGTTTACATTTCTGATGCTGATAGAGTCTTTCAGGAGGTTACTTTATGTAGCTATAAATCAAAGGTTACCTTTCAGATTGCTTATGAAAACTATATAATAATTAAGATGTGGAGCTCTGCTTCTCTAAGGTTAAGTCCCTTGGTGGTTTGTTTTTTGTAGTAACAATTTAACTGCACCTTTCTGTCCTCTCCTCTGGAAACGGAACTGATAGAAAATAACCAGCCAGCCAGTCTCCAGTAAGCTGAGAGAAGCTGAGGTAGAGGGACAAACTGGACTTAAATCATAGGGTTTTATTGATGAAACAGTGTTTATCTGTAATACTGAAGCTCTAAAGCACAGCTTTGCTACAATAAAAATTAAAAAATAAGGTAATGATCCTAGATTCTTCTCTCCTCATCTGATTTAAAAAAAAAAAGAAAGTCTTGCAACAACCTACTGTACTTCTGCTGGTAAAGCTCCCAAAAGTGCAGGTAGGGAGTGGTGACAAATGTGAGAGAACGAGCAATGTATTCTTGTAGCACTTTGAGCACCTTAAATTACTCAATAGCCAGTTTAAGAGAGTGCTCTCTTCTTTTAGGCTGTGTCACCCGGTTGCGGCTCTGTTGAGCACCATTTCTGTTCTCAGTAACTCAGAACTCATTCTCTTCCCAGCTGACCTCAGCTGTTAGTGCTTTCTGCATCTACTTTCCGTGTTGCTCTACCTGAAGGAGTGTAAGGAGTGACACGCTGTGGCTGTGACCAGCCCTGTCTCCTTTGGTACCATATGGGCAACGTTTGTCTCTGGAGAGCAATGCTGGTATTCGGCATCTCCTCCCCCTCAGTGATTAGCATCTTCTTTGTGGAGCTGAACTAAACTTCCTTTTCTGTTCTAGACTGAAGTAACAAACACTGTGCATCTGAACCATGCTAACCGCTTTGTCTTCCATTAATTGTCAATTAAAAAAATCTTTTCTAGACCTTCCTTTTGGCTGGGGAATGAGACCTTGAAAGTGCCTGTAGCACTCTTTGCCTTGAACAGAAGACGACTGTGTGATCGCCTGAGGCAGAATAAGGATGTCCAGAAGAATTCGATTGTTCTGCTGCAGGGTGGAGAAGAAACCCAGAGATACTGCACAGATACTGGTATCGTGTTTCGCCAGGTGAGAGCTGAATTAAAACTTCAAATCAAATTAAGAAACTTTCTTCAACTGCATGAATTTTTAAACGATTTTTAATTATTTTCCCTTTATCTCTCATGTGTGCATTGCCTTGCTTCACTTAAATAAATTGGCTTCCTTCTAACATTACCTCTTCAGCTTCGAGTTCCTCTCTCATTCAGTGCTGTAGTATGCAGGCTCATTATTCAGCTTAAAGGGCCTAAACCTGTTCAGGGCCCTGCTGCCTGCCAGTATTTAACGTAATAACAAAGACAGCAATAGAATATTTCTTAGTTTTTCAGTCTTTTCTGTGACCCAAAAAATAACCTTCTTTCTGTAGTGAAACATGTTACGGTGGTCCTAAACTGAATTTATTCATAGAAAAGTGTATTTTAAGCTTTTATAAGTTGTGTATTCCACAAAGCAGGAGGTATTTTAGAATTTACAACATGTGTCTTGTCAAATTAGACTCTTCTTTAGGTGATCATGTGTTCTCTTGTCACAGATAGGACTTAATAACTTGTTAATGTCATGCCGAACACGTGCTTAGTCTTTGGGAAAGTTGGCATAACAGAACACTAATTATACATAACCCTCAAAGCTGTGTGCTCGGCATGGCTTTGTTCTGTGAATTTATTGGAGCTGTTGCATGTTATGAAGAAACAAAACCTATAAATTCTGATCTAGATAGTACTTATCTTAATGTAGTTAATGGTGTGTTTTTAGGGGAGATGCACCTGTCAGAGTGTGTGGCTGTCCTTACCAGAATTCATCTCGCTATTGTTAAGTGTTTTGCTGTTTGCTTGTTTGTTCTTAAAAACCTCTTGTTAAAGGCGGTTCCTGGTGCAGCTTCCTCTTCTCAGGGGAAGGCTGGGACTTCCCTTCAGCACTCAGTTCACAACCCCATGAATCCACACTCTGCTTTTGCCTCATGTGACATGATTGTTTCTTCCTGGTACTACATTCCCTAATTTGGGATTGGAAGAATGTGTTTTATTGTATGATGTATATATATGTGGCTGAGTTGACCTGTTAATTTCTCATGGTAGCTTATTAATCACTGATCCTTTCCAGTTGCCACCAGAGGGATTTGTATTACTGTAACCTAAAACTAATCAATCTGAAAAGCTTTAGACCCCGCCTCCAAAAGCAAGAGAGATCTCTTTCAGATACATGGGAGTAAGAATTAGTACGTACTGTAGTGTATTTTTAAAGCTGGTAGAAGTGAGAGTTTTCTCATATAAATATATTTTGTCTTTAACCTAGGAATCTTACTTCCACTGGACTTTTGGAGTGACTGAAGCAGGCTGCTTTGGAGCAGTAGATGTTGATACTGGAAGATCCATGCTTTTTGTCCCACAACTCCCTGAGAGCTATGCTGTTTGGATGGGGAAGTAAGACATACCTTTTCACTGTATTCTGAGGTATCTGGGTACTCTGGGTAATATGACTGACTCTAGAGCTAGAATGATGTCTCATTTTAGTCAGATTCCACCAGATCATTCGCTGTGAATTGCAGTGATACGTACATACAGTGGTACAAAATGTCACCAGTTGGGTTTGATCATATGATACCAAATGATCTGCCACCGTTTGGTGGAGAATACATTTAGAACCGCAGCCCATGGATCTCGTGGTATCTGTGACAGGAAGCCGAACTCTAAAGCAAAGTAGAAGTCTTGTGTTAAGCCAGACCAAGTTAAATAGTAAAGTGGGTTTTTTCAGGTTACTTCACCAGTTTGCAGCCGCCTTAGCTAATGAAGCTTTATGAGTGGCAGAAGGTAGTTTAGCCTCTTTTCATATCAAAAAAAGATATCAACTGACAGACTGCGGAACATAATTTTAATTCTCTTCTGTTAGCGTGCCATAAACATCTCTCTTTCTATCCACATCGGTAGTAAATATTGCTCAGTGCTGTAGTAGTGGAGGAATTGATTTATTTACATGTTCATTTCTTTTCTCAGTCTTAATTGTATTTATACCCTCTAACAAACTGTAAATTTTTTTGCTGTCTACATTGTCTCAGAACATTGGATTCTTTCTAATTTAATATTTTGAGCTCAGGTTGCTTCGCTTCTAATTGAAGCTATCACTTATATTTTAATGCTAATTTTGGGAAAAGGCGAACAATTGCAACCAATCACATATGCTGAACTGTGCCAGAGCATATGGTGGGGCCTGGCTGCGGTCTTCTCAGGGAGTTTGTGTGAGTATTGCTGTCTCAGGCCTGCCTGGGAACTGAAATGCTTTGTGATAGCAGTATCTGTATTTTTATGCTATGTGCAGTATTTGAGGTGAGAGCTGCAGCTGGCTGGGAGGGGAGGTTCTGGTTAACCCCTCCGTGTACTCTCTGAAGCTTGTTCCCTGGTGGTGCTTGTTCCCATTTATAGACAAAGCTTTTTCCTCCTCCCAAGTTCTCTTCTGTTAGTTCAAATCAGCTGTTCCGTACCCACACTGATTGTGCCTCATCTGAAAAGACTTCAAAATATTATTGAAGCTGCACTGTGTCATTCTGCGTTTTTGAACAAAATATTGTGGTGTTTATAAATAGTGGCCTCTTTGATTTGCTTGTGCAGCACTCGTTACTAGTTCATTTACACAATTACAAGTCTGGTTAAAAATGGTTTATTGTCCTTGTGTCTTCTTGCAGAGTATAACAAATTGTCTTTATTACAGCATACTTGTTTTCTAAGTTCTCCTCCTCACCCTTCCTGAATCCCTCTGTTTGAATCTTTATTTTCCCTTCTGTCAGCCTCGGTCATGTACTTTTTCTGCCTGTCAGGAGGAGGATGGATGAATAACTCATCTGTGAGTCAGTAGCAGTTCTGCTTCATAAGCTGGTTGGCAGGGGGTACTGCACACAGCTAGAGCTTGTGTTCCTTCCCAGAAGACTCAATTTTAAGTCAAAACTAGCACTGAAAGAAAAACACAAATAAGTTTGCCTTCCATCCGCTGCTGTTTATCTACTGTAGTTTGCTGTGGAAATGCTTGTTTCTGTGCATGCGGAAGGCACTGTCTACCACTGAAGAAACACTCATTTAACATCAATGAAGCACGGATCAGTTCCAGCCCTCGCTGGGTATTTGCGAGGTCGGTGTTTTACAGAGATCTGCAGCCCCTCCGCTATTCGACAGCAGGGTGCAGGGGCTCTGCCTGCGGCTCACATCCCTTCCTGCTTAAGGCAGATGAGGGAATCTGCCATGGGAGTTTGGGCAGAAATGCAGAGATCTATTCTGCGTAAGATGAATGCAGGTGGCTCTTCACTACTACTTTACTACCACTGTATTACTGAATGTGTTGTTTGATGTCCTGTTGTGCCTTCACTTCTGAAGGTCACGTATTTGGGTGGGTTTGGAAGCTTACTGTGGCCCGAACCAAGGAAGTGTCTGGGAGCACTTGCTCGGAGACGAGCAGACTGTTGGTTTATAAATGAGACCATAACCGCTGTAGTTATTTCAGTCTCACCAACTGTTTTTCTGAAGGGTTTGGCACACTGGAGTGGTGCCTGGGGACGCTGAAGAAGAGGTGAATGTGGAGATGATGGATGCAGCACCCTGGCTGTGGTCTGCCAAGGACCCAGCACCATGTCGTACCTTGTTAAGGGTGAATAGCACGTCTTTGGAAGCGTTACTTATCTTGTAGGAAAGACTTCTTGCTGCCCGTGTGTGCTCTAAAGGTTTGTAAACAGCTGTAAGGCTACCTTTTAGGAGTCCTTCAAGCCAAAACAACCTCTGCAGTTTCAAAAGGGAGGAGAGATTTGATTTAACTCACAGAGTAAGGACATTCTCCCCAAAACCCACATCATCTTAAGGGGCAATGACAGAATTGTTACGAGGGTAATTGTAGGACTGGTGCTCCTACGTTCACTGCTGGGCTGGCCCATTTCTTCATTGTTGGCTGGGAAAGTCTTCCCGACTAAGAACGGCTTTCCCTCTCTCTCAGTCTGTACCTCTGCCCCTGCCTGTTTGTGAGGCAGAAACAGAGACTCACAGGATGGCTTAGAGCGTGAGCTTTTGCACTTCTGAAGTATTTTTCTAGTCTTAGTTTCGGAGGAAGAGTTTAAGAAATGAATCTGGGAATATCAGACTGTGAAGGCTTCAGGATCACAACTGCGCAGTAACTGCCCCTCTGTCTCTTACCTAGTCAAGCGTGGCTGCGGGGCTGGGAGCCATCGTTTCTCTTCCGAGGAAGCATTAAGTTGGTGTGACTGCATGTCTTGCACAGAGACTTCAATTTCGCTAATTAATGCTGCACCTGCCATTTACCTCCTTAATTATAAATGACAGAACTAGTCAGTGTGCTGATTAAAGATATTTTATAAAGTAAAACATACTGTACAGCAGCTGCTTTACGTGGAGTGGATGCCAAAATAACTTAATTGCCTTGCCGTGTAAAGAGTGTTTTTAATGGAAAACAAAAATATTTAACGCTTTCATGCTCTAACTTTAGAAATACATATTCAGTGGGACAGAACAATATTTATATGCAATTTCCCGTGTTTTCTTCCAAGCCCTGCTGGCTGATTGATAAGTATAGCAACATTAATCTAGCGTTGCATCCACTGTAAGTAACATTTTCCATGAAGTTGATGGGAAGCTAGCTATATTTGCAAAGTTGAACCTTAGTGTGGCACTTTGGAGCTGTAATAAAGCACAATGAAACACTTTATGAATGTTAATCATTTCTCAGTGACCTAATGAGGAAGCTCCTTAAATACTGCCATCGTTTTCTAAGTAGGCTACGACCAAAATCAACCTTTGGTTTTAGTGATTAGACTTGACTGACTTCAGCAAAGCTGTGAAGTTTTACTGCCTTTGGAAAAAAGTGCAAAAGTCCATGGTTGGTTTTTTGCTTGTTTACTTTTTTTCCCCAAAACCTTCTGTAAAAATAGTTATTTTGGCTTTTAGCCTTTTTTTTTTTTTTTTCTCCTGTACACTGTATGTGGCCATGAAAATGCCACATACAGCTAGGAAGCCAGGAAATGTCTTTCTGGATTTCTTTTTCTTTATAAGCATGGGTAAAATTTTGTGGCATTTATCTTTTGAGTAACTGTGAGTATAAACTGTGTACAGTGTGGTCTCTTTCTATGCTGGTGGCTGAGATTGGTGCCCTAGTTAGCTGCAGGTCTGGCCAGAAAAAGACAAGGTCTGTAGAGAGCCTGTTCTGTGCAAGCTGAACTTTGAGGCAGCTGTTTGGAAAAGCAGTGGGATGTGTGTGCGTGGTGTAGGAGAAACTCGAAATCACCTTACCTGCACTCCTCGATGCAGATTTTGCAGGAACGAAGGACATTTTTAAAATGAGTTTTACTGATGACGTACTTGCACGTTATCTCCTCTGTAGCAGCTCTGGAGCTGTGCTCAGCATTCTCTGGAAGGGTCTTCTGTTTTAGTTTCTGAACTCGTCTGCTGGATCATCCTCTCATATTTTTTCTTGTAACTTTTTCTCTAAAATGAAATATGTTTAATGTTTTCTTTTTCTCTATCAGTTTCATCCCTTCCTATAATTTGTCCCTTCCCTCTACCCACTGAATCTTTATTTTGCTGTTTAAAAAAACAACCCACCATTTTTAATTACTTTAGGTCATCTTATTACTGTTTTGTACCAACTGGAAATGGCAATTTATCTGCAAAGTTTGTTACCACCTGCAAATGCCATCTGTGGATCTCGTGAACATGTTCAGTCCTGCTTCTGTTTCTGAATAGCATAAGCACTGATTCCAGTCTTCGGAGTCTCCTGCTAATCAAGACTTGCAGGCTATGGCCGTTTGTCACTTTAACTTCTGAGAACATCAGCCTAAATTGATGCAGCACTTTTCAGGGTGGCAGTTGGAGGGTTTCCCAGCCCTCAAAAAGCTCATATTTTTATCTCTTTATTTATTTTTGGTTTCTGCTTTAGGCCTTTCTCTTTTTTATTACAACTAGTCGTTGGGTTTCAGGTCACATCATAGTGTTCCTGTCCAAGCCAATTTGAGTTGATTTGGGGGAGTAAGTCTTGAGAGAGATTTTTATCAAATATTTTACTGTTATTCAGATAGTACATCTGTTGCTTTACCCTTCATCTGATCCTTTGAAAACTGTACAATAAAGCTGGTTGCTTTTGATTGACGAGACTTACTTGTGCAATTCCCCATGCTGCTTATTTTCCATGATTCCAGTTCTCTCCATAGTATGGTGATTTCCATTTCTGGTCTCCCATTCAATTATTACGATATTTCTCTGTGGATAAAAATTACTTTTACAGAATAATTAGTGTCTGGATTGCTCTTGCCACTTTACTGATCATTGTTTTTCTCTAAACAGTGCTGCTTGAACGCTCTGACTTCTCAGATGATGAGTTTAGTCATTGTCCCAGTATTTTCATTCTCCAGGAGCCTTGCTCTGGTGCAGTAGGAATGTGTATTGTCTCTATCACTTTCACTTCAGTAACTGTTTTTATAAATCTTTGCTTTCTAGCTGCTTAAGTTTCCTTGTATTTATTGTTGAGAATGTTTTAAGCAGTAATAGTTACTTTATACTATTTATAGTACTATTTATAATACATTGTTTTCTACTCTCTATCACGTATACCTTTAACTGGATGCACAGTGTGGTGATTTATTAAGTGTTTAAGTGCTGCTTTTTTTTCTCCTCTTTTTGATTCAGGTGTATTCAGAAATAGAACCAGCACTAAGTAATTCAGCTCGACAACGCTGCACCAGAGTTTTTTAATACCCTGATGTGGCTTCAAACCACAGCATGAGAGAGTCGCATCCTGCCTGCGCACGTCTCACGCCTGTGGTACGAGGGAAAGCCTTGATAACCTTTACCAGGCATTTCTTATTTTAAACGTTATTTAATACGCTAGCAGGATATCGAGTTCAGGGATATAAGCTCCAGATAACATTTTGAAATATCAGAGTTTTTCTTCGATGAGACATGCCTTGTGCTTGTCCCCGAGCACTCTGTGGTGGGAAGGGAAGCTGCAGCAGAAGCAATGCCGTGGGGACTTTGCTGTGGTGCCCTGACCAGGCTCTGCCCCTCCTCACCACCTTCTGCCCTGCAGCTGCCTGCTTTGAGCCCAGAGGTCTCCCCTTTTTATTGGCAGGGACTTGAGAAGGCACTTCAGTGAAAAAAACCCCAAAACTTAAGTGAAATATCTACAGTGGTGCCTCTGTCCTTGCACTTCTAAAATTCCGTGTTGTCAGCTCTTGATGGTAAATGTTTTCTTTAGGGTTTTTATTCCCCATGACCTGTCCTGTGTCTGCCTGTATGTGCAGGAGGGGCTCTCTAAGAGTGTTGCCTGTGTTGAGAAACCTGTAAAGGAGAAAAAACAAATCCAACCGTGTCGTTAAAACAGGTTAGGGAAAAGTATAATTGCTATTAATGCTTCTTGAGAGCTAAATGTGTGTGAAAACCAGGCAGGCTGTGTTTTACTCGCTGCGTACCCCTTTGCCTGTGCACTTGCTGGAGCTCTGGGTGTGAGAGTGCTTGGCCTTGGCCTGGCTCCTGGGAGCCAGGACTCCTGTGTCCTACAGGGACAGCGTGGCATAGTGGGTCAGGTACGTTCTGCCTTTTCTTTGTGCCCAGTGAGTTGCTGTGGCAAGTTCCTTTTCATTTCTTTGTGGTTTAGTTTTCTTTACAAGTTATAAGCTGGGAATGCTGTCATCCCCTTCTTACTGGTCAGGTCATCTTAACGCTGCTGTGAGCATCAGTGCTGCTTCCTTCCGTGCTGTTACCGACTCGGACGGGAGCTGCGGGACACGCTGCGCACATTCCCGTGCTGCTGGTAGTGCTGGTATGTGCAGGACATAAAATAGTGCTCATTTCCCCCCAATACAGGCATTTTTCCAAAGCAAAAGTACATCTGCCGCTGACAGATTCAGTATGTAACGCTCAGTTGAGAAGCGTGGATTGGGACCAGTTTTTGAGTGGAGCACTGTTACTGTATAGTGACCTCGAAATTACTCTTGCCCTCTTCACCACTGTAAGTCTTTTTGTGCTTTGTTTTTGGGAGGGAGAGCTTTCTAATGAGTATTTGTCAGCAGTTTTATGCTACAAGAAATCTTTCAGAGATCTCAGTGTATAAATGTTCCCTTTGCTACAGTTTTTTCTGTAGAGCCCTTCTCTCCAAGGAAGCATTTTATTTGCAGAAAGAAATAAAGCAAAGGTTACCAGTTGCAAGCTTTCTGGTTTTGTTTTTTGGGGTAGCTCATGATAGTATCTTTTAAATGTCTAATTGAGGCACTGCTTCTTGGGGTAGAATTTATGGAAAATCTAAAGAACTTTTTATCTTTTGGGAATGGCTGAACAGGAGCAGTGAGACTGTGTATTTGAAGTAGATGAAATAGGTAGTTCAGAGCTTGGCTTTTATTAGGAAGACCCGTGAGAGTCTCCTTAATACTTTATTTCTGATTTCAGAAGGCCAACGGTCTGTACATTGCTCCTAGTTATTCCGCTTCCGCATAATCTGTGCGTAGCACTGGGAAGTCCAGTGTCTCGTACCCAGCACCACGGGGCACGTGGGCTCTGCCATCCTGTCCCTCCATTAGACGTGGCTTCATGGTCACCTACAGACCTGGTCACCTTTTCATGTCAGGGCAGCTTGAGACTCCATCTTCAGTTCAGTTTCTTTTGAATTCTGTTACTCTGTAAAAATCCGTGATGCTCTGGACTGTATCAGAAGGAGCGAGGAGTCTGAGTTTCCATGTATGCAGGTACGTCTGTCTTTTGAAGGATAGAACAGAAATCTAGAGAAATGGGGAAGGGAGGAACCTTAAGGTAATCGAAACATTGCCAGAGGCTGCCTGTGGTGCCAGTCAGCCCATCAGTACTGTTCCATGTTAAATCTAGCTTGATGCCTTTTAATCTTCTTGTTTGAGACAGTGAAATTCCTTTTGGATATGCAGGTGATTGCATTTTTTTGGACAAAGTCAGGAACATCTGCTGGTATCTTGTAAAGCCTCCTGTGTTGTTCTTCCTAGCAGTTCTCGACACCCTCTTGTTTGGCTAATGCTTTGCCATCTGTTAACTCCATGATATTGTAATGAGGGGGGAGTTTATTGGTGGGTCTCTGGCAGCGTTAAAGCACTGCTTTTGTATCCCTTTCCCCCCTCCTGCTCTGCATGCTTTGCTGATGTGTTTCTATTAATCAGGATTAATTTTTGCCAAGGTTCTTGTTCTTTGTATGCAATCTCACACAAACTTTTACTCTGCTTTGTGCTCATTCTAGCCAGGCCTGAGAAATGAGTTGTTAACCATGGGCAACTTCAATTGCTGAAGGTTCCTCTGCTCCAGTTTACTCCTTGTGCCTGTGTTTCCTCTCACGTGGGTGAGGAAAAAAGCCGTGTAACTGGTGCAGTGACTTGGTGCAGTCAGTGTGTGCCACAGTGCCACGTACACGCTCTGTGCAGGCTCATGTTTTTGCTTATAGAGACAGTTTGCTCAGGATAACAGGAATTTGCCATGAAGTGGTGGTTTATGTCTGTTACTCTGAAGGTGAAAGTTAGGGTGGAACGGAGGGAGTGATGCTGTTGTATCCCTGTGAAGCAGAAAGCTTTACTCTGAAGTTTGCTAGTTTCAGCTTTTCTGTCTCACGACATCAAGAATCTTCCTCTTGTGATTTTCTGATATGAGCTTGGACAGGTTTTCATGCGTTTTAGGTGGTAATGCTTGTAGGGCCTTTTAAGATAGCACTGTACCCTGAACATTATTGTGTGGCTTTAGACTTTGTCATGAATAGTGTCTTTGATGTTTGCCTGTTCTGTTACTGTTCCAACTATGTTAATTCCTACTTTTAATTACTGCTTGGAAGAGCATCACTGTCCAGTAACTGCCAGGAGCTGTGGTTCTCAAAGACACCAGGTAGTGGCCAAGCCTTGTGGGTCTGTGTTTTAATTGCAGGCAATGGGCTTTGGTATAGCGTGTTTTGCTTTGTGTCAGCGCTTGCAGTCTTCCTCCCAACATCCTCAAGAGACCCTCAAAATGGTTATTGACTCTAGAGATTCCTACTGATGCCTTTTAAAAACACAGTAAATGAATGCTGATGGGTTTTTGGCTAAAGGCAGATTCAGTGCTTAGAGACTGCAGGTGATTCTGGCCCTAATGGAAGTTCATTGATAGAGTGTGCGGTCAGACAGGCTGGAAAACTGCTTTGTATCTGGGCCGTGTGCTATTAACTTCATATTTCCTTCTGCAGGAGAGGGTGTCCTCACATTATGTCAGGATACACCTGCTGCTTTCTCTTACAGGTAACAGTGCGGAAGGGAAGGTGTATTTAAGGCACCCTTCTTTCAGAATAGCTTCAGAACACAGACAAGGCCAGAGGTGAAGGCTTAAGGAATTCTGTAAAACCATTCAAATCTTAAAGGTTTGTTATAAATTGTGTAGGTGTAAAGCCACAGAAATGAAGAACTGGTTATTATAATGTGTAAGTGAACAAAACCCTATAGTTCTTCTGAGCATGCTGATGGCTCTCGTGTGTCTGACAAGCCCATCGCGAGAACGTGGCTAACGGGGAGCTCTGAACCATCCCGGGTGGGTGACGGGACCAGCGTAGGGCAAAGAACTAGCACAACACGGAGGAGAAAGTAGAGCTGGCAGTTCCAATTCAAACAGCTTCTGCTGGTAGATGGAAGTGGTGCAGCTGCCATTCTGAGTAGTTATTAAGGTGAATAATGTTAGTAAGGTAAATGTTCAATGAAGTATCTTAATTCTGTATTTAAGAGAAACAAAAAATACATGAAGCATCAGAAATGGATGGTGATGAACTAGTTTCTATTCCAGCAGTAAAGCTAAAGAAAGTTAGGTAGCTCCTAAAGGTCATGTTTTTATCCAAACATTTTAAAAGAGCTGCGCAAGGGCTTCTGCAGGCTGCTGTAGGAGTTTGGGTAGGAAAGAGAGAGGATGCTGTTAGCAATGCCTAACAGCAGGACATATAACAGTGTCAGATCTCTGAAAATCAAAGCATCTAGGAATCAAACTAAAAATGAAATGTGCTTATTCTGATCTCTGCTGGCTTTTGCAGTCTGTGGTGGCTTGCAGACATGTTAGGAAAGGTGAGGTATGTGAAGGCAGCGCTGACACTAAGCCAGCCCAGTGGAACCCGGCAGTTCGGTGGGCTGTACCTAAGCCAGACTGGCTGCTGGCCCACAGGGCTGATGCCCCGAGCTGTGGGGCTGCCTGATGGTAGCAGGGTGCAGGAAGCTAAGGCTGTGTGATTTATCTGTGGTGTGGGGAGGGAGGAATCCTGTGTAACTTCAGAGCAGATGATGCAGTCAACTCGCCACACTTCAGAAGCCTGGGACCTCCTGCTGTTGACTTGCTCTGCTGAAGGTGCTCGGGTCATTTCCCAGGTGTGTATGTACATATATATAAGCGTGTGTCTGTAATCCTTTAGGAACAAAATGTAGAATGTGTAGGAAATGTTTTTAAATTAGTCCCAACTGGAATTTCTCAGATTTTTCTGAGGAACACACCATTAAAGGTTTTTTTTTTTCCAACAGGAATAGATTTACATCCTAGGCTATGGATAAATAATCTTGAATTAGGAACTCCAGCTGAATAGCTGAGGAAAAGCTGAATTTCATTTTAGAGCTGATCCACTGTAAAAACTAAAACCTGAAAATCTGTCCTAGAAGCATTAAAAAATGCAAATACAAAGCGACCAGTAGGAAAAAGTGGTTATATGTATTGCAGATTGTCTGGAAGAACGTTTAAATGCAAATGCAAACATATACATATGAATGTATATCAGCAATTAGGTTGCAAATATATTAGCAGTTGGCTTAGATGCGTTGCTTTCAGGAATAGCTATCAGCTGTTATAAATTCTGTTCACAGTTTTTCTTTGGCATTTGTGATTTAGATCCATCTCATTTGTACCTCTCTTCTGAATGCAGTTCTGAAAACTAGAACACTCTTTTATCATGTTGGTATTACGAGGCTCTTGCTCCAGAGTCCTTTAGAGCACAAAAAAATGTTGCTTAATGGAATTCTTACGGTGATGTCAAATTTGTACAAATCTCTTAAGATTTGCTGTTATGAATTCTTGCGCAGTGTAATGAACAACAGCTTTAAAGTGGTTTTAGACAATAAGACCAAGCTTTTATTGGATTTAAAGTGGAAACACAGCATGATTAATAAAGTATTGCAAAAAAATTTGAGGTTTTAATTTTGTCCAACTATATAAAAACTTCGAAATACATATTTTTTTGTGTATTTATAGATAGGCTGTCGGAGCTGTTCATCTTCCTGGTGGATAAAGGGAGGAGTCAGTATTCCATTCCTGTCCAAAGCATGGCATTGAGGTGGAGCCAGTTGTAATACTGGGCAGTCGGAGTGGTGGCAGAACCTGCTCTGGCTGATGAGGTTGTGATTTGGTGAAGGACCTTGGTTTTTAAACATGCTGTCGTGTACCGCTGGGAGTTCAGTTAAACCGCGTGGAAAAGTTTAGAATAAACTTGGAAGCTTTCAGTAAGCTGATGGGCTGACTGGGATTCCTGATCACTAGTTCTTAATATGATGCTCCCTCACTCTTTTGCTTGTGGTTTTGGTATTTGATGAATGTACAGCAGAAATGAGAGATAACTAACGTGGGATACTGCTTTACTGTCTTTATAGTGAAAGTATCACTGCTCCTCTTCTTTTTCCCACTGCTACCTCAGTAGAATTTTGTTTAGAATAAAGTTGTCACTTGCTATGATTGAAAGCTGAATTTTCAGTATTTGGTGCTTTAAAAAACCCTTAGCTGTTAAAATGAGACATGCATCAGAATTGGAATCTTCTCTTAAAAATGTAGCGTCACATCTTTAGGCCATCTTCAGGATTTCCCAACTGCTATGAAAAACTTGAGAATCAGAAACCAAGCAGGTGAACTAGATTGGGCAGAAGAACACGGGAGAGGGAAGAGTTGTGTAGGAAGCATCAGCAGAATGTAAACAGCTTTGATGTTGCACCCAAAATAACTCAATCTTTTTCACTGGACTGGAAGTTGTGATGAATTGTAGGTGGTGAACTGGAGACAGTATCTTGTTTAAGGGATCCTTTGGTGACAAAAAGTGAGGACTCTATCCTTGTAAATAAATAGGAGTGCTGGACTCTGACATTTTCTTGCCTTATTATGGCCATAAATATGGGATGCCAGATTTTTGCCTGGCCACTTAGCCATGATGCAGTTCTGGGAGTTTGGAGTTGCTTATTTCTTCCATTATAAGATAAAATGATGACTCCTACTATTCTGGAAGCTAACTATTGACATTTATAACCAACCCTGGCATTTGCTTGGCTGGAGTTACAAAACTACAGGGAAAGGATATTGAGTGGTTTTAGGGCTGAAATGCATTATTCTCTGTAGGTTTTTGCCAGTTTATGTTGCCAGGGAATCTAAAAAATTTTGCACATTTTTCCGGCCCCAAAAGCATGTAAAAATTAGGCCATTGCTTCTTTTCACATCTGTTTACAGAAGGGTTTTTTTGATAGATAAGGAGAGACATGATTCAATAATACCTGGGATCACATCTTTCACTTGGGTAGTCCTTCTAATTAATTTATGACTTGCTGTGGGTTTTTCTACGTGTAGTCTCTGCAGTGATTAATCAGAATTTTGAAACTGGCAGCCCATAGCAGCATTACAAAAGACAAAGCAAAACCTAAAAATTCTAAGCAATTAACTTATTCTACCTGCCTGAGAGTGGTTTGGAGAGAGAAGTACTCCTCAGCTCTGAGAAGTATCAGATGTGCTTGAAATTATCATAACTGAATGTAGCTTCTGATTTTCATGATCCAGCGAGTGTTCTGGGGAAGGTACCGTTCCCTGTCACAGTGATGGCCAGTGCTAGACTTTAGCCTGCTTTGCATTTAAATTGGATAAAAATGAGTTCTGAGCTCTGTCTCTGCTAAGGAGCTTCACACTGGTATGTTTTTTACTGTAACTCCAATGTTGCTGCAGAATAATGTTTCATCGATTCCTGCTAAACTTGGGGGGAAAAATGAAGAGACCGGAGAGAATATGAAAAGTCTGAGTGAGGATTCTTCTTGCTCCTCTTTCTCCCTGAGCCTTTGTTTTGCCTCCTGTGCTGCTTTTCTGTATGTGACAGCACAGGATTTTCTTGATTTAATGTAGGCTTCTGTGTGCACTTTTAGACCAGGTGTCCTAATTTAATGGCTGAGAGAGAGGATGGAGGGTTGTGGGGAACTGCTGGTTCCTTGCTCTCAAAGCAGAGAAAAAATTCCCAGCCTTGAAAGGATGATGAGCTACTTGTGTTCCTCAAAAGAGTGGTAGCGTACGTGAGAAGAGATGTTGGAGGGATTGCGGCTGGAATGGAATCAATAAGGGATTAATATTAACCGTAACCAAAGAAATTAGCAGTGGTGTGCTGTGGATGACACAACTACAGGGTGCAACTGACAACAAAAACCTGGTTGAACAACAGTTTGGGAGAAGACAGAAATTTTCTTACTGGCACGTTGGAAAGGGAGACCTACGCTTAGTTAAACTGCATTAAGCGAAGTGATTAAAATCCAGCACGTTTGTGGGCATACTCTTAAGGAATATTTACTTTACAAGAAACAGTTCTTGGATTCAAACAATGCAGCTAATTGTAAGTAGTGCTTTGCAGGTATTGTGCTAAAGAGCATATATTACCATAAATTACCGTTGGGCATAAATTAGCTGGTTTTACAGTTGGGATTCCTCTGGTACCAGATGAATTTGTTGAAACTGTAAAAGAGAACAAAAATGGAAAGAGCTAAAGCTGTTTGTGGTGTTTCTGGAATATTAAAGTACTTGAATGTGTGAGGAATGAGGGAGGGGAAAAGGAGATGCCTGTAGGAGAAACAAAGGATGGAGGTGAGGGAACTATAAAATACAGAATATAGAAAGATACGAGGATGTAGTGATTTTATTATTTTTTTTTAATTCTATGTGAAATTAGCCAGGGGGAGAAGATAAATGATATTTACTTTGAAGTCTCCAACAGTGATGGGAAGAGTTCACAAAAGGAGAATTGCAAAAGGGAACGTAAAGTGAGGTATTTTTGTGTTACTTTTGGAGTAGTACTTTCATGGATAAATAAATTTTTATAAATCTGTGATTTACTGCTTGAGAACACCATAAACGTTTTCATGTTGTTGTTTATGTCTCAGCCCAGTACTGTTTGGAGCATAAAGGAATGTAAAGTGAAAAATGAGTGCACAGGATTGACAGCAATGACAAAAATGAGAGCTCTAGCAGCCGGTGCGGGCGGCTGTGGCACGTGCCTTCCTTCTGGAGCACCTCCTGAAGGTGCTGGGCTGCTGGTCCCACCACTGCCGCTGTTCCCACTGCGAGGGCTAGAAGTGTTCTTTGCTCTCCAGAATAATTTGTTCTTGCCCTGGTTGGTCTTGTGCTCCTGTAGTCTGTTTCAGTGGCTGAAGGTTCAGTCCTGCGCATACCTCTTGCTCTCCTGTGCTCTCAGGAAGCAAAATGCACAGGATCCTCCAAACTCTGGCTCTTCTGACCATGATTTTTTCTCCTGTTTTCTTTATTCTGTGGAAGGATGTAAGCTGGGTGGGGATTTTTCTTTTTTTTTCATTTGAGACTACATTTTCAGAATTACACTGATTATATTTATTTCAGTTTGAGGAGGATGGCGATTATAATCAGAGACTAAAGTCTGATGAATGACTGGCTGGTACCATGAAGTGAAGGAGTGAGCAATGGCAGAGCCACTGGTCCGGGCGCCGGTGGGGGAGCCCCAGAGCACTGATCTGTGCTGGCTCTGCCCCAGCTGGGGCTCTGCTTGGGCATCAGGGGAGAAGACAGCAGAAATAATTTAATTTTGGACATGGGCATGTTGGACATCCTGTTGGGTTGGAGGAGTGGGGATCTGGTGTCTTGTGGAGTAGAGGTGGCAGGGCCCACATCTTCATATACAGCCCTCAGGCCACTTCATCCTCATGTCAGAGGGGTTGCCGGGAAGAAAATTAATGTTTTGTTCATTCTTTAAATATAACACAGGGCAAAATTGTATTTTCCTATTTCCACCTCCTTCTAGCATCTGGTGAGCTGGGAAGTTGTATACAAATAGCGTGGCAAAAATCCTTAACAAAACTGTCTTGTGTAGAGTGAATGGGAAAAAACCCACTTTTAATTCAGGAGGAGACCCTGAAATCTGGATTAAAGCACACTGATTTTTGTAGCGTGGCAACTTTCTGTGGAATCTCCTGTTTTGAGAAATGGAGTCAAGAATAAGATTATGAAAACATTTCTCATCTCTGATTCTATTGCTGTGATAATAGAGGACATTATTTCTGTCACTGTGGATTTACTAAATATAACAATAAAGCTAAAACTAAATGTTTCTTTTGTTGTTTTCCAAAGGATTCACCCCCCTGAATTCTTCAAGAACAAATATGCTGTGGATGAAGTCCACTATGTGCCTGAGGTGAGTTGACTGTGTTTCTGGGTATTTTTCTGTGACTACAAAATCAGTATGTGGCAATGATTTTGCTTAACTTTAGTCCTCTGCCGGCTGGATGTCTCCTGACTTGGTGGGACCTTTTTCTCCCCTAGTTACTGGAAAAGTGTCCTTCATTTTTATAAAGCACATGTAATTTATTTATTTTTTAAAAGGCTGCCATTTTGAGCTGAACGCTAAGGTCTTAATCCAAAGAGGTCTCATGGTGCACAGAACATGTTTATGAGACCTGTCAGTCTGTGTCTTTATCCAACAGAAATGTGTTGATAAATGCATTTTTTGCAGTGCCCTGGGGATTTGAGGAGGTCGCTGTCACAGAGTTTCCATGTCCTACCTCTGACTTGGGAATCTATGTTTATTTTGTGCCTCCACGGAGCTGTTAGGAAAAGCTGGCTGCCTTACTCTTAGTTCATGTCAAATCATTCTAATATTTAAATAAGCAAATATATTAATATTTTTAAATGCAAGTGCGACTTGCATAGTTAGGTTTCGTATTTAGTTTCTGAGCAGAGGTTTATGTACTCATGCAGCGGGGCAGCTACCCTTTCCTTGGTGGGAAGGTCAGGGTGAGGGCAGTGCGCCTGCCCAGCTCCCTGGGTGATTTCCACGGAGAGTGGCTGGAAAAGGAAGGCTGTGATATTTTCTCCCTGCAGAGCACGAACTCTGGCTCACTTGACCAAAACTTTTGCTCTCATCAGCTGTAAGGACATTTGTTTCATTTTGATAGTGAGCCCAGCTATGAAGTAAAGTTTGATCCTGTGTTTCAGTGGCTGGCAGGAGCTATGGAGAGGCTGCTTTCTGACACGTGGGAGTTGTGTTGAGTGCAGGTGCTCCAGTGCTCATCCATCAGACGGCGAAAATTGCAAGTGGAAAATACATGGTTTATTTTTAAAAATCACATTTATTTTAGGTCACCTTAGTTGTTTTGGGTCACTTTCCATCAACAAATGCCTTTATTGCAGTTCTGTTCTCTGCTTCCTTGCTGCTTAAAAATCTCATTGATGGGAAAAAGAGCTCTTTATGTGGAGCAGTAAATTGTCCCAACATAAAGGTTGTTTTCTGCCTGGACGGAAACTGGAAACATGGATTGAAGGTAGAAGCTGTTGAAGGTGGCAGCAAAACTGTTCAGCTTTCAAAGGGTCTGTCTATAACTTTTGCCTGGTTTGCCAAGGAATTGGTTTTCCACCGCCAGGACACTGTGTGCCATATTTACAGGATAGTTTTATGTCAACAAATGACCAACTTGTGTGAGTGTGTAATCCTGCTTGTTTCATGGGGAGAGGGGAAAAAAAAAAGTGGAATTGTATTTTTCTACCTTGCTGCCATATGCTTTCTCTGGTTAATATTATTAGCGTACTGTTAAGCTGGTTTAAAGTCAGTAAAACTGTGCTCAGTGGAATTACATCATCTGCTCTCTGCTGGGAGGAATGTGTAATTCTGTGCCCACATTTCTGCCGCTGCTCCCAAAGCCCAGCTCTCCACAGCCCCAGTGATACTGTTCTCAGTTTGTAAATGTTTGAAAGATACTGAAGGAGCCTAAAGAACTATTAGTCAGTAAAAATGATCCATGAGAATAACAGTAGACATTAATTACTAAGCATTTAGCACACTGTGACATAATAATATTAATGAGCATGTGGTTTCCGTGCAGTAGTGACCTGGGCAGAGTGACCTGTGTTCCTTGCTTCGGTGTGACATCACAGCTTCTGGGCTCGTACTTCCTCTGCCCTCCAAATGATGACAAGAGACTTAATCTTAAGTTATAGTTGGTATTTACGTCTTTAAGCAACCAACTTAAGCGCTGTGTTTCTGTCTAAATGTTTTGTGATCTGAATACTACAATATCTGAAATATAGCAGAGGAGCATTGTTTGTCTTTGCAGCTCGTTTTCTTTGTGTACAGTAAATGTTGACGAAATTGGTATAAATGTGATTGTAAGGCAGAAAAAAAGAAAAATAATAGCAATCTAAAACTTCTTTTTAGATATCCAGTGTCTTGGCTTCGAAGAAACCCGCTGTGCTCCTTACTTTGGTGAGTCATACTGTTCTGAAGAATAGCTGCCCATGTTCTTCAAGAAGGAGATCATTCAGTATTTCTTTGCACTGTCATTCCCTATCTTCTCCTCCCCACCTGTGCCAAATGTGAAGCTACTTGTGTGTAGCCATCTAGTCTTCTGGCTTCTCCACGATCTCAAGATTTGTAACTTCTGGCCTTCCAGTCTGTATTCTCTCTGCTAAACGCTTCTGGTTTCTGGTAAAACGTGACACACCCACCTGACATAGACCATGGTCTCCTCCAGCCTTATACAGTGACTCTGAACTCCGTGGTTCTCTGCTGCTGCTCTGGTCATGACATGAGCATGTTTGGGCCTTTCTGTGGATTCAGGGAATACTTTTTGTCCCTAGAGTGGGTTGGTAAGAACAACTTCTGGGAGGAGGGAGTGATACCACATGCCTGCCCAGTGTGTTGGATGGTGCTTGCTTAGTTCTCTGGAAGAAGGATGAGTGTGTGGATGTAAAACCTGCAAGTTTTTTCTTCCCGTCACATTTCCCCCAGCTCCTTTCCTTCACAGATGTTTTTTAAACCTCTCACTATTAAGAGTATTTGATTTCTTTTCTCCGGTCTATATAAGAAATGATTTGCTGACTCTGAGCTTTCCCTTACAGCAAATGCTGTGAGAGCTCCTGGATTTCTTGTTTTCCCATGACAGT
This sequence comes from Tringa tobata, assembly GCA_033628505.1. Classification (NCBI taxonomy): domain Eukaryota; kingdom Metazoa; phylum Chordata; class Aves; order Charadriiformes; family Scolopacidae; genus Tringa; species Tringa tobata. The sequence goes on from JAHREE010000429.1 coordinate 7,694,314, forward strand.
TGCCAGACAGAAGTCTTACCAAAAATCCCTCCTTAAACAGTTACATAGCAACAGATCTGATTTATTTATCCATTAAGAAAAGAGGCCCCTACACACATATAAAAGATGACACTATAGCCTTTCTTTTCTTCTTTAAGAGGAGTAAGTGGGAAAGGAAATATTTTGCCATCTTGTGCTTCTTACTGTTCATTTCTGCTCATCAAGTTGTTGATTGGTTGTCACTCTGTGAGCATCCTGCTGTAATGGGAAATTTTCCCCTAATTCCTGGCAGAGAGGACGGAGCTGTGATGCTGTCACAGCCCTCCCACTGCCATGGAGAAGGCCACAGGGAAATGGGAAGAGCACTTCTCTTTCTGCTGGCTGATTGGGATTGTGGTCCTCTCCTCCTTGGTCTCATCTAGCTGCAGAGCTGTGTCGCTGCCCCACAGATTTCCCAGCCCTGTGCAGAAGTGTTGGGCTGCTGTGGAGCAGCCAGAATATTCCTGCTTGTGCTACCTGCCGTATGGAGCACCATGCACATTTAAATAGTCAGCATTGCCAAGGCGGTGCCTAATAATTTATTTTTAAATGAAAATACTGTAGAAGAAACCTTGCCCATTTGTTATTCCCTTGCCCTTTATTATTATGTAGGTCTCCTAGCTGCCTTTCAAGACATAAGGAAATTAGAAATCAAAGCTTGCAAGTTTCCTAAGCAGCACATCCTGACCTGGCTTCTACGCTGGTCTCTTAATTTCTTATATTGGTCTGCGTTTGAACAAACAGGCTTTTTTTTTTTTATTTCTAGTGATTCAAGTAAACTTCTGTGTAAGTTTTCCTGCAATCAGATTCTCCCCATGATTTAATTATTAAATACTTGTGTTTGGCTTGGAATCATGGTCCCTTTAATCTTTCCCCCCCCAGCGTGGTGTTAATACTGATAGCGGAAACGTCTCCAAAGAAGCTTCGTTTGAGGGGATCAGCCAGTAAGTGACAAGGCTTTTTTTGTACATTAATTGTTGCATGATTATGCTTAATTCCTTTTATATTTCACATTAAATGATGCTTTTTTTAATGACAGGATGTTGAATGGCAGATCAAATGTATCAGTATTTCTTTGGGAAGAAAACATTTGACATATTTCTAATGACTTGAAGTATAATGGTGGGGTTTTTTGAAATCTCTTTTGCATCTGAGGTTCTCTTTCTCCGTGTTTGCTTTAAGTACCTAAAGCTGAACAGACCCATTCCCTTACCTCTATTTCACCTTTTGGGATTGGAATATTTGGTTTTTAGATATCAGAAAAAGGAATCTTTAAGAGTAGCCTTTTCTCTTAGTGACTTCCTTGTACAGTGTTGAGGTGGGTGTGAGGAATTCTGGTATGCACAACCTTCTGACAAGATGTCGCATTACAGGTGTAAAATAAAAGATCCCTTTTCTGCTGGATAGGAGCTTTTAGTGTCACTTGATGTTGTCTTTTTATGAAATTTGGCTGCTAGTGGGGTGAAAATGTCCTCATGCAGTATTTTGAAAAGGCAATAAATAAAAATACATCACAGTCTGCTCTGGGATGTGAGGACGATGGCCTCAATTTTGAATGAAATATAACTCTATTCTGTTATGATATCCTCAAATGAGATCATTTTCCATTTTAGCTGAAGTGTATGGCAAAAGAGAAACAAAGCCTCCCATTAAAAAGCCTGTTAAAATAAACACTCATGCTGAGATGTTGAGTAAATGGCCTTTTTTTTTTTTGATCCTTGACTCCCAGTCACCCCGCTGTGTTTTTCTCCATCCACCTCTGTCGGCAACATAATAATTATGTGCTGATGATTGTAATGTGCAGGATTTGCTGCAGGTATGGGCACTCACTTCTGTGGTCTGAGAGCATGCTTTCTGGGGTCATCCTTTCTCTGTGTCATGTGAGCTGAAATCTGGAGTCTGATTCCATAATTACTTTGGTTTTGCCCTCTACAACCTAAATGGAAACTTAATGGTTCTGTCAGGGATATTGGGGACCAAGGTAGCAGACATCCAGACATCTTTTGCTGCCCAGTGAGTTAAATAGAAACTATCCCAGAATACAACGAAGCTATTTTTAATGAGTATTTGGTGTCCTCTCTCCAGTTAAAGCAGTCTGATGCTGGGTTGCTTTAACCAAGTAGATGTTCCATGACCTTATGCTCTCTGGGTACAGGTGGGCTCCAAAGTCCGTAAGGAGGGACACCTCCAGTTTATCTGAGACACTTCCGCATGAAATACAAACAGTTATTAGCTCCAGCAGGAATTCGTATGGGGATGATGTACAAAGTCCTGTTTGAAGCACCAAAAAGCCCTTTTTTCCCCTGAATTTTGCTAAACACTAGAGATTAATTAGAAACGCATTCTATTACTAGTCAACACGAAGGTAGGAAGCCACTCCATTTAGCACTCGATTTGAGATTTTAATAGCATGTCTCCTGCAACACTCCCAGGGATTGATGGTATTTTATCACTGCCTTATGGATTTTTGGTAAACACACTGTTGGTGCTCGGGGTGAGAGCTTCCCCCTTCCTCAGGGGCTGTTTCCAGCTGATACTTTTCATTTGAGACCCGGGATGGCTCATGCTTCTCCAGCCCAAGGCACCACGCTGTTGCTTGTGCTGCCTTGGACAGCCCTGGTTGGTGTCTCCAGCCCTCCCGCTGTCTTGCTCCCCCACCTCTCCTCTATCAAATGTCACCTTTATAGAAACACATATATTTCCAATGGACTGATTTCTTCCCAGAGGATTAAAGCCGTGGAGTTTGTACCAAGCAGTGTCTTCCTTCAGACCACCCCCCTCCCATCTGCCCAGGCCTGCGCTGTGTCGGCTGCCTCTGCCTTCCCGGTGACGCTGTACTTTATCCCGCCTCTGATGCTATATTTTATTCCTGGGTTGTTCTTTGTTCCTGTTTTCTGGCTACCTGGCCAAGATGTATGTGCTCGAGGGCCCTGTTGTGTTCTTCCTGCTCCCATTTATCTTTTTTCTCCTAGGCTGACTGTGCCCCGGTGCGGCTCCCTTGTGGTTTTTTTGCGATGGATAATAATAGAAATAATGTATCATTTCCTGAAAAAGCTGAATTTTGCTCTCTTTGCAGGCCCTTCATCAGCTCCTGTCAGAAGCTGCCTTTTTCTTGCCCTAATGATGTTGCTCCCCTGCTTTACTTTTTGAACCTTTTGAACTTCTCCTGGAAGATAATTACCTAAAGTATTTGATTAATTTTTCCACTGTAATAAATAGTCATTTGAAACAAAATGACTATTGTGGTCATGGGTTATTTCTACGCTCACCCTGAAGATCACCCTAAGTTATTTTTATCCTGCAGCAATGATTAAACTGGTTTTATGCTGATGATAGAGCCCACAATTAGCGAATCATGTCATCATTTCCATCAGTTCAGGTGTGGCTCTCCCGTACAGCCCAGTGTCTTGTGCTAAACCAGCTTGTTTATTGCTGAGGGCTGTAGGGAGGGAGAGGGGCTGTACCTGGGGAGCGCCCCCCCTTCACTGGAGGGACCAGAGTAGGACTTGGGGGACCTGGGTCCTTCACTGGTGCTGTTCCCAGGGCTGCCCCTCACACCAGCTGTGCCCAGCTGTTCTGCAGCCTGCAGCAGGGACTGGCTCTCATGCGCCTCGGAGCCTGAAGTGCAGAAGGCAGGATTCTGAAGTAGCTCTAGTGCCTTATTTTCTGGAGAGATGTATTTCTGTTTGCTAATAAATGCTAATTCTGGTTGGGTTTTTTTTTAATTCATGGACCCATTTTTCAGACTGGAAAATGTGTGGGAATTTTTAAAAGCTAATCATATAGCGATTATGTAGCACTTGTAAAAATGCTTTGAGCTGCTGCGATTCACCATACAAAAAATGGATTTGAAACCTGTATGTAATGTGCCACACACTTTAAAACACTGTTGAATAAATCTTTGCTGGCTCGTTGGGGCTTGTTTTAATCCTCGGCATTGATTGCTGTAAGCGACAGGCCGTTTAAGCACTCGTACCTAATGTTTAAAGTTTGTCAGCGAGTTCCTCTGCCTCGGGACTGCCCTGCTGGGCACGGCAGGGACGGCCACGGCAGTTGCAGCCTGGTCAGTCCTTAGGGGAGAGACTCCCCGGGTCAAAGAAGAGCAGAAAGTTCTAACATCGGGTATGAACATGTTTTAGATTTTTATCACATACACTTCTACACACAAAGCGTATTCCTTAAACTGACAAAAAAGTTCCTCATTATACCGTGTTATTAAATAGGAGGTGTAGATTTCTAGGGTTTTTTTTAAACTAATGAAATTGTCTTGCATGTTAAAAGACAACTGAGTATGAAATCAGTTTGGACATGCTTTTCAGTGTGGTATTTCTTACTTCTATGTTGATTAAATGGGAGCATTTAACATGTTACAGATTGCAACTGTAGCAAAATATCAATTTACTTGCTTCCTCCAGAACACATATCTCATAATCTAAGTATTGTCAATTTGCAGATTGCAGGGAAATGTAGAATTGGGTTGCTGTATGTGATCCTCTTAACGGTAGGGCAGTACGGGGTTTTTAAGAGTAAGTAGTTTATTGTCTGGCGGATAACATCTTTGCTGGATGAACAAGGTGGAGTTACTTCATGTAGGACTTTATGCACAAATTATATTAATTAATTGTTTTGAACAGTGTTTATATTCTCCTGTTAGTGAAGGCAAGCTCTTCCCCTTGAGCTTGTTATTTAACCAGTAAATTTTGGGTTGTGGTTCACTCAGCTGCCTTGTTGGTAACCAAGTGAAGCACAGTTTGGGTCGTTAGTGTCCCAAGTCCAGCAGTCACAGACAGGTGGCCCTGTGGCCACTTGCCCAGGACTTGCTGCCCTCAGGAGCTGAGCAGGGGTGAGACGGTTCAGTTCTTAATCACTGGCTTCCATGAAAAGCTATGTACAGTAGAGTAGATTTTTTCCCAAATCTGAGCTGATGCCCTGTCCTTGAGGTCTAAGATCTTGTTTTAGACTTGATATTATATTGAAAAGTCAGGTGGAAGATAAAACTATGTTCTGCCAATGACCTCCTGCCTCTTCTCCACCTCCCAGCACCCCCTTCTTTTAATCCTGCTGCCTTTCTGTGAGCTTAATTAGCTCCCCCAATCGACCGCTATGCAAATTCTGAGGAGCTGCCACACAGGAGGTGGTCCCAGCCCCTAAGTAAAACTCACCTTTCTGAAAGCACAGAGACAGTTCAAGCTGAGCCCTTAGGGCTGGGATAGGTGAAAACCAGGGACTGCACAGAGATGATTCATCTACCAGATGAAATGTCTTTTCTAAAAGTGCATTGTTTGAACTATTATAAGCCTGTGCCGGTGTACAGTTCCTGGGTGCCCCCGCAGCTTTTTTTCCTAGACAGGTACTCAGGTGAGATGCATTTTTCTGTTGTCAGTTCATGGTTTCACTCTTTGGCTTGTTTGATTTGCTTTTGGTTTCATCCATTTGTGCTTGTGGTTAAAGTGTGCCTGTCGGGAGCTTGGCAGAAGAGCTGTGGATTTTCAGTCTTAATTCAGCTGCCTCCTGTATTTGCCCGTCCTCGCCCTTCATTTTCTATTGTTACTTCCTGATGACCCTAGTTCATACCTGTCCTATTTGCCGAGCTGGGTGGGAGCTGTGGGCAGTGCTGCAGTGTCCCCTTAACCTCGCCAACATTGCTGTGTCTTCCCTCTGACGGGCTGATGACGATTGGTGAGAGTCCCCGTGTCTGTCCTTAACAGCCCAGCTCCCTTCCCCTGGGCCTCGCTCCCTGTGGTGGTGTCAGGGGGATGTGTTCCAGCCAAACAGGGAGCGCAGGACCTTGGGTTTTTAGAATTTTTATGGATTGATTTTACTAGATTGTTCATATATTTTCTTCTGTATAAATTTGTGTTTAACTGGCTCTTCCAGAATTATCTGCATTGGCCTACATAGGTAATAGTTGTTGGGATGGTGAGGATTAAATTGAAAAAGTACCCTTTTAATCTGGGTTTACAAGACATTCTTGTTTCCAAGTATCAACTTTATTCTGTGATTATGCAGTATTCTGTGACTTGTGGCTTTTTGTATTGTTGCTTTTCCAGTGGTTTCTAATTAATACCCATAATACTGAATACCATGCGTTTTGTCCTTGTTGAACGTTGTGATAAGTTGTTTTCTATCTGGGGGTACGAACACAAAGCTATTAACCATCACCTTGTTAGGATTTTATAAATTCATGAGCATATGTTCTTGAAAATAGAGAAGCATGGGTTTTTTTCCTGCTATCTGAGGATGCAGGAAGACCCTGGTACAATCAGAAGTGACTTCCAAATAATTTTTTTAATTGGATTTGTGCTTTAGTTCATCCTTTCTGAGGTATAAAGAATGGTTAATAACCTGGAATAGATTTAATTTTTCCTTCAAAAAACGTGCAAAAATTAATTGTTGCCTTATGACATTCTTCTGAAGATCTGTTGGGAGCCTTGGAGCATTTTAATTCTCCTAAATGCCCTAGCTGAAGAGCCAGCAGTCCTGAGTCAGACAAAAATATCTTTGATGCAGAACACTCCTTAGGCATTTTAATTGTAAGCAAAAAAACCCTTGAACAATGCTTGAAAATCCATTTATGTTCCACTTAATTACTCAGCTCCTGACTCTGTTGGCCACCACAGTGTTATTGTTTGGAGCGCCTCAGAATAGTTCCAAGGATACAGGAATTGCTGCTGTAGAAGACAGGCAGGAGAGCGGTGAGGGGGTTGAGGCCAGGGAGATGGAGGCTTTGGCTTTGCCTCTTCTCTAGGTGGGAGAAGACACAAGGAGCGGTCCTTTCCCTTTTCACAGGCCTCCGGGCCAGCCTGTTTATCACACGCCACCTTCTGTGCACACAGAAATCAGGGGGTGTAAAACGAAATTAGCAATTCCCAGTGTTGGATTTCATTGAAGGGTGTTTGAGGAGCGAAGTTAAAATCACAGAAGAGTTCTGGTTGGAAGGGGCCTCTGGAGGTCAGTCTGGCCCAACCCATGCCCAGAGCAGTGAGTTGATAACGTTTTATCTTTGTCAAAACAAGTTTTTTTAATATTTCCTGAATGTGCTGTGACTCTGATCTCTGCACAGAGTTGAGATTATGTGTCTGATTTGGTGGCATGTATTTCAAAATGACATACCTGCGCAGCTGAGCGCAGCGTGGGCATTCTCTCCCTAGACCCTGGCTGTACTGGATTCCAGCACAGCGTTTGCCTTCACGGGTTTCCACATCCTCAGCAGGGGAAAAAAAAAAAAAAGTACATAAGCAGTCTCTGCTGGTGTGTGTTTGGCTGGTTTTTAACATTTCTATTTTTGGGGTTTTTTTGTAGATTCAATGTGAACAACAAAATCCTTCATCCTGAAATTGCGGAATGGTGAGTAGCATAAAATCTTTCTCTTTGAGTAGCATTTAAGGTCTTTCTATTCTGTACCCTTGCTTCAGAGATTCCCTCGGCAGAAGCCTCCTAGCTTACTAGATAAGTTTTAATTTTAAGCTGATTTCACGTTGTGGGGTGGAAGTAATGTACAAAAGTAAAACCAGGGCTAGGTAAGTAAAGTCAAGAGTTTCTGTAGCATTTTGTGCCTCGATACGCGTTTTTATAGAATGTGTTTGGAGTGCAGTCACATTTGTGTAAATGTGAATTTGTATGAGTAGGAAAAGAACTGAGGATAATTCATATTCTAGCAACGAAAATCAAAGGTAGATGAATACTGTGAACAGGTAATATTTAAAAAGGTGTTATTACTTCTGTAGGATTTATTTTAACAGTATTCATTTTGTTGAATTATTATTCAGGTAGCTACGCTTTGTAATTCCAGGGGAGTTGTGCTGTAGCCTCTCCAGAAGAGGCGGGATGGGAGCGGACTGTGGTAGCACCTTGCAGAGCTGCTGCATTTCCCCACTCCTCCTCTTCGGAAGCATCATTTGCTGACTTTAACTCAGGATTGCTCCAGAACTAGGGCTCTCCAGCTCTCCATTTAGGAAGTACACTGAGGAAATACCATAGTGGATTTTTGTTAATGAATTAGGTTTTTTATCTAAGCTTTTTTAGTGTATTAATCTAGAAATGAGGAAGCAAATCCTTAGTTAAGACAGCTAAGCTCAGCATCTTAAAATGCAAAGAGGTCAGTGTGCACTGCCTGCCCCTGCCGTGGCTGATGGCATTACGTGCTGCTGCATGTCATTCCTTTTAGTGGTTGTTACTGGCACCAGTGCTGAGAACGACCTGCTGCTGTCTTCATCTGCATCTAGTTGCCAGCTGGGAAGCTGGGGAGATGTTTTTTGAACATCAGTGTGATTTCAGAACGTGTAGAATTTTAACAGGTTGTGATTCTGCTGTTACAGCCATTTGTGGTTGCTTGGTGTGACATGAAATTGTGAAAGGGCAGTGGGAACCAGGGAAGCTTTGCTGGGACGCTTTTGCGTCGCTGAGACGGATGGACCTGGAGATGTAGAATAGTGGGGCTCAAGGCTTGCAGATCCTGCTGAGGAGTGCAGGGGAATGGGAGTGCTTTGGAACACACAAAATTGCCCAGGGTACCACTTTTTAACTCTTGCCTGTTCTGTCCTTCTAGAATTTGGACCCTTCCTTTTCCAAAACAAAGCAGTTATCTGATAGAACTGATTTCTGAATTTAAGAGTTGGTCAGCCTTTGAGGTGCAGAGTCCTGACTAATGTAGACACAAGTTCAGAAACTGATGTGTAGGGATGTACAAATTGAACACTATTAAGAAAACTTGGTAAAGAAAGAGTTTAGCAAAACCTGCTGCCTTTTAGAAGTCCCATTAGTGTTCAGTTAGTCAAGCTCCTGCCATGGCAGATGCTAGAAGTGTTCACAGGTGCTGTGAGCTCCTTGTGCTGGGTTACATTCCTTACAAAAATAACAGAAAGGGGTAAGTCAAGTTAGAAGCTTTTGAAACAGTCTCATTTCCCTGCAGAGGGGGTGCTGCTCCGCTCCAGTTGGTTGGTTTGTGTTGGGGTTTTGGTGTTTAAAACCCTGGGAACTGTCAGCCTCTGACATGTGGGTGTCATGTGCCCAGTGGCTGGAGGAGGATTCCCTCCACCTGGCTTTCAAGGAAAGGGAGTTCTAAGAGAAGTCAAAGCTCTGATTTGCATTCAAAAGTGTTTTAAAAGCTTTTATCGAGTTTGGTGGCTTTTGTTTTATGTCAGAAGTATGTTAGAGACCGTTGTTAGGATTTGAGTGTCTGGTGACATCAATTATGAATGACAGGTGGTGTGTATTACAGTTTCCTACAGTCATTTCCTTGGAACGTCGAGTTATTGCGCAAGAAACTTCCTTTGGAAAGCAGTAACAATTTTAGAATTAAGAATATTTTTCTTTTAGGAAGATGAATTTTTGGGGGGGTTATATTCCAGGGTAGGAAATTGCTGAATTTGAACAGCACACTTGCATGGATGTGTATCACTTCAAATTCAGCAGGCTGGGAACTGCTGTGTTTTACACGACCCTGGTCAGGAAGGCTCTGCTCCATGCCATGCTGTCAGAGCTGCCAGCCAGAGCTGGAGGGGCTGAGATTTCTGAACCAGCTGGGAGAACCGCGAGCTACGAAAGGCAGCTCTGGCATTATGCAGCCTTCTCAGAAAATGCAGGGAAAGGTGTCGATACTGACAAGGGGCGAAACGTTGTGATTAAGGATCTGTGGCCTCCCTTTCTTACTCATCCTTTTTCAAGATCTCAAAGTTTTCTGACTTGCTGTGACACTGAAGCATAAAACAGAGAAAAATTTAACCTTAGACTGGATTGCAGCAGTTTGCAGATGGGTGTTTCCACTTTTTCTTTTTTTTTTTTTCCCCTCCAAATTGAATGGCTGTGTTTTCAAAGGCATTTAAACACTTCCACTTTAAATTTCAGGGCACTCATTTCAATTTTGATCCTGAACATACACGCTAAGTATCTATTTTGATAGATACTTAGATAGATTTTGATAGTTTTGAAAAGAAAATGTCATCTAACAGAAGACAAACTTCAAACTTGTCCAATTATCTCCCTAGTAATTGGAAGGGAAAAACAAAAGAATTAAAAATTATGGGTCAATCCTGACAGTAGGAAACCCGTGCTTCTGTATGAACTTGGTGGCACTGAGTGGCTTCCCTGCTCATTGAGAGCTGTGGTACCTGCTGAATCTGCACATTTTGCAGTTGCATTAGCTGGAGCCTGGGAATGATTTGTTCCTATTAAAATATTAATGAGTGTATGCAGAGTGCGTAACTCGTCCAGGAGCTGTTTTTAATAGAACGTTGACATTCACATTCGTGAACAAAGTTGGGACAGTCTTCCTGGCCTCATCTGGGAAGTAGGGGGAAAACATCATGAGAACTGGAGCACTCATCACACGAGATTAGTCAGCACTGCAGAGCGATCACAGTGCTTGACCGGCTACGCTTTATGCCATCGAACCAGTACCAAGGTGGTGAAATACAGACCCTTCTGCTGCCCAGATGTGCTGGTAGGAGCTCCATAGGCAGCCCGGCAGCCCAGGGACCTGCTTGTTCCTGTGCCCGGCAGAGGGTGAGGCTGGTGGTGTTCCCTGTGCAGTTGTGCATCCTCCCTCTCCTCCCCGCTGATGGCTGGGGAGGGGGGTTTGTCAGTCTCAGAATGACTAAACATTTTCTGCGAGGTGTTTCAGTGGTTGACCTTGTGTAAATGGAGGTGATGCGTTGCATAAAAAGTCTATCTGAGGCTGAGTATGAATTTATATATATGCAGAAAGGTACCCGAGGAGTTACAATCTAAAATAAATACCTTGACCCTGAAGCCTCTGACCTAGTCAAGTAAAATAGTTCTAATACTGTTTGCGCTTGCCGTTGAGCAGTCACTCACTTGTATTGCTGGCAGATCCCAATGAAGAGATTAGACAACTGAATTATGAAACAACCTATTTTTCAGGCACTTGCAGATCAGAGATATGTACTGTATATTGAAAGTAATATAAAGGCACATCAAACAACTATTAAATTATCCTGCTAGCACATGCAGTCTTCCGAAGAACAGGATTAAAAAAAAATAAATCTGTAAGCCTTTGCTCCCTCATTCTAGCATGAATATATTTGAGCTGCTGCTCTGTATGTCTTGGCTGAGAGGCAGGAGCAGAAGTTTGTTTCCTCACCCATGGTGAGCAGATTACACCATCCCAGTGTAATTTTTTCACCTCAGTGTGCATTTTAAAGCCTTGCGCTTCTCATTCGCAATGTGCAGAATGACTATTTTGTGTCATATTCTAAGACATCGACTAAGAATGTCAGTCCATTCCCCTCTGCCCTGCTCCTGTTTATAAGAGCAGGGTGATTGATGTTGGTGTTTTCACAAAGTCAGAGCATTTTACTCTGGGCAGAGCAGTGGTGTTGGGAGCGATGCCACTGGGGCTGTGGGAAATGCTCTGATGGCTGGGAAACCTGCTTCTGGGTCATTAAAACTAACTACAGGAGCAGAAATACGGTAAATAGTTCTCCACAGCCGTATGAGTAGGAGCATGTTATAATAAAAAAGGGGTGTCTTGGTGGCCGTTTCAAAATATAACAGTTATGGTGCTTTGTCACTGCTGCAAACTCTGGAGTGGAGCTGGAAAATACGATTTAAATATCTCTACGCGATTCAGTAGGTGGTTTTGTTCTTTGTCAACAGTAAGTGTGTATTTCACGGCTGCCTTTGAGATAGGCATGAGAAATATGAGGGAATCAGTGTTTGCAGCAGTGGAAAGAGTTTTAATAGAAGGTATGGAGCTATCTCTGCTTCCCTGTTCACATCACACTAAATAGCTGCTGTTATTTGAAATGCATGGTAGAAAGCATTGTAAGTAGAGAAGATTTTAATGGTAAGTTTTTGAGATGAGCTTAGAACAGAGGGCTCATAAGCAGACACAGATGCAGTATCTCGTCAGGCATGGAGAACAGGATGGGGTTCGGGGGGGGGGGGTGTTTGGTTTGGGTTTTTTCCCTCCAGAATCATGTGAAAGAATGGACATTGTGGCTGTAATTACTGCTGCTTTGGTTTCTGAATTGCATGTTTTGGGTTTTTTAATACCAAACAGGGATAACATTTTTTCATACCTCCTCCCCCCTGCCTTTTGAGGTATTGTACATAGGAGGGAGTTGGATTGTGCTGAGTAGAAATTCTGGAGCTCTGGGAATTTCATTATGTAAACTAGTTTCAAATTGTGCTTAAAAAGTGAATCGAGGGTGCTTGTAGAAATTTTCCGTTTGAAGTAGTGTTTGAGCCATGACAAATGCAGAAATACATTGCTTTTGTTCCTAATGTATTGCAAAACGAGTTGAAAAAATGTTGGTTGGACCCCTTGTTTATTAGTAAAAAATCCTGCAGCGGATGTTTGCGGTGCCTGTGGCTGTCCTGCATAAGGTGGTTGTGCTAATGGGGCGTCAGCACCAGCAAAGCTCTGCTGTCAGGAGTACTGTAATAGCTCTTCTCTCTTGAGGTGTGCTTGATCTAATTTTATCAGAGGTGATGCATACTACTTTCAGGGGTTTTTATTTTGTATGCCTAAGCTGTGAAGTTGCAACCTAACCTGACATCTGTTCTACTTTTCTTTAAGTCGCGTGATTAAGACGGACATGGAGTTGGAAGTTCTGCGCTACACCAATAAAATCTCCAGTGAAGCTCATAAAGAGGTAATGGATCCTTTACTGTTAATAATTTTTGCTCTTAGTGTAGCAGTGGTGCTCAGAAAATGTTCCCAGCAACCCTGAATTGCTTAGTAATAAAATAATGGAAAGGCTGGATAGAAATAAGAGGATAATATCCCTCCTATTACCGCCCAGTAATATCCCTTGCATTGTCCTTGAACTCTCCGGTGCGTTTGTGATGTGGGAGAAATGGAGTGTGGTTTGGGTGGGAGCTGGAGCCTCCACAGAAGGTGACCTGCCTGCACCCTGTCTGTCCGGCGGCGCACATACCCCTGGGGGGCTGAGGAAGGAGAGAGCAAGGAGGTTATTCTTCTGGCCCAGGTCAGCATGCGCAGCTCTGAAAAGCTTCACCAGCAGGTTCTTCTCTCCGGATCCTTATCACATCTGAGGGGATTTCTTCTGTAGCCTACAACTTCTGTAGTACAGAAACAGGCAAAGGTATAAAACTCCACAAAGCTGAGAACACAAATCAGACTTTTGGGTTGTAAACCAGTGCTAACTCTGGTAGTTTTCTGTTGACTCAGATTGCAAAGTATAAAAGAGAGTCTCCCTTTGTAGTAATTCCAGTTCACAGGTTTGTTTTGCTGCTGTGTCATAAAAGTCAAACAAAAGGACTTGCTGCCAAGTTCACCACAGCTTTCCGAATTAATCATTGGTGTTTTGATGAGCTGCACTTCATTAGGATATAGTAGTTTGGCAATTAAACGTGCTTTATTGCTGGAGACTGCAGGCATTTATAAAGATTAAAATGAGTTTGATTTCTAATTTAGTTTTAAAATGCATCTTCTGATGTAAATTTAAATGAAGTACAGATGATATTTTTGTAATATAGGTTCCTCTGGAGATACTCAGTCATAAGTCATAAATTTATAAATGTGAGATTCCCTCCTGCTACGAATGTCCCATGTTAATATGTATCTTACAGGTAATGAAGGCAGTAAGGGCGGGTATGAAAGAATACGAGATGGAGAGGTAAGAGTTCCTTCAATAATTGTAATAACGAGGAGAAGGTCTCTCTGTGGCAGTGGGAGAAGCCGTAGCTGAGGCATTGCTCCAGTTGAAAGCGAGAGCTTGTTGCTGTTTGACGGCTGTTGGTGTTATTTTGGGGTTGTATGTCACCAGTTTCAAATGTGTATTTGGTGATGGTTGATTATTTTTTTCTGATGGTTCAGTGTAGCTTAATGCTCTTCCTGTAGGTTTAGGAATTCACAGCCGGCCAGTGAAGTGGTGTTTCTGGACAAGCATTGCCCTGGCGCTTGTGGGAGTGTGTGAGAGCCTCCCCAAAGGCTCTGCTCACCTGCCTCCTGCCTGCCCTCACCCGGCACGGACAGGAGGGGTTGGCTGCTCCTGACTGCTACTGGAGTGATGTGTCTAGATACAAGGAAAACATTCCCTCCTCTTCCAAATCAATATTTACATTAGATCAGCAGCAGCCTGTCTTACAAAGCACAGTTTTGATCACTAAGTCCATTTATTTTTAGCTTGCACACAGCGTTTTCAATTTTCCACGTATTTGCATAATGAAGAACTAGAAAATAGCCGCCGTATCTCAGTTACGTTTGTTCCTTGACGGTAATTTTTCCATCGTTAGTAAGCAGGCTAATTCGGTGAAGGGAAAATAAAGTGACCTCAGGACTTGTCATCAGGATTTCAAGGTAGCTCAAAAAGCCAATAATGCCCTTAGAACACATGCAATATGGAAAAACTAATGTTACATCTAAGCAATTTACATTTCTACAGACTCTATGGGGCTATAATTTGACTGTGCGTCAAATTGCAGTTACATATACCAGCACGTAACGGGGGAAAAAAAAAAGTTGCATACATTTTCCCATTAACATTATTAATGAACCTTGTGTTTGTGTTCACTTTCCTCACTGGCTGTGCTGTATGTGCTGATAGTGAAATTTTGGCTCTGGAAGTCAGTAGTAATCAAAAATTCCCATAGAGCAGAGTTTGTTCTCCAGTGCTTTAAATGTCAGGATCCTGGCAGTTTGGCTTAAATGTCACACAACAAATCCATATATATGCAGTCCTCTGTAAGGCAATGGGGTATATTGCATTTTCACTCCAGCACGTTCACTCTTCTCTGACTAGCTTCTTCCAAACACACCAACCTTTAGAAATGATTATTTGTGTCTTTCAATTAAAAAAATAAATAAATTAGGCAACTGTCTATGAAACCTATTTAAAATTGCCTTCTGTTGTTCCATATGTCTTGATAGATTACACTTCATGAGGGAGTTTGAGGTCATTTCACTAATGAAAGAGGTCTTGGCAGGATACCTCTGAGGTGTCTGCCTTGGCTACTATAATTAGAACTTCCCTTTCGGGTGCTGGTGGAATCATCCCTGCTCTGGTTTCTGTTCCCTTATTGCTTAGGGAGAAAGGGTCCCTATATTTACAATTTACATTTAAAAATGTAAGCCTGTCATTTCCACACCTCTCTGGCAAGAAATGTGCGGTTGAAATGTTTCTAAATGAAGTTAGAAAATAATCGAGGAAATCTCCACTCTGTATGCAGATAAACCCATTAAAGTGTTCTAAGAAGGGAACTTTCAAAGACCTAAAAATAGGTAACATCCAAACCCAGACAATTGTCGTTGAAATAGTAGAGTCTTTTTAAATTTTTTTTTTTTTTTGGTCAACCGCCTAGAGAGCTTGCATGGGCAGCTTTGGTACATATGGAATCTAAGGGCACAGAGATCCAAAATTTTTAGTCTGTAGAGGTCTATCAAAAGTATTCACACTTGTATTTAAGAGAACAATGAAAAGTTGATGAAGTTTTTCATGTTCTGATGTTTCTGGGGCCTGCCCTCCCTTTGCGAGAGCTTTCTGAATGGTGTGGTGCCCTCCCCGGCTGTGCTGGCACTTCCCGCTGGGGGCTGGGACCTGTGCGGTTTGCAATGAACATAGGTATCTCTTGAAGTATCACAGTAGCCCCCCTTCCTATGGCTTTAACTCGTTCCTGGCATGTGTGGGTTTGGGGACAGAGCTGCTCTGACCCTGCCTGCCAGGAGGATTAATGCCAGAGATCTCGAGCAATTAGAATTTTCCATGACTCCATGTAGGACCTGAGCGTTGCCTTTCCCCGATGGTTCGGTTCAGGCGCCTCCCGGCAAACAGTGAGTCATTTTGCTTCTGCTGTATCACACAGCCAGAACTGGTTGAAATTCTCCAGGAAATGCATCCAGGAGTCAACAATGTACAGGAATAGTTGTGTTTCTAGGGTTGGGATTATTCTCTGAGAAGTAGTTCAAAGGAAATTAAGTAAATATTGGTGAAATCTGTAGATAAGATACTATCTTTTGTTTTGAGGGTTTAGAGCCAGCTTCAGCTGGAAATATTCTTTACGATTAAGGTCCACTGGTGAATTATTTTTCATCAGTAATGCGTTAATGCTGAGATGTATAAAAAAAAAATGAAAGCATTTAACTGCAAGTCCAATCAGCCCTGACTTCTTTTTTTTTTTGGTTTGAAGTTATTTAACTTTAATATGTGGTCGGTTGACTTTAAGGAGACAGCCAAGGCAATTATCTACAAACAGTAATTCACAGCATGTGTAATTGCACATAAAGTCATTTCGGGAGGTCAGATTCTGGATTTTCTCTGAAGTAGTTTGTTTACTATTTGTGCTTATCTCATGTTTAATTAATCTTCTTTAATTAAAGGCTTTTAATTATGAAACTGCTCTGTAGTGAATATATTGTTAAAATACAGCAAAATGACAAAAGAAATCTCTTCAGCTCGAGAAATGTGTGAAAAGCTAAGTTGTCTTAAGTGTATATATATGGACAAAAATCTTTTGTGTATATATCTAGATATATACATACAGACTCAAAGTACTAATTGGGACATACAGTTGTCTGCCTCCGAGTCTCTAGTGATCTGGAGATCCCTTCTCCAGATGAGTGTTTATCAGTTTCTAGAGGGCTGCTTATTCATCTGCTTGGTACTGAGCAGTGAACCTTCTCTGCATTTTCTCATTTGTTCCTTTTTTTATTGGAGACAGCAGTTTTCAGATGGGAACTTGGCTGCCTGGAGTTGTCAATTGATTGGGGAATGACGTGCAAGTGTATGGTCCAGCCATGGCAAAGCCACAGCAGAGCTTTGGACCCGTAGCTGTTGGGGGTTTTTATCCTCTTCTTAATAGCGCGAAGGCCCCGTGACAGGAGTGTGTGGGCAGCACTGAGCTTGATGATGATGGTGATGATGTTGTCATTGCTGTGGTGACACTGGGCAGCACCCAGCCTGGCCGAACTGTGCCTCCCCTTGTCCAAGACCTCGTTGGAGGATTGACCACGTCCAAACCCCCCGCAGACGCTAAGCAGAGGAGCACCCTGGAACCACTGTGCAAATAGCTATGGTTCCAGCACCTGAGGCCCTGGTCCCGCAGGGTGGGCTGCTGTGAAACAAGGGAGAGGGGACTTGGGGCTCATTCATGTCCCAGCCGGGTCAGGAGCTCGCTGCCCAGCTGTACTGGCCTGATGCCCCCTCTGTAGGCAGCACAGTGGGTCTTCTCAGTCGGTACAGCCATACAAATACTTGTGGTGGTTTTGTAGTAGTTCATACCAAACTGCAACTCCACTCTGCTCTAACAGCAACAATTTAAAGAATCAAACGGCAAGAAGGCAGCTACACAGGTTTTTCCTTCTTGGTTTACAACGCTCACAGACTATTTTTACACCTTGTCTCTTCCCAGCCGAGGCTGATACGAGTTCTTTATCCCCATTCTTCTAGTGCTGTCCCCAATTCCAAAGCAGAGCTTCGGCTCTGGGGTGAGTTCTCTCATATCTGTCAATGTTCCATTTCACTATCTGTGCGAGTTGCAGAGTGCTCGTGTGGATTATGGCTCTCATCTTTCATTTATCTCTCTCTCCTCTGCTCCAGTGGAACAAACTGAAAATAAAACATACATGTTATTTCACTAGAAAAGAGAAAATAGCCAGAATAATTTTCTTTTTCTTTGGGTATTTCCTTTTAGTGAAATGCTGATTATTTTAGCTAATCAGGATTTGCCACTTACCATCTTCTGATAGATTTAGCTCTTTGAATGTTCTTGAGGACGTCACCGACTTCTGCAATCTTTAAAAATATGTCTGGTTTTTTTCATGATCCAGTTTTTGTGTTTAGACTTTCAGCTCAAGCGTAGCCTTTGTAAGTCCTTCACGTAAGTGTGTGTGGATGGTAAACAAGAATGCCCATTGCGACTGCCAGAAATACCTGGGTGAATTCCTCACGGTTGCTTTATGACATGGGAACGGCGTTGAATTGTGCCATGACCCTCACTGGTATTTGTGTGTAGGATTTATTTTTCTCAAAGAGGAGACCGGCACTCCATTAATCTCAGGCAGCATGTCAGTTGGCTCAGTTACTGAAATGTGATTTTTCTTTTCCTTTAGGTTTTGTGGTTTTTTTTGAACAGTTGGTAGCGTTGTGTAGCCTGAGAATGGCCTGACAGCCCTATGCCCAAAGCTGCCTCACAACTGGAGGTGATGGGGGTTTAAATGTAGGTTACTGCTGTCAACAGGCTGGGTTTAAAACTTGACAACATGTGACAAATGCCTGAAAGGGGAGGAAGGTGACCATGTTTTAAATCGTTCCAGTGTATCCCTAGTGACCTCTCAGCATTTCCCTTTGCAGGAGGTGCCATGGCAAACTCCACATCCTCTCTTCCAGCAGAGGACAGCTTGGTTAACCTCCTGGATGTCACTCTAATTAGCCCTTTGTGTCGAAGAGTGCTGTTTAATTGCATAGGGCTCTTTTTGTGACTTTTGGTTAAAGTTCCACATAATAGGGTTTTATGTTCTACAAAAAAATGGTGGAATCAGACTGTGCGAGAAGTTTAAACCCTTTCTGAGCCCCCAGGTGCCAGAGAGCAGTTCCCAGGCTGGTATTGGAAGGTGGTTCCCTTCAGGATGGATGTGCTGTGCGTGTGTGCAGACCGGGGCTGGCCTCCGTACCGAGGTGTAACGCAGCTTCAGATGCTGCCTCATTGGGTGTCCTTACAGGGTTGTTAACCTGCTTAGTGCTGGGATAATTCATAATTACCTTTTTATTATCTTCTTGGAAATCAAGAGGTAGTCGCAATTCTTATTTAAATTTTGAGTCAGAGTGAAAATTACCAGCAATATTAATTTCTGTGGGTGCTTTGTAGAGTGACTATTATTTATATTAAGGAAAGAACAAGCTTTCTTCTCAAATTAGCAATGATCTCAGTTTTTACTGAATCTAGCATGGCATTGAGATAGGGAACTAATTAGCATTACTAATGACAAGCTAAGATTGGAGATATGTGAAATGGAACTCATAAAAGACAGCAGGCTGAACTGATTATTATTTGCTGTGGATTTTGTTCATGCTTGTTCAGACAAGTCAAAAGTAAAGATTGTACCATATGTGCGGCTTTATCTGCAGTGGGAGCTTTAGTTCAATCATTTTTGCTAATTACTGTCGGAGCAGAGAGATCAGAATGTTGTGTTTGGCCTTCATCTTTTGATAACCAGAACCGCTCCGTGATCGTGCTCAGCGCGTAGCAGCCCAGCTTGAAGGCAGTGGGTGGAATTCCAAGACTGTCCGTTAATAATGCGGTGTCACACACTGACCTTCTGAACATCAAAACCGCTTTACGCAGATGAAAAGCAAACGAGCAGATTCAGTCCCTTGCTGCTGGCCTGTCCCCTGCATTAAATTATTTTCCAAATTGGTTCTTAGAGCATCCTCAGCACTGTATAGCGTGCAAGTCCCGCCTCCCAGCTTATTCAGCAGCGTTTCTAGCATCTGTCCTGATGGTTCTTTGTGTTGTGTGCTTGATTTTTTGTTGGGTTTTCTGTTGTTGCATCCTCTCCCTGGGGGAAGAACTGTGCAGAACTCTCTACTATTTTGGCAGGTGGTAGGTTTTCTAGTGTACCCATTATCAGCAGTATTGAAGAACAGAATGATATGTGGATGGTCTTTCCAGTTTGGTTCTCCGTGCCGGTGGGCTTGGTCTCATTGTCAGAATGTTGTGTTGCTCTCAAGTGGTGGGATTTTTTTGACCTGGGTGTTTGGTCCTGGGATTGAATGGCCAGGTGGAAGTGATGGAAAATGAACTCTAAATGAAACTTAGGACTGGGGAGGAACCTGGATCATGTTAGGCAGCAGAGGTGATGTTTCTGCTGAAAGGAATTTGCCCGTGTTGAGAACCCCTCAAAACCCAACATTATTTCTGGGTTGCTTGGGTTGTGCCTTCAACAGCTCTTCCCTGTAGAAGTAGATCCCAAGTAGATCAGACTGAGCCTTGAGGCAGTCTGTGGAGGCGGGGGAGACAGAGAGCTTTGCTGACAACTGACTGTGTCTCCCCATTCATCTACTGAAACCTGCATACGTAAAAGAACTGCTGAGATGGGGAGCCTTGAGGTATCACAGAAGTTAATCCGTGAGTATAAGGTACAGTTGCCATCACTTCTCACTTGGTACTACCCTCTTGTGAAATGTCATATCTGTCAGAAGCGTTGGACTGGATTTCGGCTGCTTTCTTATTTCAGACTGAACCTGCCATGTCCTCTTGGTCAGCACCGACTGCCGGAGGCGGGCAGGCATTCTTATGTCTCTGCTTAGCAAACAATTTGTAAAAATTGGGTGAAGTTCTTTGGGTGCAGGGTGTACCGATAAGTTGTAAATGTGAGGATGGTGTGAAGTTTAGGATGTTAGATGTGATTTCTTAGAAGTCTTTTGCCTGTCTAATCTCCAGATTTGCTCTGTAACAGAAGGCTTGGGTCAGCTCTCCAGGAGAAATTTTTTTCTTCATTGTGTGTTTCAGGGAGAGTAGGATAGAACCTCAGAGCCAGATTTGGCATCTTTGGGAGGATCATTGAACTGCTGCTGCTGTCTGGGCCCCAAGTGCAGTTTAGGATAAGCACTAAGAATGAATCCGTTCTTTATTTCATCCCGTCATTATGCGTTAACCTCTCATTTCCACTGCTGGTGGTTGGTGTTTCTGCCCTTCTCTTCAGCCACTCAGGTGTGGGAAAACAGCCGGAGCTGTGGGAAAGGAGCAGCGGTGGCAGGGATAGAGATGTGGGAAAGGAGCAGTGCTGCCAGGGATAGAGCTGTGGGAAAGGATCAGCAGTGGCAGGGATAGAGCTGTGGGAAAGGAGCAGCGCTGGCAGGGATGGTGTGTGGATGCTGGAGGGCAGGGAATGGACCGCCTGGACCCTCTGAACAGGGTACGGCCCATTTGCCAGTGAGCCTGGGGATGTGCGGGTTCTGTGACCTGCCTGCAGAGCACCCAAGTGTCCTTTGTTTGGCCCCTGCATGGGGAGAGGGCTGCGGGAACGTTCCCAGGGGCTGGAGAAGGTGTCACAGGGTAGACTCAGTGGCAAAGTGTGCCTGCATCTTCCTGAGCCACATGGAGTCCTGCTGCTTCCCTTCCCAGAAAAACTCTGACTTCTGCAGCCGACTAAATCTGGTTCAGACATTGTCATCACGAATTGAGTCTTATCATCTTTTGTTATCCTTCAGGTAGCAGATTTACGTATCACATATGACAAATTGCTGCATTATTCTCTGAGAATATCTCAAATAGTCGAAAAAGTATTGAGGGCAAATTAAGCTCTGTATTGGGACCCCAGCCTTCTAACCCGCTTGCTCTGTGTTGTTGAACAGGAGTTCCAACTTCAAATATTCAATTTGAGACTGAAAGGAAGATTACGAAGTGTTGTGATTATGTTGGCTTTCTGTGTCAGTGAATAGCACTTGTGTGTTATGTGCTATGTGGGTGGCTGTGTATTTGCTAAGAAGCATAACTGAAGATGAAAGTTTAATTATTTCTTCAAGGCAAATCCTCTCTCCCATGGACTTAAGCTTGCATAAGAAAAATGAAAATTCATAAGGAGTGTAAAAATTGGCTAAAATTAAAAACCATTTATTTTTACCCTATTTATTCTTCTGAATAATAAAACTTCCCCATGGGTTTTTGGAACATATGTGGAATAATTACACTGTAGAAGTGGTGCTTTAGTTCAGCTTCTAGAGCTAGGGCAAACATTGTGATTATGCTGCAAGCTTAAGTCTAGGTTTTATAGAAAATCTCGTTCAAGGCTCTGTTGCCGTCAAGTGCAAAAAACTGTGACCCAAGGATTGGTCCCTGTGGGAGCAATTATTCTTTGCAGAGATTTTTTCCAGCATTGAATATTATAAATGTCAGAAAAAAGTTTAACCCTCAGTACCTCTAAAAGAATGTTTCCATACCTGCTGGCAAGAATATAAATTTTTTGCTTGCATTTGCCAGCATTTTATGTTTAAGCCAGAATTATTTTTTTTCCAGAACTCGTCTTTATAAACAACTCAAAAGTAACACTGCTGTCGTTTAGTTCCACTCTGTGTGCCTTGGTGAAGGCCAACCAGGGGCTGATGCTGCTCAGTGGGAGCTGCTCCGGGTGGGATTCTCACACGGTGGGTACAGTGTGAGCCGGTGATTAAAACCTCTTGTCCACGGCGGCAGAGGGGAAGGATGGAGCGAGTGTGGGGTTGCCTAGGAACACGGGTTTCCATCTGATATTCCGTATGTGTGCGTGAGATGGTTTGTGAGCCAGAGGAACACATTCCTCTCCAGCCGTGGCCCCGCGGAAGGCAGCGGGTACCAGCCGGGGTGAAATCCCAGGAGCTGCTGCTTGCCTTTGGGGGAATCTGCTTCCCTTAGAAGAGGTGCAACCTGTGCATTTTTGTGTCCTTAATTCTGCCATGCGTTTGGATCTTGCCAATCAAAGCATGTGCATTATTCCTAGCAGAAATTAAAATAATATTTGTCTATTACTTAAAGTAGCAGATGCAAACCCAGCAGGTTTCCTGGCCCACCCCTCTCTATTTTCTCACACATCT
Source organism: Tringa tobata (assembly GCA_033628505.1). Classification (NCBI taxonomy): domain Eukaryota; kingdom Metazoa; phylum Chordata; class Aves; order Charadriiformes; family Scolopacidae; genus Tringa; species Tringa tobata. The sequence goes on from JAHREE010000429.1 coordinate 7,716,825, forward strand.
TCAGTGCTGACCACGGGTTGGTCATTAACCGTTATCAAGCCGTGATGGAATGGATAGAACTTGCACCGTGTGTTCAAAGGCTTTTACGAAGTGCAGGTAGTCAGAGGGTGTGCAGAGGGATGTTACCTTACCTGTCACTGAAGTTCAGGTCTGAGGTGGCCAGGAGTACCCTTCACTCACCATCACACTGCTCTGAGGCATAAAGACAAATTGGTCCTAAATGTTCCAGCCCCAGGGCAGGAAGGGCCACCTTTATTTGTACTTCTTTTTTTTCTTTTTTTTTCAGTTGGTGGTTGGTGGCTTGTATTTATTACATCATTTGGTGCTTTTCTAAATTGAAAATATTGATGATACTCAAAATAGTTAGGCAAAGGGTTTCTGGTTTTGAGAAACAAGGAGAGGACCTTGCAAGTAAAGCATGGGTGTTTTTCCTGTTGGGCTCGTGCCCAGTTGTGTGGGCAGACACAGGTGGTGTCTTTTACCTGTTGTGCAGAACTTCCAGTGAAATTTGTCAATTTTTTTTTGAGGAGAGATATGTTAGGTTTTGGTTCAGTCATGCTCAGCATGCATAGTTGTACGAGGAAGTAATTTTAAAAGATCTTGTGAGGCCTTTTGGCAGTTCAAAAGTTTATTCCAAAATACATGACAAACATCTAAGAGTTTATTCCACAATATTGTGGGAAAATGCACTGCCCTGAGACTATGCACCACGTTAGGGAACTCAGGGGAGACGGCTGGTTCTTACCTGGAGGAGGTCCATCACGGCCAGCAGAGACGAGAACTTGGCTTAAAAGTTTTGCTTTAGTGAGAAAGAGCTGGAGTGCAGGACTGAGCACTGTTCCGGCTGAAGGACAGGGAAGGTGGGTTGTTTGAGCAGCGCCTTCCGGCAGCACTGGAAAGGAGAGGCTTGATCTTTCCTGGTATTTCAGAGATAAAGAAACACCAGAGAGGGGAACGTTCCCTGCCATCTTTCATACATCAGGGAGAAATTCAGAAGCTGATATGGATGAGCAGGAAACATACGTCTTTTTATGTAGTTTTCCTTGCCGGGAGAGAACTTTTACAGTGGCAACAGTAATTTTAAATCTTCATTTTTTGGGGGGGGAAAAAGAGACAGATGGAGCATAGGCAATCACAGCTGGGCATGTTGGTCTACACCAATAGACCAGGCACACCATTTTCTTTAACTCTGAGTCACTCCTTCCTGGTTTTACATATATGTTCATTTTTTTCAACCTGAGCAGGTATTTTGAATCCAGGAATCATTTATCTCGGTGGCTCTCTTTAGAACTGGAGGCGGGTGGAAGTTCATCAAGGTGCTGAGAAGGGATCTGGGAACGTGGGGTCTGGGTTGCCATGACAGGGAGTGTGCACGCGTGGGCATTGCCAGTGGCCTGAGATCAAACACCAGAGAAATAGCTGCACGGTCAGAACCCCAGAAATTCTAACTAGGTAACGAGTAGTGACTTTCTTTAGATTTACAGCATGGATTTACAACCAATCTACAAAGCTTTGAAGAGAAAAAATAAACCTCTAAGGGAAAGGAAAGGACCATACAATTAGTTGTTACTGTCTGCTTACTTGTCTCCTCTAATTCCAGGAGCATGCCGAAAATGGATGATAGTGTGCAAAAATCTCAAGTATTGGCCAATTCCTTTGTAGATTCAAGCTGAGATACGGTTCATATCACGCTGGTTCTTGGAGAATATTCAGTTTCATCTCAGCTATAGATGCTGTGTAGCCGGGTGTAGTTGGAGGAGTTTGACAAGGGCTGCATGTGTGCTGTAACTGGCAGCTCTTGTACATCAAATTCCTGCTCTGATCTCCTCTCCTTTCATCTCCAGCGTGTGGCTTTCATTAGAGAATTGGATGCTGAAGTGGATATGATAGCTTGCAGAATATTTCAGGACCACATGTGGCAGTATTTTTGGCAGTATTTTTTTGCTCAAGTAAATCGCTACAGTTCAGAAAACTTACTCAGGAATATTGCACTGGAATTTGGATGCAGAAATGCAGTTTGTAATTGTCAAGACAGCGTTTGGTTGAGACTGCTCGGTCATTAATTTGTTGGAAGTTGACACTTGAGTTGAAAAACTAATAGCTGCCTTGGTGCATTGCTCAATTTTAAATCTGTTCTGCCACAGAGTTTGGGAGTGCTGCAACCGTGGCTGCCGTTTGTCATTTTTATAGCCAGGGGGGCAGTTCTGTTGTTTGGGGACCTGGGGCTTTGCTGTTCACATGCACAAGCTCTTTTTGTACATTAGTAAAACTTAGACATAATGAAAAACAGAGCTTTCTCATCCTAAAGTTTTAATGTGTGTGTTACAGCAGTTGTCTCCACTATACAGAACAAGTTATTTACTGTTAACCTCCAGAAAACTTGTGTTTTCATCATCTGAAAAATGAAAAGAATTGTTCAAAAAGCGCAGGTTTGACTCTTGTCGTGTGCACAGAATGATGTCCGTGTCGTTGTTCCTGCAATAACGTGCACGTGATGTCAGGGGGTCTCGGTGCAGGTCACAGACTCTTTCAATGTGACTTCTAACACGGATTTGGGAGGATTTTTTTGAGGGGTGGCTACTAAGTTGCATATGTGATCTTCGTTTCCAAAATTATGAATTTGTGAGCTGAGGTAAGGTTTTCATTCAGAGCAGCAATCTAGCATTACTTCCTTTCTCATGTGTCAAATTAATCAATTATGTTTTATTCATAATAAAGTAATTTTTCTCCGTCCACGTAGGAATCTAATTTCAATGTAAAGTGTGGTATGGGCATGAATGAAATGGTTCCCACCCCAATACCAGAAAGCTACTACTGCATTAGGAAGTTCAATATTTGTTTTGGTCTCTCTTGTTTCCTGTCCGGCTCCTGCTTTGCCCTGTAAGGACTGAGGCTGGCAGCAGTCAGCAGACAACTCTCTTCTGTTGTCGGGTTTTGGTTCTCCCCCCCAGTGCTCTCTTGCCTGCACCCATTCGTTATCTCAGTATCAGGAATTTTTGAAACTTGGAGCGTAAACTGTGAAATATTTGGTGTGCTGCCTTTTACATAGTTAATAGATGTGCTGCATCCCCAAAGTATAAATCAAATTATGTAGCCTATTACGCTTTACATTGGAGAAACAAAATATGAAATATTTTACATTGCAGAAAGTGCATGTGAATCAAACTTTTGTTGTTCCTAAGGGATACAATTTTGACAATTTTATGAGGTTGCAATTTATTTGTGGGGTGAGTTGGCACATGGTTTTGATAAAAGTAATGTTCACACAGCGTTAGCTAACAAGAATACTCTTTAAAGCCACTAGTCTTGCTGATGGGTATTGTTATCCCAAAGGGTCTGTTAAACTCCCTCAAAGTGTGAGCCTTGGAGATACAGCCCCTGCCTGGTGGTGCTGGTCTGAGCAGGAGCAACATCAATGCTGAGGAATGTGTCTAAGCAGTAATAAAATAAAATAAGAAAACTGTTAAGAATTGGGGTGGGGAGGGAAGGGAGGCGGGGGGGAGGAAACGGGGGAAATAAAGCTGTATTTTTTCCAATACAGACTTGGTCTTATGCAAAAGACTCAACAAAAAAATGCTGGCTGAGAAACTGTCCTGCTCCCTCCTGCTGTGAGAGTGCTCTGGTGTGACTGGCCAAGGAACAGGACTGTTGGTAGGAATGACACGTCCTTGAACAAATACTTCAAACCCTTGTCTTGCAAGATGTTCCTCTAAAAATGCCCATTAAATCAGATTGCACACTGGGCTGGATAGGCGTTGCTCAAAATTCAAACTAGGGCTTTTCACGTGCATGTTGCTTGCCACTCTTGTTCCACATGGGCTGTCTGGGAATGGTCCCCACTGACACAGCTCCTGCCGTGGGTCACCGTCCCGTCCCAGGGCTGCAGTAAGCTGATCGGATTTGCTTTTATTACAAGGGTGTGGTGGTGTTGATAGTCATTAAGAACTGAAATAAAAGCCGAATGCAACTCGCAAAATTGCTAATTAAAGAAGCGGTAGGCTTGTTCTTAACAATTCTTAAGGTCCTTAGTGAATATAAGGAGAACAAAATTGAGCTGCTGGTGAGTGATGGGGTAGGAAGGTGAGTCGGGGGAGTCTCTAGCTCGCAGCTCGCCCCAGTGTGGTCTTCGCTGCAAGTGCTGAAACCGCCTGGAATAAACAGGTGAAACTTCTTATTCTGCCCCAAAAGCTTGGACTATTTGTAAAGGAGTTTTGCAAGACTATGTAGAAAACTCACTCAAGAGAAACATGATAAAATGTATTATAAAAATAGCAGTGTGAAGAAAAAATACCACCTTTTTTTTTTTTGTCTGCAAGTGAGCTTTGTACTTCTTGGTCTCATTTGACCAGCTGTGATCAGTGAAAATCTGAATGATTGTATGCTTGGAAACGATGACTTGTAGCAATTTAAAGAGCTTTTGTTGCCTTGATTATTTTGTGGAAAGGAAACAAAATAGTTTGGAGAACTGCAGTTTATTTGTGTATTTTGTGCATTTCGGTTGCAATGATTACAAACTCAGAAAGAGACGTTAAAAATCTGTGTTCTTCCCACAGAGTCAGTGCAACTGCTAGATGTTATCCCTCAGCCTCTCCTTTCCTGCTTTCTCTAGGGAAAAGTGGCAGAAATACCGGGATTCCCTGCCTGGAGATGCTCGGAGGAGCTGGGCTTCCCAAAGGCAGTGGGCTGGGGCTGGCGAGCTCACCTGCCGGCGAAAGCCACTCCTCCGTTCTCCTCACCCAAGCTAATGGGGAATTAACAGTAAGGGTAGAGAGAGAAAAGTATATTGGGTTCCTTTCAGCTTCCGTTATCAGGGGAGCTGCTGCTAATTTAAGGAAGGACATTAGTTTCCATTTTCAAAAGTGCTGTAGTCTCAATTCCATATGGGGCCTTTTCAGTAGTACTTCAGCTTTTAAAGGCTGGATTTTTAAAGGCAACATAGAGTGTGAATGAGTGCTTTAGTATTTTGGGGATGTGGGCTTGAATTTCTAAACTATTTGGAAGCGTTCTGAAATGAACTTTCATCTTCTCGGCTCGTCTTGGTTTAAAAGCCTCACTAATGGCCCTTCCCTGGTACCCGCTGAGGAGGGGGAGAGCGGGAGGGTGGGCTCTCTCCGTGGTGGTCTCCGATGGGTGGAGGGAGCCTGCGGTGACTCCCAGGCACAGGCAGGTCCCCGGGAGGAACCGCTCCTGCCCTGTGTCCCCAGCAGGATTCCGGCACTGGGGAACACCACACAGCAGTCTCTCCTGGCGTTCATCGGGGTAATTAGCAAGAAATACTTGAGTAAAGGTAATTTTCCCATTGTTTGTTCCGTTAGGAATGCTGCAGTGCTGCAGAATACAAACCTGGAGCCCCAGAGAGCAGTAACGGGGCTTTGAACAGGTTAATAATAAGGAAGAAATGGCAGCATTTCTGCGATCCCTTGAGCCCTTCTCAAGTAGCTTTTTGGGTTTAAGTTCATTTGGGTTTGGAGTCCTTTTCAGTGTTATATTGCTCTATATTTTATGGGGTTTTGTTTAGTTTTGGCTTGGGGTTGTGGTTTTTTTGAGATGGATCGTGGCTAATAGGTCAGAAACAAAATGAAACAAGTCTGGAAGGAAAAGGGAAGTTAAGTGCTGTCGTGATCACTGGGTATTTTGTTAAAGAGGATAAGGAACTGCCGCCTCACATTCAGTTGCAAAGGGTTGCTTTGATTCCTTTCTTAATATGAATAATACCGATGTCCCGTCTTGGGCTCATGAAGACTGGGTATTTACTCGTGATGCTTTGTCTGTCATCTTGGACATCTGCCCAATGAAAAATAATTTCTATCTGACTGGCCCATTTTAACTACAGATGGCATGAAGCCAAAGCATGATTTGGTAGCGCAGGGGAGAAGCAGAAAATGTTATATAAATTCAAATGTTATATCTCCAGCAAAGCTGCTGTATTTTCTCCTTTCCTATAGTGATTTTCTGATTAGTTCTGTCAAACAATCTCCTTTACCTCACTGTTTGTGTAGACCTTTGCTCAAGTACCTGTATTAAGTAATTTTAATTTATTATGATAAGCCATATCCAGTTTGCGTTCAGCAAAGTGCTTGTCGCTTTGCTGTAAACCATCTGCTGTGACGGGACCTAACCAGCTCTGACAGCAGAGAGTTCAACCACAACGTGGAGTTTTACTGTTATTTCCAGCGCTTGGAGGGCGGTGTGTGTTACAGCATCCCCCCATCCGGCCCAGGTCTGGGGAGCCCTCCCCTGCTCCTGCCGCTCTCTAATGGCTGTGAGTAATAGCTCTCCAGTCACCCTCCCTTCTGACAGAAAATCTATCCAGAGCTGCTCCATCTCATGAGGCAGATCAAAAATGACATTTTTTTATTGATGTAGCTGGTTTCTGCTGAATACTTGGGGACAAATAAAAGTAAGTGAACTCAGAAACGAAGGGAGAAAGTCATTCGTTTGGTGGAATTAGCAGCCAGCTGACATCGGGAGTTAAATAAGTAGTCCTTTAAAAAAATCCCATTTAAAATATACTTGAAAATGGAAAAATTAAAATTAGCTTTTTAGCTATCAGTTGCTTTAATATATCACATTTATGTTCTTGAATATAAAAATCATTTCATGATTAACTTTATTAAATGAATCCACGATATAGATTTCATTTAACACTCCCTCTTCTCCAGGGGATGTAGCACTAAGAGTGGAAAAACTGGGCAAATTCATTTCACAGCAAAACAAGTGATCTGTGTTTGCTGTTGCTGTTTCAATACCGATAGACGAATGCGATGTAGAAGATGTGAAAGGCAGTTTAAATCTCGGCAGGTGGCCGGGTTGTGCCCTGCAGCTGGGGCAGGGAGAGGGAAGCAGCCGCCGGAGCAGAGCGGGGTGACGGGAGCTGCCGGGACGGGGGAAGCTCCTTTGCCCGCTCCGACGGTGCTGGTGCCAGGCTCCAGGAACAGAGGACAAGCATTTAATTAATTTGAGTTAATCTAGTGTTAAGGACATCTTATTAAAGAAACCTGGATTTAATTTTTTAAATTAGGTTACATTTAGTTGATAAAGTTAACTCCATGGCTGTAATGTGCTTAGCCTTCAGTAATGCCTTTGACTTACTATCACACAACATTCTGATTAGTTGTATACAATATTAATAAAGTACACATAAAATGGATTAAAACCTGGCTGACAGAAGCAGTTGTCAGAAACGGGTCATCTTCTAATGCTTGGGCTTTTTTTTTCCCCAGGTGGGGTTACAAGGGAGTGGATATTACATCTGATGGTATTTGACTTCTCAGAAGTAATTTCTGGATCCCAATAAATCCTATGGATGTAGACCTCTGAGAGTTTGTAGATCATCAAAATGATGGGAAGGTTGAGCAGTAAGATCTGAATCTTTGATCAGTTGGGCTTACTAATATAAAATTTTTTAATATAGACAAGAGAGAGGTCGTAAGTTTAAGAAGAAAGAATTTAGATGAAAGCTGTGGAATACTGGACTTGTGAGCTGGAAATAATTTGGAGATGAGAGTTCGCAAACAACTGAACACATCCTCTCTGTAGTGAAACTCTCAGAAACAGCTAATGAGATTTTTATATATACATCAGAACAAAGGCTTAATTACCTCAGGGGGAATGAACCTAGTCCAAGGTAATGTTTTTTAAATCTGTCTCTGATACTTCTGTGTGTGATGTCTGTGTAGAAAGTCACAGCTCGTGTCTCCTGATGTTGGCTCCATTGTGACAGTGATGGCAAGGAACACTTTTTCCCTGAGAAACAAGAGTGCCTAGGCACTGAGTTATCCAGGAGTAGGTATTTTGGTAAATGCAGGCAGGTCTTTAAAGAGTGCCTTGTGTTTTGCTTCACTGAGATTGAAATGGTGTAAGCAGCCCACAGGTCCTGCGGGGCTCCCGGGGTGCTCAGGAGCGAGCCCTGGGCTCTGCCGGAGCGGCGTGGGAGCGGAACGGGAACTGAAGTACAGGGTAAGATACACACCACGGGCCAGGGGAGTGGTGAATACACCCTGTTTGCAAAGTCAGCACTTCTTAAATGGAAAAACAGCTTTTTTTGGCAAAGACTAAGTAAGGGCTTATGCAAGGTAAGCATCAAGCCCCGTGTCTGAGCAGAGCAGTGGTGAGTGTTTCCTGAGCTTCCCCCTGCATGCAGAGAGTTCAGCAGCCCCCACTGCTCCCTCCCATGCCATGGGCTTCAACAGCCCGTCCTGGTCTTCTCACACCCCCTGGGCTTGGTCCTGTGTCCGGCGCTCGGGGCACGAGCCCGTCCTTTGTGCCCTGTGTCTGTGGGGACCTGTCAAACCTGAGGGTGAGAGGCTGCTCCAGAGCCTGGAGCTGAGGCACGGAGCTCGTCCCGCGCCCACCCTGCCTGCGGGGAAGGGCAAATAAAGCCCATATTTCTATTTATATCTCCTCAGTTTACTGAATCCCATGAAAGAGGTTTATCTCTTCTGTGCGTAGGCACCTCCAGAGGGAGATGAAAGGTATAGTATGCCAGTGAAAAGATAATTGCCAGCTGAATCAAGAAGTATATAAAACACTTTTTATGTTCTGGCAGGTAGTGCCTGTGGCGTGTGGGCATCCTGGGCTGCGTGTTGGAGCCCCTTCCCAGGGGTTTGCAAGGCAAGAAATAAGAGCTGAGGATTTCTATAGATGGATGCACCGCTGCCTGGACGTGGGTGAGGCCTGGGGAGGTGCCCTGGGGCAGTGTGACTGGGACATCTGTCCCCGCTGCTTCTGGGGATGTGGTCACTTGTTCATCGACACCAGCAGGAAGGGCTGGAGACCTTTGGGGTTAGTCTGGGAGCTTTGTCCCACAAGGGCTGACTCTGCCTGTTGCCTTGCTCTCCCAGGAAACACAAGCCTTGGTTTCCCTGTAGGGAGAGGAGCTGTGGCTGGTGGTAACACATCTTCTGTAGAGAGAGGAGAGATGGTGCTGGTTTGGCGCAAGAGCATGGCTGTGCCTGCAGGCAGACAGGCCTGCAGGAGAGCCACCAAGGTAGTGAGGGCTCTGGAGAACAAGTCATACGAGGAGAGGCTGAGGGAACTGGGCTTGTTTAGTTTGGAGAAGAGAAGGCTGAGGGGAGACCTCATTGCCCTCTACAACTACCTGAAAGAGGTTGCAGAGAGGTGAGGGTTGGCCTCTTCTCCCAAGGGAATAATGACAGGACCAGAGGAAATGGTCTGAAGTTGCGGCAGGGGAGGTTTAGATTAGATATAAGTAAGAATTACTTTACTGAGAGGGTGGTCAGGTACTGGACCAGCCTGCCCAGGAAGGTGGTGGAGTCACCATCTCTGGAGGGATTTAAGAAACGTGTAGACGTGGCACTTCAGGGCATGCTCTAGTGCCTGGGATTGTTGTTTTTTGTCTCTCTGTGGGTGTGTGTGGTGGGTGTGTGTGGGTGTATGTTGGTTTGGGTTGTGTTGTGGGTTGTTGGTGGGGTGGTTTTGTTTTGTTTTGTTTTGTTTTTTTGTGGTTGGGCTCGATGATCTCAAAGGTCCCTTCCAACCTTGAAGATTCTGTGATTCTTTGACAGGGCTGTGCTGGGCAGCTGCACATCCAGACGTGAGCAATGTCAAGCCTCAAGTGTACATGCAGCATCAGAACAAAACTTTTTCTTTCATTTTTTTGACAGATCTAAAAGTTATACTGTTGGCCAACAACTGGAATTCCTGTTTTATTTGCTGCTAGTGGAGGCTGTGCCAGGAGCAGAGGAACCGAAACATCCTCAGAGTTTTAGACGTGCAGTGAAATGTTGGGCTCAGTCATGGTTGGCTGATGTCATCTTTCTAATCCTTATGGTTTTAATTCTGTCTAATAAAAGCAGTAGGTGTGCAGAAGCTGAGGAGCACTGAGCTGGGCGATTCTCTGTGTGTCACTCGAGAGCAGGCGAGTGGATTTGCCCAGCCTTGCGTGAGAGCTGGGATTGCTGACGGTTGTGTTGAGGGTGTACTTTCCCTTGGCTTTCACCCGAGTGATGGTTTGTGCTCTGCAGGGTGGGCTGAGGGAACCGCCATCAGTCTTACGGATTTTCGTCTTGAGACTGCAGGAGCTTGAGAGCTGTTGGGATCGTCTCTACAGAATGCATTTCACTTTGTTCCCTGTGTCTTGCAGTGGTGTTTGTCTTCTTAGGAGTTGAAATCAGTGAATATGGTTTTAAAGCTTTGTTGTCATGAGTTCACCTTTGCAAACTTCTCCCCAGGTGAGGGGAAAACCACACATGTTGGGGTTCCCAGGACAGCATGCAGGGGAGCCTCACCTCCTCCATCTCTTGAGATCACCTTCTGGTTATCTTCTATTAGATTGGCTGGAATTGAGCTTTCTGGTCTATTGGGACAGAAGACTGTTGGAGACTCAACAGATTAATCTGGACACTTTTAGCCATATAACGTTATAGTGTTGATACATGTTTTCTTTACTGAGAGTCTTTTTCAAAGACTCATAAGTCCTCTCTAGATTTTTATAGTAGATAGTTCATAGCCCCAAGAGCAGATCCTTGGAGCCATCTATCTCAGGCTTGGCTCTCGAAAGAGTAATTCCAGGGGATTGAAGAGGCAAGTGTTTGAAATTCAGGAGACTATAAAATTGATTCTTCCATAAAGAAGTAATTTGTGGTAAATGGTGTAGTCCTCTGGGCACCTGTTCACTCATTTTATGTGACCAGGACCCTTGAAACATGGTCAGGAAGATTAGAGAAGGACACCTCTGATCTGTCATTTATCTGCACAAGCCAGGAAAACTTTTCTTTTGACCATACAGTTATGTGGGAGCAGACCCAGGGAAACACACCACCTTACTCTAGGCTACTGGGGGTAGGGAAGACGTGACTTTAAGACAGGTTTGGATAGTGTTCTGGAGTTAGCTAGATGATTCGGAAATACGTAACCAGGTTTTTATGTTTAGTTGCGTGTTCTCTGGTAAGGGAGCAGTGATGGGCTGCTTGACCCCAGAAAGCGTGTGGGAGATGCAGGAGTTCTGTCTTCTGGGGAGGAAAGCCATCTGGTGTGAGCTCCTCCAAAAACATCTGCCCCCCAGAAAACGTTCCTCGTCTCTCCCTCCCTGCATTACTAGGGGTGCTGGACCCACTCGGCATCAAAGCGAGGAGGCAGCTCAGCTGGCGTTTGCCATGTCTCTGGGGATAGGGAAGGAGATCACAGCCCTGGCCAAAGTGCCATCTCAGAACAGAAGCAGTTGCTGTAGTTGGCATTTAAAGGGAATGCAAAGGCCCGTTGGACAAGCTGTTGCTTTCATCCATATGTGTCCGATTAACTTCTATCGGAGTGTTATTTCTGGTATTGGCCATGTTATTGTCCATCCCCAGCGCTTCTAACAGCTAAAATGTTTCTTGAATATTCCTTCTTATTTAATATTACTGTTCATGCAGTCCTTAAACATCCTCGTCCTTGGCCTCGTACTGGGTGACACCGTACGAGAGAGCCCAGCAGTGCCTGGGAGGACAGCGGTGTGGGGAGGAGCAGCTTTGCTTGTCCCTCATCACTCGTGTCGGCACCGCGAGACCCCCGGCGTGGTGGAATGGCAATTGGATAGCAGATCTATCTTTCCCCCAAGATAGATCTGCTGTAAGCCTTTAAAAAGTGAGAAGTGTTCTTGGTAACCCTTGATAATGCACGTTGCCACATCAGCATTTATTCTTGACATCTCTTAAGTATGAATATTAAATATTCCCAATGACCTTTCCAGACGCGCTCTCTTTGGAGGAGATACAGTTCATATACCCTTCATAATATGCTGTTGTTCTTATCATTTAATGGGAATATAAATGGGCGGTGCACTTCAGAAGGTAGTTAAATATATTCCCTGCACCCAAGCATTTGCTCTATAGGCAGGACTAGACAAAAAGGGAAATGAGAGGATTTATATAAATCAAACTGTGCAGCAGCATAAGTCGTCTTGTGCAGATATTTCAATATCTTTATGTTCAGTGGCTCCATCACAGGCCTCTCTGATGTGAAAGCATTTTACTGTCAGAGTTTGGTAAACGCTAAATATTTTTTAGTAAAAACTTGAAATAAACTGAAATATCAGCAGTTTCATTAGTCTATCCAAACAGTAGAAATCAGCTTATGAAAATTAAATTTAACATGTCTGTGTCAGTAGAAATAACATAATACACCTCTTTGAATATTTGTAAAGTACAATTTAATGGGTAAATCAAGCAGACTTCTGCCCTAAGCTCATTAGTTTCCTCATGCCAGGCTCAGATCACTGAAAGCAGCAAAACCCTTAAGACTGAATCTTCTGGGTTATATAACTACTTGGAACATGCAGAGTTTAGAACCATGTTTAATAACTGTAATTTATTGAATTTTTTTGGTTGTCTCAGCAAAAAAATACCTATTGTAATGACACAGGTTGGATCGCTACAGGATATTGAGTGTTCCTGACCAGCTATCTTTACTGTGTTCCAGAAATAAGGTGTTCCAGGTGCATGAAAAGCTGACTGAGCCACGGTACCGAACAGTTACGCTCCCATCACTTCTGTGTTTCTAAGTGCCAGCCCCCATGGATGCGGGTCCTGGGGAGTTGCCTGCAGTCCTCACCTTATCTTCACCCGCCCCTCCCCGCTCGGCTGGAGGCAGAGACCCCAAATCAATGAAAACTGGTGGCTCCTGCCATAACTAAAGCATCTCTTGGCTCCTGGTGTTTCCTAGAATTGCAAAGGGAAGGGGAGCTCAGTACAGATGTCACCTGCTCTTTTCAGCTGAACTGGCAGGGCTTCGGTAGCCGTGTGTCTGAGACGTGCAAGGGTAATAGTAAGGATAAAGCATTTCTCTTTATTATGGTCGGTTACCGCTAATCTCCTCCTAGGACTTTAACAGGGATTTATAGGGTTTCATTTGTGTTTTAGGTTTGGGGATAATTAAGTACCTTTCTGCTGCAAAGAGGAAATGGAGAGAGAATTGGCTCAAAGCTAAAACAAGATTCCTGTACTAGCACATATATTAAACTTCCTTTTATTTGGTTGTCACCCCAATAGGAATGATTAGTGGGTTGTAAAGAAAGAAAACGTACTGCATTACATCTATTAAAACATGTTTTATATGTAACAGTAATTAAAATATAATTGAAATCCTGAGTTCTTCTAATTATTGGCTTTACATAATGCATAGTTAAAGAGTGAGCATCTATAAATGTGTCCTTTTTACACATCCAGAAATGGTTTGCTGGCAGCATTTTAATTAAAGATGGATTAGTTAAAACGCAGTTTAATCATTCTGTCATCAAAGGATTTAGACCTCATTAATTAGCTGTTGATAAATAGGTTTAAACTACAAAAAATTTAATTTAAAATATGCCAGTTGAGATCTAGAATTATTAGCGCTGGAAACGGAGCAAGGAGCCTAAGAAAAATTCATGCCATCTCTTCCTGTAGTATTAGATTAAGTGGGAAATTCAGACCAGTGCAGGACTTGGTTCTGCCTTGTTACTGCTGGACGTGACTCCACGTGGGCTTCAGAGTCGGTGAAGGAAGAAAACAGAGACCCTTTTTCATGATGGTTGTTTGCGGTGTGGTGGTGGGGTCTGATCGCCATGTATGTATTTGGGAGGATTGAAAACTCATTTTAAAATCCTTCTGCTGTGGAAAAGGGATGAGAATAAACCCTAGATTTGAGGTTTTATAGCTGGCACATGGCTGTAGGGAGCAGTGTGGGAGCTGGGGAGGCAGGAGCAAGGCAGGTCCTGGCTGTTGTGGTGGGCTCAGAGCTGCCCTTGGGGCCATCAACCCTCTTGGACTGTTTACAAGGGCATGTAGTGACAGGACAAGGGGTGATGGCTTCAAAGTAGAGAGGGGATTGAGATGAGATCTGAGGAGGAACTTCTTTGGTGTGAGGGTGGTGAGAGCCTGGCCCAGGCTGGCCAGAGAAGCTATGACTGCCCCATCCCTGGAGGGGTTCAAGGCCAGGTTGGAGGGGGCTTGGAGCAACCTGGTCTGGTGGGAGGTGTCCCTGCCCAGGGCAGGGGGTGGCACTGGGGGGGCTTCAAGGTCCCTTCCAACCCAAACCATTCTGTGATTCCCAGTGCCACCCCTGGGCAGACGGAGCAGCTCCAGGGGAAGCACATTCCTCTGCTGCCGGAGCCCCCCGTGCTGCATACGGAATCCAGAAAGTGAGGTAGACCTTGGCTTGCAACTTTGTCAGAATTAGCATTAAAATCTTTGCAGGTTTGTACTATGAATATCTTAATCGGCTTAATTGCCACAGAGCAGTAACTGTAAGGATTTTGATAGTCATAATATTTGAATCCACAAGTCAGCCGGGCTTATGCAGCTGAATCAAACCTTTCTGACAAACGCTGGGTGAATCCTCTGAGTGGAGTTAGAAGAGTTTCAGGAAAATAATAATTTGACAACCATACTTGACGACTTCCCTAAAAGGCTTTGTGAGTGTTAGTGTAAAGATTGAGTTGGTGAGGAGGTGTGTTTGCCGAGCGCTCTGGCAACTGTGCTCTCTCCTGGGGACCCCTTCCCTCCTCCCACCCGGCGCTGGAGCAGCAACGGCCCGGGATGAGGTTAGGGCTGACGTAAGCGTTGCTTGCACTTGGACGTGGGCAATGAAATGGGTTTGCTGAACTTCTGTGAAAACACATAATTTGTTGAATTTTCAGAGTGAGGATGAAAGAGAAATCAAGTGAGGGTGGGTGTACGTGCTTCTTTAAATCTGCATCTGTTAAAACTCTTGTCTTTTCCTCATACTGGAAAAACAAAATGGATTTAAACTCAAATAGAACGGTTGGAAGAAACTTGTATCAATCTGTCTGGGAGGAAGAAGGGGAGGTAATTCCACAGACATTCTTACACTGCTGTGGTACTGCAGAGTCACGTTGTTTCTTTGTTCTCTGTCCCAAAGATTATTCAAAAGTTTTAGCAGTGCAAAATGATGGGGGAAACTTGCTTCATGTGGCATAGTTACTGTGGTGATAAAAGGACAGCCATGAAATTAAAAAAAAAAAAGTGTGTGTGTGTGTAAAATGCATCCCAGATTCTCTAAATTCAGCAAGCCATGCAGTTCAGCCAAAAAGATGAAATATCAGCTGATGTTGTGTAATCTCTTCAGTTATCCTTTACATAAGACAGGTAATTTATAATTCCCAATTACACAATTAAAATGCTAATTACCCCTCACCTAAATTCTCTGTTCTTGAACTGTGATTATCAATTACCTTCAGTCATGGCAAACTGTAGATGACATGCGTGGCAGTGCGGAGTTTGGTGTTATTGATGGACTCTGGTTCCCCAGCAGTGGCTGGTGGAGCAGCTTTTCCCTGGTGGGCTCCATTTTCTGCTTCTGCATCACTGCTGCTCTCTGTCTTCTTAAAAGGTATCTGCATTTTGGGGTGACCTTACCCCCGGCTCCTGTCCCGAGTCCTGGCTCACCATCCATTTTAGAATTTATTTTTCTTTTTTTTTTTTCTAATCATAGCATGTTTAGAAACACCAACATGAATTTTTTATTACAGAGGTGAGATGCTCACTTCCGCTCTGCTTTTACGCAGCGCAGAAGCTTTTCCTTATTTCATAATAGATGTCCTGTGCTGTACCTCCGTTAGTGCTGCCAGCTTCGTGTCCCAGTCCTGCTTGCTGAAGCTACAGTTCTTCTGTCCCCGCTGAATGCACATTTTTATTATCATCTAGAGTTTGATGCATATAAGTAAAAATAATTAAGTTAAAACACAGAAAATGAGAACAGAATCTAGATGTTGGGTTTCAGAAGGATCAACATTTAAAAAACATACCCCATTATTTCTGCTTGTGCATGATACAAATTAGGACACTTCTAAATAGAGATGTTTCAAAGTATAGTTCAATTCAGTGTTTCTGGTTGGCAGCGAGCTTCGGCAGCGCTGCTCCACGAGCGTGCCAAGGAACCCAGCAATGCTTGAGTCTTTGTAGTTTTCATTAGAAGCGGCATAAGCAGTCAGATTTAAGAAGTCCATGCATAGAAATGGGTTTGTTTTCTGTTGTTTGTGGAGCAGTAAGTTCTGTTCTAAAGAATTTTGCGTCCGAGGTAAAGAAGAAACCTTTCCTCATCTGCTCATAGGGCTCATTTTTATGTTCTGGTACAAACTTGTAATTCACCATTTGTTCATTAATAGTCAACTGGATTATTTCTCCTACTCTTCTCCCCTCCCCTTCTTTACTCTTCCACAATGAAGAACTGACTCTTTTTGTATTAAACCAACCTCGGGTGCATTTTGCAATACTACGGTGTTGTATGGTGAATTAATGGAAATTGGATTAGATAAACCAAGCCTTAAAGCATCTGGTTGCCCATGGAAAATAAATGACACTCTCAAAGTAAATTGGCTACCAGAGAGAGATGCAGTGTGTTGAAGACCCACACGGTGCTGACGGGGGGCTGAAGGCTCACCCGCTCCCTGCCCAGAGCTGGGCTGGTGCTCTCTGCTCCCTCCTGCCAGCCCAGGTCAGTGCTGGGTATAACTACTCGAGATATCACGGGCAAATAATATTTACTGTGGCTTAACATTGTGGTGTGATTCAGGCGTTATAGCTTTCTCAGGCGAAGATCTTTTTGTGTCTAAATCATCACAGCAGTGGCTTTCAGTCCTGGTATAAATAGAGAGATCAGCTTGGGAAAATTTGGCCTTTTGTGAATTCTTTAAAAAAGCTTTGAGTTTTAGCCTGTCTCATGGCTACGCTTGATATTTACACCATTCAAAAGCATAAGGGCATGTTCTAGTTGTAATTCAAAAGTAATTTGGTGCAGAGATAACTAATAGATATTCATCTACATCTTCCAACTGTACTCAAGAAAAAAAAGAAGAAACTACAGCAAATCCTCCAAGTTCTGTACAGAACTCCCTTAAGCTGCTGGGGTTTCCAATTTATAGTTCAAACCCACCTGCTTGCATTTCAAGGCAAGTCTCGAGGGCTGTGTTCAAAGAATACTATTTTTGAAGTGTGTAAAGGTTTCTTTTTATTAGGAGGCAACTTTCTCAAAGGTGCACTGAGGACGTTATTGTGGATCTGAAAGATCCTCAAACCAGGGAGTGAGCCAGTGTGAAAATGTTTTTATATAAATATATTTTTAACATAAACACCTTCATGAGGTATTGACCCATGAGTGTCCTTGACTGTCCCGTACAGAGTGTGCTTCACAAGGCAGGTTGTGTTTCTGACACAGAGACTAACGCTCTGGTTCCTGAAGGACCAGTACCCAGGAGGTGTCCCTGCGGTGGCTCCAGTGCCTGGCAGGAATGGCCAGGGTTATTCAGCAGCTGTGGTTCCTCCCCCGTGGGAGACCCTGGCCCTGCCAGCTCCAACACGTGTGTGTGTCTGACACACGAACACTCAGCACCGACCCGTCCCCGCCACCAAGGCAGCACGAGTGTGATCAGTAATGCACACACCCTCGGGGAAACCTTGCATAAAACATGACGGGAGGCTTCGAAACCGTGAAAGGAGAGGAGAAAGAGGGGCTTGACTGTGGTGTCTGTGTTGGCTGCATTTAGAGCTCACGGCAGAGCATCCAGCAGCAGCATAAAGCTGCCTAACCACACATCTCCACCAGGCTGAAGGACCAGGTGAGGTTCAGGGTGCCCTGTGTGCAGTCGGCATGCAGTGCCAGGTTAAATGATATTCCATCCCACTATTTCAGACTTTATACTTCCATATCCCACTTTGGGACACAGATTCCTGCAGTGAGCAGACAGTGAAGTCCCGGGGTGAAGAAGCCTAGTGGCAGAGTCTGCCTTGACTTCAGTGGAACCAGGATTTTAACTACAGAGTTCTGGCAGCTTCTCTAATTCTATGTAGACATTTTTCAGCTTAGAGAAGGCAGCATTTGCCATTAGAGGAATATGCAATCCTTCGCGTATCTGTGACATGTTACACAAGGATGTTGGCTGTCTCTGATAGAAATGTTCGGGGGTTTCTTTTCCAGCTGCTGGAACATGTTTCTAGCGAGTCACAGCCCCAAAAAGTAAATTCAAAGAAGTGATGTGAGTGGTTTTATTGGTGGAAAACTCATTGCCTTGCAAAGTTGTACTGTCTTCGACTCAGTGACCTAAACAACCGCTTTTTATTTACTCTTAAAAGAGAGTCCATAATGTTTGATGGAACAATCAGATTCCTCTTTTAGAAAACAGAAACAAAGTTGAGGCAACAGCTGGATCATACGAAGCATGCCTTCATTTATTTACTGCTTTTTACTGCTAATCAGGGAGTACTGCAAAAGGTGAATACTATTACTCGGCTGCACAGTTTCATCTAAATTGCAGCCATGAATATGTGATCAGTTGTCACATGGAAAAATAAAACCTGTATCCCTACATCAGTGATGGAGAGATGTTTACAACCTTCATTATTTCATTTTTAAAGCTCTTTAGAAGGTTACTGAAAGTTGCTGTCTGGAGGAGATGGTTTATTCAATCATTTAAGGTGAAGGCTCTATAAAATACACTGTAAGTTGCTTGCTAAAATGTAACTGTAGGTACATAACAGTACGACGTGTGATAGTGCACAGTGTGGTGTCTCAGAGCACGCGGTGCCTGCGGGCGAGCAGGGCAGGAGGGGTCCCTGCGAACTGCCTTCCCCGTGAAACGTCCATTCCATGAAACACCGGCACCGAGGGATGGTTCAGGTGATACGTTCCCGTAGCTGAGTTCAGTGATATCTCTCGCCGTGGCGGGGTTTCTCCTCGGCTTCTCTCTCATTTGACCTGCTCTTTGCCACTGCTGGTTTCTGGGCAATACAAAGTTGGATTTCTACCGTGTAAAACCACGGCATTTTGAGCAGAAAAGGCATCTTGTAACCTGGGTCTCCCTGCTAAGGCTCTAAATGTAGGCCTTTTCCTGATGTGATTAATTTGTATGTTTTGTTTTATTTCTCTTTAAACACTGTCATTTTGTGCAATTTTAAAATCTGGTTTGGATTTACGAGCATGTAAGGTCTTTAATATCCTTCAAAGAATTTGAATTGTGTTCTCTGGATTACTGCTGCAGAAGGACAAAATCACAGCATCTCTATTCTTCAAATAGCACCATTATCACTCTGTGTTAATGAAATGATTTCAGAATTACAAGAAATGAGTTTTTGAAATTCATTCAGTATTAAAGGGAATTGGATTGTAATTAGAGCATGTTTCAAAAAGAATAAAAGGATCCATGATATGTGCTTAGCTCTTAAAGCACCTAATCCTATATTAATTGTGCTTTGGGCACATCTGCCCTCATGTGAAGGGGACTTTGGCAGCGGAGATGGAAATGCTCTTAATTTTTAGGCCAAAGAGCTCCTCCAGCAGGATGGCAGAGCAAGGGGAGTGCAGCCGGGGAGCTGGGGGCTGCTCTCCCTGCCCTCCCATCCCTCACACACACAACAGCTCAGTGTTGTGTTACATGTGCTTCATCCGTGGTTGAGGACCCAGCCTGATGCTCTCACAGAATCCTCCTCCTGTTGGGATCGGGTCTGTGTTAACTTTTTCCCACGTTTGGGCAGGGGAAGATCAGAGAGGTACTTAGCTACCACGATCTGAAACTGGGTAGGCTCACCTTCTCTCTGTGTCCGGTGCAGATGAGCAGACATGAGGGCACCTGCTCCAGCACGGGCCTGGCGTGGGAGAGGTGTCTCGTCCAGCTGCAGCAGAGGGTACCCGTGAGGGGGTACGGATCAGGGAGCTTCTGCTGAAACCATTTGGAAGGAGAGCTTTGTCCTCTCTGCCAAACTCCCTCCCCATGAAGGGCTGGTCACACTTGCCTCCTGCTGAACCCACACGCCATAGGCTGAGGGCGTGGGGTTGAAAACAAGGATCGTGGATGTGATGGACCTGAAATGCAGTGAGAAGTGGTTTTCTCAGCTCCGCTTCGGAGAGTGTGGCCGGTTTCGGCAGTTACCTGTCACCATCCCCTTTGTCCTGTGCTCAGATGGACTACCTTCTGCCAACAGTCGTTTCCTTTCTGGGTTGGGTTGCTGGGGAGCACAGGTTGCCCTTTGAAGTTCCAGAGCTGCACGTGAGCCCCCTTCCCCACCGTGGAGCCGGTGACTGGCGGTGCGGGACCCGCAGGATGCTCCACAGGGCTGCTGGGCTGGGCGGCTGCGGGGACAAGGCTTGCTTCTGTCCCCGTCCTGGGGTGGTTCGGAACATACCATTAATTGGCACCTCTCTCTCTTTGCAGCCTGTTCCAGCACTACTGCTACACCCGGGGGGGCATGCGCCACACCTCCTACACCTGCATCTGCGGCAGGTAAGCACGTGGTCTGCACCCAACCGGGGCAGCCTTTCGGCTCCGCTTTCCCACTGGGTATTTGTGGAATTGTTCCTTTCATGCGTGTGAGGTGTTCACAAGTGCTGCCAGAGCGAGTTCTGAAGCGTTTCTTCTGGAAAAGCCACAGAAAGGTGGCTGGGGCTGTGTCTTAAAGAAATAACTGGGTTACAGCTTCTGCTGCACTCCAGAGATTCCCCAGTGGCTGCTGCTACTGCCAGGATCGTGTTTATGCTCACATCTGTGATAAAATTGGCTTTTTTATTAAATTGCATTATGGAGAAGGGCTTTAGAGCTATTCTCTGTCGCTCAAAAATACTCCCTTTGCGATACACCTTAAGTATTTCATACCGTTCTCAGAATTCTTTGCCTCAAACGTTAGGGTGTGATTAAATTAATCTTTTTGGGATTTTTTTGCTCTTTTTCTTAGTGAACAGCTAGTGTTGAAGGTATTGTATTTGGCAAAGTATTGTCAAAGTTCTCCCTGCAGTTGCAGAAATGCACATCTTTGATTTGCAGAATTTCAAGAGAATAGCGTAGGATCCGTGTTGAAGGACAGCTGTGTGCTTTGTGCAGAGATTCATCTTATTTAGTCAGTGGAATTAATCTAATCAGAGATATATGACAGTTCAGTGAAGCATCTATGTTGGTATATATGTTCCACTTGTTCCACAGACGTTTGGCCTACACTGAAGTCACACACACTCATAAAAAATAATTTTTAAGTTAGTGACAATGATGTTATGTTGCTTTGGAGGTAATAAGGACAATTAGCGTCTTTCTTTCTTTCTGCTGTTTACTCCATTGCTTATTTGTGAGGGAGGCTGGGCTGGCACCTCTCGGCAGGAGGGGTGTCCACATCGGTGTTTTCATTTGGGTGGGCTGAAGCGAGATCTCCCACTGGCCCCCAGCCACGGGGCTTTCCTCGGAGCTGGGAGCCAGTCCCGCCGTGCCCGTGCTGGGTTTCTGGGAGAGCTTTCAGGAGCAGGTCTGCTGGGCTTCAGTCCCCGATGGGTGTTCAGCCCGGGGACCTGCCCAGAGCCCGTCCCTGCTCACCGCATCGCTCCAAACACCCGAGAAGCCCCAGCTCCCTCGGCTGTGCCCGTCTGGTCTCCAGCACCAGCTGCGTGCTCGGCGCTTCCAGCCCCTTTGTGCCCGAGCCAAGGCGTGCCTGACACACACCGAGTCCCAATGCCAGGACAGACTGTGCCGCTCAACACGGCGCCAGCGGGGCTGGAAACACATTTCTCACGCGCCTTCCCTAACAGCTGGTACCAAACCTTACAGAAATATTGTATAAACTAAAACCTTTGCATTAAATGTGCAAAAGAGATCCCCTGTCTTTGTATTTGCAGAGTCTGTTGTTGAAGGCGTTCGTGCCCTGCTCCTGTGTGAGCACACGGCTGGTTCCTGCAGCCGGGGTGGGAGGTGACACCGGGGGTACCGGCGTCGGGGGATAAGTGAACAGGCAATCTGCAAATACATTACCATGGAGTCATGCCCTTAAGCTTCATGGTAATTTTTTAGAAGTTGATCGTAAATATATGCACGTGCTATTTGCTTCTCCCGCTTTATCCCTGTTTTTAGAGGGAGGTAGGAATAGTGTCTGCAGCTGTGAAGCAGTTCTCACACTGCTGTGTGAAGCAGTTCTCACACTCAAAGTGTGGTGCTTAATGTCAATGGATACACTGATGTTTGCAGTGTTACGCGTTTACCGTGTTCCTTCTCATGTTGTACATGTTAATGGTTCTCCTGCCCTTAATGGTACTGCATTTTCTTTTCACCTCTCAGCGGGGAGAACTCCTCTGTCTTGCACTATGGCCACGCCGGAGCCCCCAACGATAAGACTATTGAGGACGGAGACTTGTGGTGAGTAAAGGATTAGAGTTCCTTTGCTATTTTTGTTAGACTGCTGCTGTTTCCATGCGTGCACTGTATGTGCTCTTGGACTTCATTAGTGAAATGGTGAGTGCATAATGATGAATGTCCAGATCTTTGATACAGCGTGTGGTGATGTGTGCCAGAGTAGTCAGGTCTCTTCTGGAGGCCCTCTGTACCTGCGTCTCCAGTTGAAAGGGAAAAGAGAGATTCTTTTCAAACGCTTCTGTGCCCAAGGCGCTTAGAATTTAGTATAAGAAATGTCCGTATTCTAAGTACAAGGGCAGTTGCAGAAATCGACACCTGAGGTTGCTGTGGATGCTCCGCTCCAAAGCTGGGCTCTGGTGATGGGGCAAGGGCTGGAGAGAGCCTTGGCTGCTTCTAAAGAACGGCACCAAACTGCAGCGTGCGTTGGTAAATCCAGGGGGTGCTGGGCTGGGTGTCTCTGTTAGAGCCCGTGCGTTTGGCTCACAGTTAAGCTTTTTAATAGCTACTGAGAGCCCTCTGTTGGATAATCTTGGGAAGCCCTGAATGTAGGGAAAATACGGCTTCATTTTTGGTAGAAGTCGTTTCAGGGTTATTTCTGCTTTTGCCAGTAGTTTGGTATAAATCTAATTTAACGATTCCTATGCTTGTATGTAATAGAATCGGAGATTGGGTGCTTGGTATGATTCTTATTAAATTATTCAAGTAGAATTTTATGTCTTTTTCTTAATGTTATTTAGTGGATATGAATAACATTCACGAGTTTTGCAGAAATGTGCTGCTCAGGTTTTTATGCACAAAGAGCGCAGTGCAGTAGCAGTAAATAAGTCAACAAAGCACCTGACTATTAGAAAAAATACATTTGGAAGACTGATGCTTTGCTGCTTGGAAACGCTCAGGGGCATGCGTCGTTTGCTCTTTTAGAAATGTAAGTTATAAGGATTTGGTGGTAGCAACAGGAGATTATACGTAAAAGTACTATTGCATTTTTAATTTTTTTTTTTAAGACTGTTATTCTTACTTCTCCCTCAAAAACTGTGGCAGGTTTAGAACAGGCTGGTTTTATGATGTTCATTTTTGAAAATTAATCTATGTCAAATGGGTTTATCATTTCTGTAAGAAACTGGTGTGGAACTCCATCTCTGATATTGCCACATTCTCAGAGGTACAGCTTCTGCGCTGAAAGATCTCAGACAAAGGCAGGGTCTGTAAAGAGAAATCCTGACCCCGCTTGTTGATGCGGACTGTCTTGCTAAGCAGGGCTGTCATTCCCACTCCATGCAATATTAAACCAAAAATAGCTAACTAACACAAAGCATTGTGATCGACAGGGAGAGAAATCAATATTTTTAGGGAAGTTTAGGTACTTAGTAGATGCGTGCACTTAACAGATATTGAAAGTAAATATTGCATTAACAGCAAGTTGGTGTTGTATATAAATGATGCAGGTGCTGGAACTTGGTCTGAACCAGAGCCTTTCCTGAGTGAGCGGCTGTTGTGCACGGTCAGAGAGCTCCTGCAGATCCCTGATGGGCTCCCCACCCTGGGAACCGCCCTTCTGGGCTCTCCACCCCTCACTCCATATAACCTTTAAATAAAACCTTCAGCTCAGAGTGTTGCAATCCACAACCTGCAGTGATGACATACAAATACTGATTTTCTTCTGTCGCCTAAAAAAACCCAACGAAAAAGCGGCCATCGAAGCAGATGGGGTGCAGTGGAGGCAGCCCGGGGCCAGGAAGCCTCTCTTCTCACCTCCCTGGTTCCGTGGCTTGGTGTAGGAACCATTGGGATGCTGAGCCTGAAGTGTGTACTTTACATTTTGATTTTGAGAGGGCTTTCAGGAAAAAGGTAGTTCATTGCATTCAATTTGCTGCGCGGTGGTCTGTGCCTTTGCAGGTTCTTGGCGTTGCCACGTGCTGGTGGCTCGTCGGGAGCTGATTGTGTTATTGCAATTGATCAGCGGGGCTGCGGCAGCGGCTGGTGAACAGAAAATGCTTCTGTGATCCTAAAATCAAGATTGATTCTTTATGATGAGTCTCACGTTTAAATAATAGAAATGTGAGACAATAAGCCTGACCCCAGATGTCACCGAAATAGATGCGGCTATTACCCGAGGTGGTTTTCTGCAGGTGTCACGAGCTGCAGGTCTTGGTCTTTCTGTGGTGTCTGACAAATGTGTCTTGGTGAAAATCCAGCACTTGGTGAGCAACCTCTATGGGCAGGTTCAGTGACCTTCAGGCCCTTGATGACACTGTTTGGGGGTTAGTTGGTCCCTTCTGGCTTTGCAAAACACAGGAGATAGTTGTCTGTTGTGCAGGAGCGCTCTGCGCTTTCCACGTTGTGACGTGCCCTCCCATGTCCCCGTGCCGCGGCAGCTCTGCTGGGGGCCTGGCGTGGGCTCCTCTCCCCAGCACGGCCGATGCTGCTCTGACCCACACACCCTGGGGACCACGGATCCCATCCCCATGCTCCTCCTCCCTGGAGTGATGGCCAGAGCGAAATCTGGGGAGAACTGGGGCGAAAGCATGAATGAGGGAGTACGGCATCAACTGCTGCTGCAGCGCCGCGGCCCTCGGAGAGAGGCCATTAACCTTGCACTCACAGTGGGACTATCTATTATTTATAAAATAAAACTAACTTTAGAAGTTGTAATGGCAGCAGGTTGGATCATCAGAGGGCATCGTTCATTTTATCTGATGGCTTCTTTCAGCTGTGAGATCTCAGGGTACTCCCTGGAGGGAGCGCTGGGAGGAGCTCGGTGTCCCTGCTGCAGAACCTCACCGCCGGTCCCACGACCTCCTGGTGACGGCAGTAAAACAACTTCTACCTGCAGATCGTTTTATTGCATCCAGGTACCAGAATTTAAGCAGTAGGGAGGTTTTGGTAGCGTCACAAAATCAAACGCGTTTGTTTCACAGTCTCAGCACACCTGTGTTGGGTGTGTTACACACGGCTGGCTCTGGGAGCAGGGGCTGGTGTTTGCTGGCAGGTAACAGTGCTGGGGATGAGGAGGGCAGCCCGGTGTTGCAGAAGGACTATCAGAATAATTTAACTCTGAGGACTGTATTTGTTTCTATTTCTTTCCTTAGTCTCCCAGTGCAGATGGAAGGTGTGGGAGTGATGCTGGCAGCAGGGGGCACTAGGAGAAGTGCTCTGTGGAAGGAGGTGCTGACTCCCCCGGGCTTCGGTGAGGGCTTGGACTGGCTTTGTTTCCTTCCATTTGGCACTTGGATCTACCTTTTAATAATTCTTTTATTATTATAACTTCTAGTGCTGTCTAAAGATCCGCTTTAACTCCTAGCGCTTCTCCTCTTGTCGTTCCAGAAGCTCTCCTCATCCTAGGGAGCTTTTCTTGACAGAACTACAGGTAGTTACAAAAGGTTGTTCTGGGTGAAACAGAGGGGGGAGATGCAAAGTGTTCGGGGCTTTTTACTTTTATTAGGCAAAGGAGAGTTTGCAGGTTCCTGGAGCTGTTGGTGACTCCAGGGTGTGTGGAGAACATGGCAAAAGAAAGTCACTTATTGTGAGAGCTGGTCAGGTGCAGCCGTTCCTGGTTATTCACAGAGGCTAAGCCTCCTACTAGGTAAAAGAGAAGTTACTGGGCTAATTTTATTTCTTTGATCTAAAAGCGCAATATACAGTCTTCTACAATCAAATGGTTTGTCATTTTCTATGTGCATTTCTCTTTTATATATACACACACTGTGTGTATGCAGTATAGTACTGCATTGGAACCATTGTCAGCGTATTTATCTCCATAGCATACAGTAGGATTTGTAGGAAGCGCACTATTCTCTCTTTTGCAGGAATGAGTAAGTGTATAATATAAAAGGACTTTTTATGAGTAATGAGAGGCTGTCATTTATTTCAGGAAAATATTGAGAAGACTTTGAATAAGTCAACTAAAAGACTTAGGTGAGCTTGAAGAAAGTGTACAACAAAAAGTAGCAGAGGTTTGCTGTGACTCTTCTAGAATTTACACCATGTTCCATCACGTTTACGATACTAGTGCCAACCTCTAAACCAAAATTCGTTTGTCCAGGTGGGGGCAATGTTGCATTAAGAAGCAGGAACTGACCAGTGTTTTTGCATCAGATAATGGGAGTCCTCCCTCTTCCACCCCAAGGACTTCATTGCCTGCTATTAAACCAATTTATCCTACGGAACAAAATACTATATTTATTACTTCTTGAAAGCACTGCTTTTAAGATCCCAGGATATTAATGTGTCAGATGTAAATGCTCAGCTATTTTATGTGGGTGAGACTAGTATTTTCATTTGGCCTCCTGCATTTTTTATGCATTTTGAAGTTTGGTGCTGTAATAATATGCAAAAATTATGGTTAGCTTTAACCTTTCAGTCTGCAGTTTTGAAACAACTTGTTGGTAGTTATGGTTTTGTTTCTAATAATAATACGAAGTACATTGCTGGTACTTACTGGTTAATTGCAAAATCAACTGGCTATCCATTTCTGAAATAATTCCTTTGGCTTGATTCCTCTGGTTTGATTAATATTTACTATTTTCATCAAGTGTAGGTATTTTTCCTTTTGTTGTACCTATGGACTATATTAATTTTATGCTAATCTAGAAAAATTGAATTTGATTAAAAATAGAACAATATATTTGCTAGAATTAACAATAATTTTGCTCTAATTGCCTGTGTGTTCTGTTAGTGCTGATTAATTCTGGCTGGGGCTGTCAGAAATGGAGGAGCCTTTTCACCAAAGCAGAGGTCGCTACATATTAATAGCCTGTTTGCTGTAACAAATTTTAGCTTTTCTTTCAGTGCTGTGTCATGGTCTCTTAATGTTGTGCTCTCTCAGGTGTATGTGAAATGCCTTTTTAATTGTCACCTGTAATGAGTTTGATCTGTCACAGCTCTAGCCCAGTCCGAGAAGTACGTGAAGCTGCTTTGGCTGCTGTTGGGCTGTGTTGACTGGGGTGTTCACCTCTCTAAAGAAAACAAAGCAGGGTAAAACCTAGTATTTTTTAATAGCTGTTGATATAATATTGATCATTTATAAATGCTGTTTGGTGTAATCCCTTTTTTATGGTGGTCTTTGGTAATACCCTGTTTCCTACACAAAAATTACTCTCTAGCATTTCTCGAAGGTTCCTCTTGACTCCAGGGGTGCTGACAGCAAAAAACTGCCCTTACATCAGGGACCCCAGCCTGGCTTCGAGACAGAGCCAGTACGAGCCCTCCATACCGTGCCAGATGGAAGCTGCTCACAGCGGGGCACCTTCTGAAAACCCCATCCTGAGCACAGTAGGACTCCACACCATGCCGTTCGGTTCCCTGTTGGGGTTTGCCATCTTACCTTACTCTGGGTTGCCTTTTAACTGATAACTCTTGGCTGGTCAGGGTGCAAGTGGATGAAGAAGTGTCACTTAGTTCTCCGTTTTCTTACTGGTGATATCATCGTTCTCGTGGAAGGGCTGCTGTTAAATCACCCTGTTTCCAAACCACTTGGTGTGTTTCCAAAGCTGTGTCTCGTAGGAATGCTGATACCTATGGTCATCACTCTGCAGCATTCCCGACTGCAGGAGGATAATTTGTTGGTGCAGCAGTGGTGAGGAGCTCCAGTTGTGTTTGTGCAGCCCCAGCCGGTCTGTGGAAGGTGACAGCTTCTGGTGTTAGCTCCTGGGAGCAGCCCCGGGCTTCCCGAGGAACGCCTGCGAGAGCCTGTTCTCAGGCTGGATCGTAGCGATTCCTACACATGGCTCAGAGATCCCAAACAAAGTACTGCTTCCCATTGTGATATTGGCCATAACTCGCTTCATTGCCTGGCAGTTTCAAATTATTTGACAATAAAAGTGTCAGCAAGGCTATAAAAGTAAAACACATGCTTAGAGGAAGATGATGCTTTCTTTTTTAAAAAATGGTATACGGCGCCTTTATGGAGAAAAGAACCGTGGCTGTTTATAGTCCACAGTCTTCAAACATAAAATGTTACGCAAAGTGTTTTGTGATGCTGCACAATCAGAGGTTAAGAAAGCTAAAATCAATGTCAAAATGCATATTATTTTTCTGGGCTTGAAAGCCAAAACTGTAACTATAAGTTTGCGTTTTGCTGTGCCAATACTCTGTGAAAGCAACAGGGCCACGTCCTGTCTCTGAGGGACGGGAGGGGAGCACCGTGCTGTGGAGCGTTCGGTTAAGCACTGACTGACAGGCCTGGATTCACTTGAAATTCACCAGGACTTGGAGTGTTTCCTCCGAAGACCCATCCTGGGGTGCTGGCTGGGGCGCGGGACCCGGTGCGGTGGGAGGCAGAAGGGCTGAGAAGCCCCCGTCAAGGGGCACCTCCAGCCCCACTTCCCTGCGGGGCTGTGCCGTGGGACACCGGTTTCTGCTGCTTCTCTTCGGTTTGGTACCATTTTATGTATGAAATGATTGTAAGTTGTGGTGTCAGGCCTTTTTCCTGTGAGAGGGATGAAATGCTCGTGGTCGCTGTTGGAGGTGACTCCTACAGAGATGCAGGAGGCGGCTTTGGTTTCGATGCTGTTGGCTGACGCCGTATTCATGATACATAAGCAAGTCATCCTGTCGGTGGGGCAGCTAACAGGTTATCTGATGTTCCTCATACTTTGCATTGTTGAGTTTTAGTTAATAATGTTTAGAGTGTTTTGCAATATGTTTGGGAGGAGATATTCTATATATACTCAGAACTGAAGCCTCCCTTAGGAGTGCTGTGCCCACGCTTCCAAGAAGGAGTTTGCAGTATTTTCGCTATGCGTTTTCACTTGTGGTATAGGTTCTTATTAATTCTAGAAATCAAATTGGAACAGTAACATGGAATTTTTAGAGAGTGCTCAGGTCTTTAAGTGTTGAATCTGCTTCCTACACCCTGTGCTTTCCACCCTGACATGAAGCCAGGCAGGTTGTCATTGCTTCTGCTCCCAACAAAGTGATGCAAAGCAAGAGGAGCTGCTCTCTCGGAAGATTTTGGGAAGGATTGAGCTGTGCAATAAAGGAATTCATCAGCTTCGAGCTGAATCAGGGATAACTTTGACATACAACCCCTCTCCCCACAGCGACTCTCCTCCCCTGGCCCCCGTCCTGACCCCAGGGACATCTCTGCCTCCATTGGAATTGGCAATTAGCGATAGCAGCCTTGCTGGAAAACGAGCAGGGAAAGGGTTGCTCTCTAATGAAATTTTCCTTCATTCAACAGAGGGCTGAATTCACAATTAAGTTTTTTTTATATACAACATACACGGTCTGCTAGAGGTGAAGCACTTCATTTATCTAAAAGGGAACTATAATAGAGTTTGGAGATACCTTATTATATTATTGCATGTGCTATTCTGCATTAAACGCTTCTTAAAAGGTAAGCCATAGACCCAAGATGCCTGAAAGGCCTGTTTGCATTTGTCCATTTAATTTTTTAATTAAATGCTGCTACGTTTGGTAGAGCCCAATTAACATGAAGTAGTTGTTTCTGTACATGACCCCTGTAAGACTGCATTATCAGGCAGGTAATTTTGTCCATGCAATTGAAACGGACTAAAATACATTAATAATACCTGTTTTACTAGCAGTTACCATCTAATTTCAGGGTAAAATAATTTTTTTCTAAGGAACCAGGATTTAAGGAACCTGCTTCTTGAAACTTCTCCAGGTAGTCAGCAGGAGAAGATAGTATGGTTGGACTCGATGATCCCAAGGGTCTTTTCCAACCTGAATGATTCTATGATTCTATTCGATGATAGTAGCTCACATGCATTTTATTCGACTTAAATGTGCTTCACCACTTATTTTGCTGGGGAAGCAAAAACATGAAACTGGGATCTCAGACTCCCATTATTTCCTCAGGATAACTACAATATTTGGGCTATTTCCATGTCTTGGGCAACATTTTAGCTAATGGATATGTTCCCAACTGAAGTTAAATGGTCGAGAATTCCCAAGAAGAGCCAAAATATCTCCCAAAGGTACAGTTTGGTTTGGATGCTCTTTCACTGAGGCGTACAGCCTGGATGGTGGGTTGTGCTCAAGCTGGAATTTGAAAGATCGTCTTCCCTCGTGTCTCCTCTTGTCTGGGCGCCAAGAAACCTGAACAAATGGTGCTTCCAAGCTTGGGAGCCTTGTTTGAGTCTACCATCAGCTCAGTGATAGTTGTATTCCATTACTTGGTGCTCCCGTAACTCGAAAAACTATTTACCAACCACCCAGTGAGGAATGGGTTTGAGAAAATGCTGATTATTGGGAGGTTAAAGATGTAATTGAAATTTTGCCTGTGGTAAGTTCAGAGTAACTGTTCTCCAGGTAAAATATGGAAAGCATGGAATATAGAAAGCATGGCAACTTCCGGTAGACATGGACCAGCTTCCAGTGGACCTGGGCAGGGAGCCTGGGAGTTGTTGGTTCCAGCCTTCCTGTCACCCTGCTGGGTGCACACCTACACCTGTAAATGCAGCAGAGTTAGGCCAGGAAACTGCCACAGATCCCACAGTGGACCTCGCTGTGTGACTTTGACAAGGCTCAGTCTGGGCTGGGTTGAAAGGTTTATAACTGATCTGAAATCTGTATCTTGTTGGCACGTTAGAGAATGTAGCAGCTTCCTACAGCATTCTTAGTTGCTGCAGCAAGTTTTCTCTATCCTTAGATCTTCTCTGTGTGTCATTAGTTATTTTTAGGAGCGAGTCTAACCATAAAATCAAAACTTAGGCAGTGTTGATGGGGTTTCTGCTTCTGAGGTTTGGCTAGGCTGGGTTACAGTTGCTGTGGTGGTGTCAAATCATGGGCTTTTTTACCCTGTGGGTCTGACATTTACTGTCTATTGTGTATCTTTTTTCAATTAGCAACTTTCTGGTTTAACATACTGTATTTCACATTTAAGGGAATGTATATAGTGTTTGTATTAGCTCTGTGGGTACATACATCGCTTTGCAGTCTTCTGTGTAGTGTTCTCCTCAGGGGTTTGCTCCTGTAGCCGAGAGCCTTGGGCATTCCGCGCCTGTAACCCATGGGGTTTGCTCCTCAAGTCCCAGTGACTGTAACCCATGGGGTTTGCTCCTCAAGTCCCAGTAACTTATACTTACCTTTACCTTGAATGTATGCTGGTGGGAACAGAGCTACGCTGCATGGTTTCCCTAATTACTGCTGTAATTAGGGCGCGGTGGCAGAGAGGGTGCCCCAGTGGAGTCACCTTCTTTCTGCTTGTGCTGACTGACCCTGCTGGAAAGCAGGAGCAAGAGGAAGAAAATCCAAGGTTTTCAAACACAGTGAAGGAAAATTACATTTCTTACGATGATAAGAGTCTCATACAGTTGTTTGAGGTGGCTGGAAGAAGGCTGAAATTAGCAGATTTCAACTCTGATTCATTACCTAAGACATCAGAAGGTCACACAAATACTGTGTGTCGAGACCAAAGTCTTAGACGCAAAATGTGCCTTCTTGTAATCCATATACGATGAACTGGGGGGGGGGGGTATTTGCTCAAGTATTGTTTGGTCCAAATGGTTATTTGGTTATTTGCTGATTTTTGAGCCTGCTGGAACCAGTGTGGTGCCTTATCAGGTAGGCTTTAGCAGCACAGTATTGCAGATGTCTAACCTGGCGCTCACCAGGGTGCACAGACCCACCTCTTGGAGATTGGTTTCTGGCAGCTGAGCAATGCCGGGTGAATTACTGATTGATGTCTAGAATAACTGTGCTTCTCAAGGGGTAAACCAGGGGGTTTTGTCCCCTTAAAAGAAACGACTTCATTTTTTTTGTTCTTCTACCTCTGATGCAGAAATCTGTACGAAATGTTCTTTTCTGGTTGGATCTTCCCATAATCCTTGTTTCTTTAATCCCTTCAAATTTAGGCAAGTTTGTCGTAAAGGAAAGTTTATGTTGTGAGCAGTGGCAGTCAGCCTTTATTGGGACGTTTTATTTCAACAGTCGGATGTGTTCTGACAGATACAAAAGGCCATAATTTAATTAACATTTCTCTGTTAAATTTTGAGGTTAGACCCTCTGTGTGGTGCTGGCATTTCTCAGGAAAGGAAAAAAGGACGTGTTTTTTCTTCTGAGAAGAGGTCCTAGAAATTGGAACCGAAGAGCTTGAACTGTGCTCCTCGTGTGCTTTTTCTCTTCCTGCGTGTGTTCTCTCAGTGTTCCCATCCAGGACCAGCACAGCCCCTGAGGGTGTCCATCTAAGCCCTGTGGGATGCAGATGCCCTTCTGCCGAGGGATTCCAAGGGGCCGTCGTCTCATTTTGCTCAGGAACAACATTTGAGCAGTGATTACACGGGCAACTGCCAAAATGCAGATGGCTTTGAAGTGCAGACCAAGAGAAATGTCTTCTGGTTTACTTCTTTGGAGTTAAATTTTCATTTCTCTCCCTTCTGATTCCTTCTCAGCCTGTTCGACATGGGAGGAGAGTATTACTGCTACGGCTCCGACATCACCTGCACCTTCCCTGCCAATGGCAAGTTCACCCCTGAGCAGAGGGCCATCTACGAGGCCGTGCTGAGGTCGTCGCGGGCGGTAATGAGCGCCGTCAAGCCAGGTAGGGGTCTGTAACCTCAGCAGGACCTGACCGGCGCGGTGGCAGCAGTCGGGCTGTCAAGGCAATTACGTTTGGATTTTAGAAAGTGCTGGAAAGGAACACGGTGACAAAATTAATTTCCGTGTTTAAACAGCTCCCAATGGAGGGTAGAGGTAGGACACACATTGGTCATACAACACTTTTAAAGAAACAACACATAAACAATTACTAATAAGATTAAACAGGTATTCTGATCTTCCACTTTTTCTTTTTTAATTCCTTTAATCCCGTGGTGACAGTTGTTACTCCGCTGTGTGTTTACACTGGCAGCTCTCTTTTCAGGAAGCTTATGCTAAAGGCTGAAGGCAGAGGTTGAGGGAACACGCGTGTCGTGCTTCGCTTGGTTTCAAGCATTTCCTGTATTTCCCGTGTGAGCTCAATAGAAATGTTGTGTTGCAGGGGAGGATGGAGTGTGCATCTTTGGGAAGGATACTCAATTACCCTTAAAAAGCTTTAGAGAGCACTGGCTATTGGGTACTTTCTGTGTGCCTCTAAGTTGCAGACAAGGTAATTCATCAAGTATACATTTTCATAGCTGAAACAGCTGCCTGGCTTGATGAAAATCTTATTTTTTCTCCGATTCTGCTTTCAGGGCAGCAAATAAATGCTTTTAGAGCTGACTGCTGCTGTGATTTTGAGTGTTTCACTGGTGAAGGTACTTGAGCATTTCTCATTATTCCTAATAGAACAGCATTGAGAAAAATGTGCTTAATGCACAAAGCACACTTATCCTTTAAACTTACCATACTAGCTTTCAATCACCATGCCTGGAGTGCGTGGACTTTCTGGATTGCCAGCCCCGACATCCGTAATTTTCCTGTTAACGAGCTGGCAGCAGCAGCCTGGATGGGAGCAACAGCACTTGGAGCTTGTCCACAAAATGAGACGAGATACTTTGCCATTTTACTAACGGTGTGCATTCTCCATCATTTGCTCTTTCTCCCCTGAAGAATCTTCTTCCCATTCCTCTGCAGAGTTAGCTTTGCGTTTCAGTGCCGTCTTTAATTTCATGTGGCGTTTTGGGCAGTATTTCATACTAATAAGTTGCAAACTGTCTTCAGAAGTTGAGAGCTGATACGGTGCTGTGCTCAGGATGGTGTAGAGAATTCCTCACTTTACTTAACACTGTATTTACAGTGTCAGAAAATAAGGACAATGCTAATTATTTCTCGAGATTAGTTGCAAGACTCCTTTACTAGCTGTGGGAGTTGGAGATTCATGGACAGAGGAATCATTTGGGATGTCTGGAGAAGATGGGCCTGAACTTTCTGTTCTCGCTGGGCTTTAGTTGTCTCGCCTATTTAGGGCAGTGGTGCAAATGCATTTATGCTGTTTATGGGACAGTAGTCATGAATTTTCTGGCTACAGAGAGCAGGTTAACCACATGTTGTGTGGACTGGTTCAAATGCAGCCAGGGCTTTTCACACCCTGTTGAGTTACAGATGGGGGTAGAGTCCCACGACTTCATGGATGTTGCAGGTCTGTTTGCATCAGGTTTTGCGTCTTTTAGCCACTGCCTGCAGAGCGCTGGGGCTGTTCCTCCAGTGAGTGTCACTGACAATCTCCAGGAGGTTTTTAAAGTTTTATTGTGGGACTGAAAAGGGCAGCATCATCAAAAGGGCCTTGCCACTATTGAAACCCCATCCAAAGGAGTAGATGGCCATGGAACTAAAGGGCTGGACCATAACACATCAGCACCGAGGGTCTAAGCAAGGCTCGCACAGACACCATCAACTGATATTGTCTGACTCCGGAGCCCTTGGTGCTGGAACCATAAAAATATTGCTTTTAGCATAGCTGTCCCCCACCCCTCTAATTGTCCAGGGTTAAAAAAGCAAACTATGGTGGAAAAAAAAAGTATTGTGTAGAACATCAGTAGGCACAAGGCTTAACAGTGTAATAGTTAATGGTGGGGTGTGAGGTCCCAGCTCTGTAGAACTTCCAGTGGACAACTGTTCTGGTGGCAGTTGAGAGCCTGGACTGGGGGGGGTGGAATTAGACCCTTTTGTGAGCAAGTCTGACGTGTTTATTGGTAGTGGAAGGATCTGAAGAACTTGAAAGGGCCCAGGCACATTGTGCCCAAATCCTGCCTTAGTTCATTCTTTATCCTGGTCACATAAGTTAGATCCAATGTCAATGTAAGAGTTTATTAACCATCATTTGTCATCACTTACACCTGGGAGACCAGTATTGTTTGCTCTTTGTCATTATAAATCTATTTGAAGAAACGTAAATCACTCCATGATGCCGTGTTCTGAACCGTGCAAACGAACATGTCAGTGGTTGCAAGAAGAAGAGCTGCTGGTGAGGACCGATGCCCGTGGGCTCAGCTCCAGCTCTTTCCAGGGCAGGTAGAGCTGCGTGAGCCAACAGGTACCCATGTGCTTCAGTTCTTGTGCGTGAGGCGTGTTCACACTTAACCAGCTTTGAGTCCCTGTGTTCCCGTACTGATGCTGAGCTGTCACTGGTACCTGCCAGTCCAGAACTCTTTGGGAAGAGGCTGTGGAGTAGCTTCTTTTTGTATTCTTTATAAATAACTGTGGATTTATACCATGTCCAGCCTTTTGAGTGATTTCTGCTGCTTGTTATTTGGATTGTTGTCTTGAGCACTTAGAGAATCTTAATAATTTAGAGTTCTATAAATTTAATTCCTAGTTGATGAGGACAGTATGGCTTCTACATCTAGAAAGTTTCTATATACATTTCTATTTATAGAAACATCAAAGTTTCTCAAACATGTTAAATCTTCTACTGTATTCAGAGGAAGTAAAAAGGAAGAGTACTTATCTTTAAGCTTTGCAATTAAAGCTGTTTTGGATTAATGCACTAGATCATAAGCAGAGTCTTTAAGATTAATGGGCTAAATATTGGAGCAATCACATACTTCCCATTTTCATCCCCGTGTGATTGCACACTGGGACCTCCAAACTTTCCTCTGTGTCTTCTCTGTAGAGTAGTGGGAGGTCACAGGAGGAGGAATGGAGCTCGTTGTGCTTCACGTTCCTGGTACTACTGCAAAACTTGTGTATGTTGAAAAAAAAGAACAGAAAAACTTTTTTCAGCCTCTAAGTGATACAGATTAGTATTTGGGGGGAGAAGGAGAACGAATTAAAACACCTCGATCAGTAAGGTCTATTGTCCTAAATTCCAGTTAAAAAAAAAAGATCTCTTTGTCTCGCAAACTGCTCCCAAGGAGCAGTTGAGTAAGGCCAGGTTGGCAGCCACTCAAGTCCCTATCTCTACATTTATATGATTTAAAAACCTTGTATATCCAAAGTCCCCGTTGAACCGAAATTGCGTTCAGACATCAGCTGCACAGCTGGGAATATTTGCTGATTGATGTTTGTTTGTTTCAATGAAACGAAAAATAAAAAATAGTTCCAAATATGCACAGAAGTTGTTGTTCCCCGCGTCAGCTCATGGGCAGCGTGAGTCCTTTGCTCCCCGGGGCGCTGCCGTTGCTGTAGGGTCTCCCTGTGGGCTTTGTGGTTCTGCATTAGTTCAGGCTGGAGCTCATGCCCAGGGGTATATGCACATCCCCAGGTCCTGCATTCTACTGTCCAAGAGAGTGAGTATCCTGTTACCTCTGGCTTTCAGGCTTTGGTTTTTCTGATAAATGCTGTTGAGGAACATCCAGAAGGAAATCTCTGTCCTGGGACTAATATCTCTGATAGTGGAAGGTGGAGGCTTCTCCATATTAGGGCTGGAAGATTCCTTCCCTCTTTATAGCTTTCCCAGAACTCAAGTTTCACGTAAGGACATGGGTCTTTAAGCTCATAAATCCTTTCTTCCAGGATCAAAGATCAGCCATTGCAGATTTCATTGGTGCCAGGAGTGCCATGGAATCCATGAGCAAGAGAGTACAGTCAAGTAGACTTCAAAACCAAGTACAGGCAAAAACATCGCAGGCAAAGAAGTAAACCCATGTGTCAAGCAAATGGAACATCCTTTTATTAATCATGCAGATATCAGCCCATCCTTAGAACTTCCCAGGAAGGGGTCCCCTTTTGCTGTAGGGGCTGAATAAGTGGAACGAAGTAAGTAGTTCCCAAAAGCTGAGATCCTTTGAGGTGAAGAGGCGGAGGGGAGAGGGTTGGAGCAAACAGCCAGCGAGCGTGGGCCAGTTGCTGTCTGCCTTGGACGACAGAGAGTTCTCTGTTGCTGATGGTGCCTCTATGTCCCTGCACCAGCGCCTCACCAGGTCCGGCCCTGCATTTTGCAGTTGAGAGTGGGTGAATGGTCCATGTTTCTGCACAGCAGAGTGTAGGCTTTGGCTGGTGTGGAATCCTGAAGACAGCTTGGTATCTAAATATCGAGGCCCGGTGCTCTCAGCGAGGCAGTCAGGGGAGGGAGGGTCAGTGAACAAGTACCAGCTTCAGAAATAACCTGTTCTATACAACAGAAAATGCTGTGATTTGAATTCAAAGTAGCGGTATGATTCTCTGTTCTGTGTTCTAGTAATATGTCTCTAACAAAAAAAGAAAAAAAAAAGAATAGTGGAGAATTGAGCTCAGGTAGGGTAGTACTAAGAATATTAGAATAACCCAAATAATTAAAGAACTGTTTAATTAGAAACTAACAGCTGGGGAATTTGACATAGCAGATGATATCACTGGCTGTTTCTGGTATTAGGTTGGGCTTAGGAACATACGCAAATTCAAAATTGGCAACTTCACAGATTACTGCTTCTTTTTGTCCATGACTACAGAAGTTCTGTAACTTCTATAGAATTCAGATTTATTTTTGTTTGCTACTATTTTGAGTGCATCTTTAGAGTAATTGTCACTGTATTCAACTAGGATTAAAATTTGTTAGACGTAAAGAAAACATTGTAACTGCTACTAATATTTATTCCTTCCAAGTGAATTACAAGGTGCTCATCCACATGCGGGGGGTGTGTTTTGCGTGCAGGTCATTTGAGTTTCATTTTGTGTAGCCCAGAGTTGTACTTGGTGGAACACCACGTGGGCACGCTTCTCTGTTGTGCTGTGTAAAAGCAGTAGCTAATTTTGGTGAACATTTAGAAAGAAATTGGACCTTTTGACAATGGCACAACAGGGAAGGGTGCGGGAGCACAACCTGTTTTACAGTTTGTACAATTTCAAAATGCCCACATGAGTTATTCCCATTCAGATTGTCATATTTTAGGCAAAGTGCTGCTGATCGTTATTAATCTGCCGTACTATCAGAAGCAAAACAATTACTCTCAGAAATAAAACATTACTGACAGAAGATGAAGATGTTATACCAGTTCCTCTGAAGAACAGCTGCTTTCAGGGCATGTTGTAGCCAGTCCTTGATACTCACCAATGCCGCCGAATGGCACCGCAGTATAATTTTACCCCCCTTACTGTTAAGAATGTGTTATTGTGTTAAAGACGGATTGGAAAGTAAATCTTGTCAAGGTGTGTTTTAAAAAGCTGTTTGTAGTCTGCTCTCTCTCGTTGCTGAATGGAATTGGCTGTATTTCTCTCTAGCAGTAATGTTCATAATTAAGTTTCCCTTTGAGTATTAACTCCCTGAGACTGGCCCAGAGGAGGTGGGGTGGCTTTCTGTGCTCAGGAATTCTGGGTTTGTTGGCATAAATGGTTACAGCATCAGCCACGACTGAAATAACACTGAGTTATTTCCAAGTGCATAAATCCAGGCCCTTTGGAACATTTGGGCCGTGCTGCCCCGCTGTCCCCGCATGGGGAGGGCTCGGGACAACCTTCTGGGGCAGTTTCTGCCGGGGTTTGGGGCAAACCTGCAGGTTCCCAGCTTCCCTGAACACATGGATTTTAACTCTGCTTGCGGTGGTTCTTCAAAGGTGCTGCTTGTACAAAGCAAATACATGTAGAAGTCTTCACAGACTTAGAGCCTACATTGGCTGCAGGTTTTTTTAGCCTTTCTCTAGTGAATGTATTTTGGTTTCAGGCTTTTTTTAAGAAAAAAAATGCTTTTTTCCTAATTGTAGCAGGTTGTAATACTGTAACATTGTACAATTGTAATATTGTAACATTGTACAATTCTGATTTAACAGTGACTTTGGGGGGAATAAGCCGCTTTTCCGTGGTCTGCCGAGCAGTGCTTTTCTCCCCCCTCAGTATTGGGGAAGGGACTCCTGGCTGCCTGTGATGGGAGGCGAGGTACAAGGTTCGGGAGCCCTTCGCTCCTGCCACCGCAGCGGCTGTAGCTGTCTGTGCAAACCTGCCCCACGCAGATTGTGCTGTTTGCCCTGAGTCTTATCTACACAGGGTTTTTCTAAGCCTCGGAGACTGATAAGGTTCCACACGGCAATCGCTGCCTCCAAGCGCTTCCCTCCTTCCCCCAGCCCTTTTTCCTCCTCTTTTCAAGACGCAGCCATGGGGAAGGAGCGGGCAGTAAATTCGGTGTCGGAGGCTGCTCGCCCCCAGTGCTGCGTCCTTCCAGAGGGGGAACGGTGCTCCTCCTGCTCCACCGCTACGGCTGTTCAAATGGCTTTCCTTAAGGCTTCAGCATGGCAGACTCTTGCCTTGGTGTTGTCTCTGATGTCTTGTAGATCACCCTGTGCGGGTCTGGAGGATGGGTTTACCACTGAAAAGTTCCATTTGGTGTTTGAGCACAGCATTTTGGGTTCCCTCTCCGAATCCTCGCCCCATCAGACCCCGCCTCACTGGTGCTGGATATTTCGTCTAGGGGGCCACGAGGAAAGCCTGAAAATCAGAGATACAACAGATTCTTCTCTAGCACCCAAGTGAAGAGGAAAGAAATAGTTGGTTTTAGTATTTAAAGGATGTTTTGGCCTGTTTTTTAAACTGGGTTTGATTGGAATTTTGAAGGCCCTATTGTTTTATGTCTGATAGGGTCCCTGCGTGTTGGCAGACTTTGCTCCCGGGGGTTGCTGGCTGGGCAGGGATTGCGTGTTCTGTCTGCATTTCAGTGGCACTGCCAGGGGACACCGGGCCTTTTGCCCTTCTCTGTGGACACTCAGAGATTAAATGTAGCTTAACCTTAGCACAATTCGGGGAGAAGTTACTACAACCTTGCCATACTCGTGTTTTTTTAGGAGGATTGTGACATCTGTGCTGGCAAAAAACCCCCACCCTACAACAACAGAAAACCCCTGCTAAATCATTTGTGGTTTAATCATTGTCACATTACAACCACAAAGTACCCGAAGTAGCGGCCAAAAAAATCCTGTTAGGCCTTTTCAGAGCTCTTTGTGACCAAAGTGGCTAAATACCACGCAGAGATTCTAAATGACTTTTGTGTGCTGTTTCTACTTTATGTTCTCGAATAGCTTCTAATGAAACATCAGAAAATAATCACTGGAATGAAAATACCAGTGAGTTAACAGCGACTGAGGAATAGTTTGTAGTATAATCTATAACAATTAATCTTTTCAATTCTATTGTTTAAAAAGCTATTATATGTTCGGTCAATGATAGGGATGCTTTGGATTTCTGCATTTCTAGAAGCATTTCTTTCTCTTTCTTTTTTTTGGATCAAAAGTCTTCCCTATCAACAATGCCACCAAAGAGATCACAGATTGTCGCAGTGATCCTTCTATGATGTTTCTGAGTCCCTAAAACATGGTGTTTTATCTGAAATTTGGTGGGTTTGGCAAACAGATAATTAGAGAGGAAATACTTTGAAGGCAGTAAAACAATACGCATTCTTTTTCTTTTCTGTCCCACTAGTAACTTGAATATCAGATAACGTTCAAGTTGATGGGAATAAATTTTTAAAAACCCGTTGTAGTAAGCTTAATGCTTTAAGCTTGCCATTTTTAAACACAGCAGCTCACAGACCTGCAAACCCCTGGTGTCTGAGAACTAACAGCCTCCGTCTATAGTTTAATTAGTCCATGGTCTGTCACATCTCGTTGTCGGACATATCCGCTGCCTGCTCGTTGCTGTGTATCGTTCACTCCGTATCTCGAGGCATCTCCAGTGCTGTGGTTGCTGTCAGAGGTGGGTTTTGTCCCGGGCTCTGGCCCAAGCACACGCTGCACAGCAGGTAATATACGGCAGCCTAATGAGCCCTGGTAACAGCTCTGCTGGGAGCCAGGCGCTGGTTCAGTGACCTGCGTTCCCCGGTATCTCGTTTGGCAGAGAATTAAGGATGGAGCAGACACACCATCAGCAGATTTTCCTGAGCGCAGACTCATTTTGGTACAAGCTGTCAAAGTCCAAGGACCCTCCAATCTGCCTTTCCAAACCTCATCCGTCAGTGGAGTATAATCGGTTTATAAATTGGTTTAAAGATAATAACAAAACTAACCTTTTTACACAAAAAGCGTGCCTGCAACTATGATAAACCTTTATACACAAAAAGCATGTCTGCAACTATGATAAACTTCACGAAAGCTTAAAAATTATAGTCCTGAATAAGCATCGCTGGTGCTACACCCCCTGGGCTGGGGGCTGGCCCCGCGGGGACGGGGCTGTGGGCTGGGAGGGGGTCTCTGGGGACCCCCAGGGGAAAAGGAGCTCGGCACAGTGAGCTGCCTCCCAATCAATGCTAATGAGCATAGAGGTGCTTTTCTTTCTGGGCGGACTGGTGCGCAGAATGGAGCAGCCACTTGCTCTTCAGTTGGTCTCTGGCTTTTCTGTCAGAGCCCTATATGGGACAACGGAGTTTTATTGGAGCGCTCCCATAGGATGGTTTTATTTCAGGCTTTGAAGCCCCAGGACTTTGAGCAAAAGGTGGTAATGTAATTGTGGTAGAACATCGGTGTTCACAAGACCCCAGAGCCGCATGTTTCACTGGATTAGAGCAAATGGAACTTGATGGGGTTTTTGGCCTTAAAAATTGCTGGGTTTTCATTTGTTTAATCATGCCAAAATTGAACAAGGAAAATATTCTTCTACTGTACCTTAGCCCTAGTTGTCTTGACTCTGCAACCGCTCTGTTGATGATGACTCAAAGCCATGGTGAACTAATTAAGACAGTACTGTGTTACTAACAAAAGAGCTGCTTTCTTCCTCCCTCCTCCCCCCAGCAGTTTGTCAAACAAAATTGCATCCTATACCAAAATAATAGAAATCTAATGTATCCTGGCACTCTGTCTCTACTCAACCAACAGTATTTTGTAATGCTGTTTTAGTACGTGAATTAGAGGACTTGTGTTTTACACAGCCCATTAACACAAGGGACTCATTAATTTCTGGAGAGTGTCTTTGCCAGAAAGATGTGGGCTTTAAATCTTCTACGTACGTAGAAAAGTACTGTCCATCTCAAATGTTCTAGATGCGATGATTGTTATTGAAGAAAACATGATAGTAATATTTTATGCTCTGCATTTTCAATAACTGCATTTTACAGTTGACGCTGTTCCGGGAGTCGCAGAGGCGTGTGCCCGTGCACAGCCCCGGTTCCTGCGCTGCCTCCGCGGTCCCTGCGCGGCTCTGCCCTGCCAGGTGCTGCGCTGTCTCCTTTGTGGGTTTCAGTGCTCCGCATGCACATTAAGGTGATTTTGACTTGTTTAAAGGATTTTTGTGCTAATGTAGTTGCTCTTTCCACCTTTGCTTTTTTATAAACAAAGGGCACATGTGTTACATCTGCTTTTTGAAAGTCGTTTTTAGAAACTTGTAGCAATTGTTAACTCAGCTGCTTGTTTCTGCTCTCCAAGGGGTCGCCTGGCCTGATATGCACCGTCTGGCTGACAGAGTCCATCTGGAGGAGCTGACTAAAATTGGCATCCTGAAAGGCAATGTAGATGACATGGTGAAGGTTCATCTGGGTGCAATATTTATGCCACACGGACTTGGACATCTACTTGGAATCGACGTGCATGACGTTGGAGGCTACCCAGAGGTTAGTGTTAGCCCATTCTCAGCTGCCTTGAACATTAACCCCTCTCCATTCCATCAGCATTTCTCTCACTCCGTGCATGATCAGCCAGTTGCATCTTCTCAGAGGTGGAGCTGATGCGCATTTAAGTCTGTCCTTTTCTGGACGTGATATTTTATGCAGTTTACTTTAAGGGAATCTGTTAGTTCATTGAAACATCATGGGGAGAAGTCAACTGCTGCCGCCCTTTGGGCATTCTTACTCTGCCCAGTTTCTACGTGCGCTGTGTTGTTCCTCCTCGAGTCACCGCTGTAACGGGTATCACCCAAGCATACCCTGTGCTGTGTCTCAGTCTGCCTCAGAACCTGGCCAGGGAAGACTCCCTTGCTTCATCCCAGATGTGGGCCAGCTGTGGGAGCCCACTGCTGCCCCTGGGCTGGTAAATCCCCATGGCTCTGTCATATGAAAACAAGCTGGCTCATGTTCCTGTCTTCAGCTTTGATCTCAGGTGTCAACCCAGGTACCAATGTAGATGTGTTGTCCTGCAATGAGAATAGAAAGAAAAAAAATCCATCAGGTCTCCCAGTCTTTGCACCTGTGAAAGCGTGACCTCTTGTGTTGCCAGTTTCTGCAGAAAATG
The DNA here is from genome assembly GCA_033628505.1 of Tringa tobata. NCBI lineage: Eukaryota > Metazoa > Chordata > Aves > Charadriiformes > Scolopacidae > Tringa > Tringa tobata. Next base: position 7,759,860 of record JAHREE010000429.1, read on the forward strand.
GAGAATGATTACCTTTTTCCTGGAATTAACATAACGGCTCTTGACTGTGGTCTGAAAGCAGGATGGGTAAAATTCTGTAGCCAATGAATGGTAAGATGTTTGCAATGATACAAAAAAAAAAAAAAGAAGAAAAAAGGAATCTCTAAGGAGAGCTGAACTTAATTTTTTAATAAAGACAGGAAGTTTACAGCAGCTTCAGAAAGATTTCAGAAGGCTTTTCTGTGTTATGTTTTGGTTATTGGAGGCTAACTGTTTAAGGGTTTTCAGTAACACAGTATGAAAATGCATCATTTTGCCTTCTCTCTTACGTAAGATGTTCTTTTACAAGAACCTGAAGAGGAAACTAAGAACTTCTTGGGTAAGGTTTGAGCATGTTTTGGAGCTGCTTCGTGTTGGTGGAGCAGGCAGTGTAACAGCAGGCTGGGAAGAAGCAGTATATGACATCTGAGGGTATTCATTGTGGTCACAATATAATCGTTGCTGAGACACAGTGCTGTGATGACAATGTATTGGCATCAGCTAACAAACTTATATGTAATAAAAATGAAACAGAAATAAAAAGCACCCCTGTCTGATGGGCAGGTCTCTCCGTTACCTGACACGGTTACATGAACTGGGGCAGGTGTGGTAGGGGACAGAGAGAACTAACAATTTAGGAACAAGTGAGAAGAATTGTGAGAGTGAGAAGTACTGTGCTTGGTTTGTACTTGGAAACTCTGTGCTCTGAATGTTAGAGCAAGTTCCTTAATTTCGAGGGAGATTTCTAGAGCTGATTTTGGGGGGATATAGAGCAGCAGACTGTATATACCTTCCATCTCTCAGCAGGTCTCAGCCATTTGGAGTATGAGCTACAGAATTAGCTTTTGAAACTAAATTTTATTTACATATGAGCAAATGTGTAACGTAATTATCTGGAATATTACAGAATTTAAGGGTCATTTTTCTGAAAGCAGACTGATCACAGTTTTGAAAGTGTGACCTCTCATAGATAAAAATGGAAATAAGGATTGTGTTGTCAAATGACTTGGGCTCTCCACTGTCATACTTAATGTGTGTAAAAATACCCGAGCTCTCTGCAGATAGAGACTTTCATACTTGCAAATATTAAAATTATTTGTTTGTGTAGACATGCAGCTGCATTCTTACATTAAGAATGTTTCCCTGGCTAATTTACTTTCACAATCCAGTCCTAAATAACAAGTTTCCTGAACAGGGGGAAGCACGTTGGGTGGTTTGGCCAAGGTGAGGTACCCAGGGCTCAGGGCACCCAGAAGCCCGTTGTTGGGCAGAGCTTCGTTAGGCTGTTGCTGGGATGGGCTTCCTTAGGCTGCTCTGGAGCTGAGGCTGCAGCGGGAGGGATGGTGGTGCCAGGGCTCACCAGCGGACTCCAGAGGAGGGGGCTTTCCCCAGGTAAATCTAAACCTGAGCAGCTGGGCACCTCTGTGACGTGCCTGCATTAAATGGGAGAAGATTTTTTTATCTAAGGCTCGTTGTTTCACGAGAAAGTGCGTTCTGAAGACATCCCTTGTGCCGTGGGGTGGGTTTCGGTGCGTTTGACGTGTTTACCAGCCAGCGAGATTGCCACAAAGAATTTCATAAAGCCGTTGGTGTGTTTGTTGTATGCTAAGCCCATGCCTGTAGTATCATGCTCTTTTTTCTAGCTGGTTAAGAAGCGAGTTATTTGCTTTTGGCCGAGGGAATTTCTGGGAGTATTACAAAGGATTTTTTAAAAATAAAAACTTTCCAAGTGGATATTATTCCATTATTTTTCCTCAAGTGTAAACAGTTACATTTGGAATAATACAATAAGCTTTAATTTCCTAATTTTTATCCGTCACAAAGTTTCGTGTGTTCCAAAAAAACTATTTCCAGACATTGTTAGCTTAGATTAGTTATTCATTAGTAGCCAAAGATTTCTTTTTTCAAAATTGGCAATAATAAGTTTTCATCTTTTCCAGTAAGCAGCTTTCATATGCAGCATTGAACAAGCACTTTCTTCCTCTTGACAAACACTGTAAAAAAAAACTTGCACATTTTCTGCAGAGGATACTCTGGAATGTTAGAAAAATACAACGTTTCCCTGCCTTTTTTTTTTTTTTGCCATGATAAAGAATAATTGGGTTTGGCCAGCAACAAACGCGACTTAGCAACTATGTTTAGGGCAAGATTTTTGACAGGCCGTAACCAGCAGCATTTCCCCTGGAAGCACGTAAGTAAAAGTCCTGATTTTCCAAAGTGCTCGGCAGCCGAGGGCTCCTTCGGGAGCTGGCTCTCCCGTGGTGTTCCTTGCAGGGAAACTGGGCGTCAAGCACGGCTTTGAAATTCCGGCTGCTGCTTTTAAGGCTACAGCTTGAGCAGCGCTGAAAATCCGGCCCCAGTGGTACTAATCACTTCAGAAAATCTGGCCCTCAGTCAGGCAGAGCGAGCTTCAAAGGGTGAAAACTCCACTGGGCTTTAGCTTCAGCTGTAAAATTTAATCATGGAGATGGTTTTCCCACACTCTTTCATTTGTTTCTGGGTAAATTCGATATGGGACATAAGGGAGGGTTTGTGCCTGTTGCAGTGGAGAAGGGGTGGTAGGTGATCCCAAATTTTCAGACCCTGAGGTAGATGAGGCTGAAGTTTTCATTTAAATCTAGGTTCCGTGTCTCTAGATGCTCTGGTTGATTCAATTTCATGTTACATTAATTGACTGCAAGGCTCTGAAGAATGCTAAGTACATTTGATGATTTTCTATAATAATAAGGCAGTTAATTTAAGTTAGGTTAATAACTACTGTGATTTTAACGTCTTGTGAATTAAGAGTTTCATTTGGTTTTGTCTTTTAAAATTATAAGATTTACCTTAGTTTAAAGTTTTAATTCAGTTCTCTATTCTCATGGAAAGCTGATCCTTTCGTGGCTGTTCTGCATGAGCAAATTGAGGTTCGAGGTTTGTTTTGATCCCGGAGTTACCCGTGTGCTTCCACGCTCGGGGAACGTCGCTGCCGCTCCCGGGGCCCCATGGGCTGTGTCTGGCTCTAGCCGAGCGCCTGCTCCCGGACACGGTCACCAAACCCACTCCAGAACACTGCAACCATCTTGTTCCCTTTCTTGTTCTGGCAAAAATTATTTTCCCTGTGTATCCTGCTTCATGCTGAAGTAGAAGATTTCATTTTTTCGTGGTTAGCATTGCAAATGATGCATTAATGTCTTTTCCTTTAAGAAGCAGAGGATGAGGAGGGTTCCCCAGGAAGCCCAGAGCCGTTCTGTAGAGCTCGGTGCGGCAAATTGCTTCTCTTGGTCAGAGCCTGGCAAAGCCCCTCCAGCCCCGCGCAGCCAGGACCTGCACGGCTGGTGCTCAGAGAGCCCGAGTCACGGGGCCTCGCACCGCTCCTGGCTCTAGGTCTTGTTCTTGTAAGCGAATGTGCACCTCGAGAAGAGGTTGGGAGGAAACGTGTGCTGCTTCCACTTGACGGTGTCCATTCAACCGCTTTCGTTTTGGTTCTCTGAGCTCCTGCCCCGCGGAGCGGTGTGGCTGGGGGGGAGTGAGGGCAAGAAACCGATGGGTGAGGACTTAGTTCTGCAGCATTTCCATGCAGAGCAGCACTGGAATCCAGAGTGCTTATTCTTAGCTCAGAAGAATGGTGGTGGGTTCCCAGCAGCTTTTCCCTGTGCAGAGAGATGCTGGAGTCTGGGCATTTGTGGGAGCTTGGGGCTAGAGCAGAGGCAGGAGAGGAGGGATTGTCCAAATCTGCCTGGAATTTTAGCAGAGACTAACAGAGATTGTGTGGTTTTGAACAGAAGAGAAAAACCAAAATAGTACAGTTCTGCTTTCAGTTGTATGTAAAAATAAGGTATTAAAAGCATCATGGGTATGCTTTGGGAGGCTTGCTATGCAATTTCCACTAATATTAGTATCAAAAAATTACAAAAGAAAAAGCCCTTTCATTTAAGGCCATTTCCTGCATATCTTTCCGTGTGTCACAAGAAAACCGGCCCATTAGATTTTAAACGGTACTTGTCATTGATCTCATTTTAAAGCAGCCTTGCTGGTAGCTTTTGCAATTCCTTGTCTCACGTCTGATGACTTCTCTATCCTAATACCCTCCTCACCTTCCAGGTTTATGTTGTAGTTCTCAACTTGGTGACTTTTACTACGTGCTATTTCTTTTTTTCCTCGCAGCTAGGTTTTAGGAAAAAAGAAAAAAATATACTCTGTCTGTTTTATTATTTCCATTGTGGTAGCAGTGGAGTTTGGTGACATCCGAGGGTCCGGAAGCCAAGGTGAGACGGGAAGTTTTGCTGAGGTCCACGCTGAAGCCATGGACTGAAATTCAGCTCTGTCTGATCAGAGCAGGCAGCGGTGCCTCGGGCGAGCGGCAGGCGATTCTTCTTCATTCCTTGCAATTACAGGAAAGGAGCTGGGCAGCTCCAGCCTGACACCACAGTTAATAGTTAGGAAAAGACAAAAAACGTTTAAAATAAAAATAGGCAGTTAAGCGCTGCATCCCCTCCATTCCCCCAGCGTTAACTGTGAGCTCTGTCCCTAAAGCTCCAGTAATGAGGTTGTGCTGCAGAAGGGGAGGCTTTAACCTGTGGGTGCCAGGGGCGGTGGGTGGTGTTGGGGGGGTTCTCCCGTCACCTGCTGTGGGTTTCCACCAGCCCTTCCTGCAGGGGACGGGAGGCAGCTCGGGCTGCCGGCAGAGAGCGGGACAGATTGGATAAACTAACCTTCATTAGCAGCACTCGGCAGGAGAAACGAGGGCTTAGAGAGAAGGGACCAGCAGACAAGTGAAATGGAATTCAAGGCTTTTATTTTATTTTATTAGCTGCAGAGGGCTCCGTGCTTTTTACAGTAAATGAGCTAATTAGAAGTTGGGTACACGCGGTGGGAGAACAGAGAAGAGTGGAAGAGCTGGAATTTCAATTTGGTGTTGATTTCTTGTAATCCAAATATAATGTTAGTATCCTGACTAATTTAAATTCTTGATTGCACTTAGTTTGGTAAAATGCTTAGGACTTCACTGTGTTGGATGTGATCCAACTGAGACGGTCTATTTGTCAGGCTCAAAAAAAGTTCTGTGATGATTTAGCTGGAAAAAGGTACCAGAAACTAGTTTGTGTCTCTACATGAGTCTTTTACTGTGGCTCAGTGTTTGCAGTTATGGGTAGTTTTGGTGATCTCTGCCAAGGCCGTGTTTCTCTGCCACTGCTGGCTTGAGGAACCCCCTGGGTGGTGCCACCTCAGTGTTGCAGCCCCTGCCTTCAGGAGGGAGGGTGGCCCTGCCATCACCAGCTGGCACAGAGACATCACCCGTGGTTTTCTTGCATCCTCACCCAAAGACAGACCCAAGAGGAGCTCTCCCAAGTGGGGCTGGAGCTGTTTCTGCCTCTGATGGCTTTGCCCGGTAGCGGGTGTCTGTGGGACAAGATCCAGCACGATGCCTATTGCAGTTCTTCCACGGAAAAGGCAGCATATACCCCATTAACCACTGAGCTGCCGAGGAGCAGGCAGTCATTCAGCTTTATACTGAGGTGTTGTGGAGTTACTGCGACTTGTAGGCTTCCAGAGCCACTTTTCTGGGGAAGAGGCATATTTGCATACTTCCTAATTCCCTGCTTATTCCAAAAATAGGTCTATATTTTATATTACTGCACACTTAACTTAATTTGAACTTTTATTTTGCTTACATAGTAATGAAATCAGTTTACATAATTCTCTTGTTCCCTTGACAGTCCTTATTGCCTAGACAGGCTGTTTTTTGTTACCTTACATGAACCATTAATTGGAATCTGATGTTCTTGGCAGGAGTACAGTCACAAATGACAGTGTCATACATCTGTGCTCACTGTGGGGGGAGTGTCTCAGTTCTAAAATGTGAGCAGAACCTCCAAATAAAATCAGTCTTAGAAAACAATTTCGGATACAGTCTGTTGTTGCAGTGTACGGGAAAATAAACAGTTCTTCAAAAAGTCATCTTCCCAGAATATCACTGGGAGTCTCTTTTTAGATGCCTAGGTGTTAATACTTTCGGGGTTATTCTCTACGCTGTTTTGAGGCAAATTATCAGCTTTTCAGCTGTACAGCACTGAGTGTGATGGGGTCCTGCTCTGTGGCCGGGCCTCCAGGAGATAAGGTAGTAGAAACAGAGACCAGCACCGCTGCTGCGCCAGCGCTCATGCTTCTTACTCTTCATTTCATCCAACTGCAAAATGCTGTCACGCTTATTGTTGAGAAGAAGGTGTTAGATGTTTAGCTGCAATACGGAAGGACATTTCCTCCCCACAAAGAAGGAAATCCGTTAATGGCAGAAGGTGCATAGCGATGGGTGACAGTGTGAGGCTTTGACTTGGTGGAAAATGGCAATGTCCTTGTTTCAGACCTGTCACCTTCTGTTTGGGGATGGTGGGGCTTCAGTCATTAAAAAAATCCTCAGTTTGCTCCAGTTTTCATAAACAACTGAAGCAGACTGAGAGCTGAGAACTGCCAGCTCCTGGACCTGATGGCCACGGTGTCTACCAAGAGTGCCCAGAGATCAGATGTCATTTGGGGTGCTGAAGCCATTGTTTGATTGGTTTAATCCAGTGCTGTTCTTAGAAGAAGGAATTCTGTCATCTCCCTGGCTTGGTCATCTTCCCCCTTCCCCACTCTGCTCGTTCCCTGTCCCAGCTCATGTTGTCCATCAGCCCTACAGCAAGTTGGGTTGAGGCTGTCCTCCTGTCCTCTGCTCAGGGGATGCACGGCCAGAGCCTGTCTCTGTCCTCATCCGTTCCGCGCATCTCTTGGTGAACTCCAAGAGTTGCTAGTCTCCATTAGAAGGGAGCCTAGGGCTTCCTCGTGGCGAGTCCACCCGCTGGTGTCCTGCTTGCTGTCTCCAAGAAGCTGGGCAGTGTCACCCTTCTTCCGAAAGCTCCTTGGAGATGCTTTCATGGAAGAGATTCAGCCGCTGCCATTTACATGGTGACTTCAGTGCCTGCGAAATCCAAAGATCCGGAGCTGAAACCAAGAGCTGACACAACCTAGAGCTGAGGCAGGATGGACAGGATATCAAAAAGAGTTTGTGAGTTCCTTCTAGAGAAGCTACAACTTTGCTTTCGGGGGGCAGGAGTATTGAGGTGCCTCGGGAGCCGGCGGTGCTGGAGGATGTTTCCTGGTGTGAGTCCCCAGGTCTTGCTCCTGGGCTGTAACTGCGCTGTGAGCTGCCTGCGGGAGGTACTGACAGCAGAGTCAGGCTGCCAGCGCTCAGAGAGAAGGTCTGTGCCTTGCTGTAGTGGCTGTGGGAGGTGTCTGAGGTGGGCATCGAGGCTGGACCGTCACACCTGGTAGGAAACCTCATTTGTTTTAAGAGAAGGCAGAAGAGCGCGGGCAGGGCTGCCTGGAGAGGATGGTTGCCATCGTTCCCTCCCTCCGCGTTCCTCCTGCTGGCATCTGCCTCCCACCCACCGCTCCGAAACAGGTTAACAAGTGGAAATGAAGAGAAGTGCACTTAAAAGCCAAATAGGGGTTGTTTGTTGTAAAGCAGCCGATAGATAGTTGGCAAGACACCAAAAGGTCCAGACACTAATCTAATTGCTTACAGCTCATGGAGAGATTAATCCACAAGATTGGATGCCCTCGTTTCCTCTGCGCATCACAATGAATGTGTGAGATGCCAAACCCCATGGGGCAGCAGCAGCAGGAGAAAGGGCTCCGTTTCAGTGCAGTTATTGTTTCAAGTTCAGAAATATATTGATTCTCTCTGGGTTTTGATAAGAGTAAAAATGCAAAGTGCCTTACTTAATATCAGAGTATTCTTGTTTCCTCAGTGAAACAAAGTCATGCTTTCTTACGTGAGTGTAACATGCTGCTCTGCAGAATTCAGCTCGAACACACGAAACAGAATGAATGGAGTGCCCAGTGGAGATGGTGAGGGTACCCTTGTGAGGGCCAGCAAACACTCCACGTCTCTGAAAAATGGGCAAAGCTGCCCACGGGTGCCTGGACTAGTGGGCTCTGGAAACCTTGGCTGCTGCCGGAGGCAGTGGGGTGGCACAGAAGCTCTGCCAAGGGGAAGCACGTGCCCGGCGAGGGGAGAGCACGCTGCCCAGCGGCTGCTGGGAGCAGGGTTTCTGTAAAATGGGGTTTCTCTGGGCTGAACGGTGAGGAGCAAACAGTACTGCAGGATGTCTGCACTCTGCAGAGCCAAGGGTGTGATGAGGGGGAACCCTGGGAGATGTGAGGGCATCTCCCACCACCTCTGCCAGCCAGGAGGGATGGAGGGAGGAGATGACTCCTCACGGGGATGCAGCCGCACTGCCACTCCTCCTGGAAGGAGTCACCCCTTCTGCTGGCAAGGAAACTGGCCGTGACGTTGGCCAGAAGCAGGGTTTGGGAATGACACCTGGAGAGCGGGTGAACAAGGCTGTGGCCTCACAGAGCCTGGTGCCTTCTGATGCTGGGAGGGCTGGAGCCCCTCTGCTGGGAGGACAGGCTGAGAGAGTTGTGGGGGTTCAGCCTGGAGAAGAGAAGGCTCCGGGGAGACCTTGGAGCCCCTTCCAGTCCCTCAAGGGGTTCCAGGAAAGCTGGGGAGGGACTCTGGATCAGGGAGGGGAGCCCTAGGATGAGGGAGAAGGGTTTGACCCTGAAAGAGGGGAGATTGAGATGAGATGTGGGGAAGAACTTCTTTGCTGTGAGGGTGGTGGGACCCTGGCCCAGGTTGCCCAGAGAAGCTGTGGCTGCCCCATCCCTGGAGGGGTTCAAGGCCAGGTTGGAGGGGGCTTGAAGCAACCTGGTCTGGTGGGAGGTGTCCCTGCCCAGGGCAGGGGGTGGCACTGGGGGGGCTTCAAGGTCCCTTCCCACCCAAACTGTTCTGTGAGTCTGTGACCTACAGGCTGAGGCGGGGAGTTTTCCCCAGCGAGGTGTGCGGGCCTGTGAGCTGTTTACTGGTCATCACCAAATCTTGTTGATGAAATTTTGCTATGGTTGCAAAGAATTTTCAGAAAGCTGATGGGATTGAGATATATTTATTCCGATGTTGCAATACCTGGCACATCTGGGGGAATGAAATTAATATCCTGAGCTAGTCTTTGCAGTGTTTCTAGTTCCTTGACTAAGCACGTCCTCATATATCATTTTACTTTACCAGCTTTTGGGAAGAAGAGAATGTTTTGCTAGTCAGGACTTGTTTTGACTTAGTTTTTAATAGTATCAGTCAGCACCGTGTTGCCTGAAAGTCTGAATCTGACAAAAGTTTAGTTTTAAATGGGCTGCTTTTATGAGGTCATGTGTAGACTCATTGCTCCTGAATCAAGATCATAAATGTGTAATTTTAATAACATTCAGTGAGAATGAGCATTTGCATATCCTTGGAGAAATCGTTCCCTGCTGCGTGGTTCGGCTCCTTCAGCCGGGACGTGGAGGGGGCATTTCCAGGTTCGCCCGTCGCTTAAAATACTGCCCTTTGCAGGGGAGGGCACAGACAGAAATAGTGCAAGTCACTCTTTTTTCTCTGTAGTGCAACACTTCTCCCAACAGAGAGCGGCGGTACCAGGAATGCCCCAAACCAGGGTTTCTGGGGTGCAAAGCCGGGTTTGGGTGTTGAGCTGGAAGCTGGCCCCGGCTGTAGGTGAAAGCTGTGTGAGGGGCTGAGGAGAGGGAGGGGGCGACACAGCGGGGGTTCAGTCCTCTGCTTCCCCTCTACCTGCTGTATTTGGGGTCTCTGGGAGCCGCGGGGAGGGTCAGCAGGGGCTCCTTTCCGTCTCCCAACCGGCGTCTCTTCCGCAGGGAGTGGAGCGCATCGACCTGCCGGGGCTGCGGAGCCTGCGCACCGCCCGCAGCCTGCAGCAGGGCATGGTCCTCACCATCGAGCCGGGCATCTACTTCATCGACCACCTCCTGGACCAAGCCCTGCGGGACCCTGCGCAGTCCTGCTTCATCAACAACGACGTCCTGCAGCGCTTCAGGGGCTTCGGTGGGGTGAGTAGTTCCCAACCGCGCGGCTCTGAAATGGCGTTTCTGGTTGTTTGCCTCTACTGTGTGCTTGAGGAGAAATCTTTGGGAAGTGGTAACGTATTGCACGTAGGGCTGATCCCGTAGCAGCACCTTGGGCCGCTTGACCCTGCAGACAAACCGGGTGCTTTGTTTGTTGTTTTCAAATGAGGTTTTGTACTTGTGATATCTGATTAATGGTAGACCCATATCTTTCCATTGATTGGGATACCTTCGGTCAGCACTGTACTTGCCAGGTAGGTGTTTGGTCTGATGTGTGAGACGTGTATGTCAGGAAACAGGAGGCTGAGATCCATATTCCAGAGTGAGCTTCCCTGACAGTGGCACAGTCCGGTGCTCCCTCCCGGGGCAGCAGAGCCCGGTGCTGTTTGAGACAGGGAGGCAGTACAGAAAATCAGCAATAATTGCTTTTACGGGACTTGTGACTGTAAAGCCTGTCCCTGTTTTCCAAGGAGATGGCCAATGGTTCCTGGCATGCTCCACTGCTGGAGGTGTCCCAGGGCAGGCTCTGGCAGCACCGGGCACGGGAAGGCTGGCTGACTCGGGAGGTGGCCACCGTCCCGGCCATCGTTCTGCCATGCGAGCAGAGGGGCCTCGGTTCTCCATGCTCTCCAGGGCACGTTCCCCACTCAAAGCCACCGCCCTGGCAGGACATTCAGCAGTCGCAGTGGCTTCCAGTGGGGTGAGCATCCGAAAGGTGCCACATTGTTCCCCGAGCTCCCCTATGTGTGCCCGGAGAATATGGAGCAGGCAGCCCCTGCCCCATCCTCCGCCTGGCTCTTCTGCTGGCTCCCAGCACAGCTAACAATCGCTGGCAGCGGCGGGGGCTTTCTGGTATGAGGAGTCACTCATTAGGAATTGTCTGTTGCTGCCATCCACTAATTCATTGCTGTTCGCCAGCCGTGAGAGGGTAATTACTGTAAGGCTTTTGGTCTGAGCTGGCTTTGAAGCACCAGCCAGAGAAGAACCAGCAGAGCTGTGTGTGCCATCAGCAGTGGTAGGAGCCAGCCGGGCTCCCGGGCAGCCCCCCGCCGAGGGTCCCCATGCCATCTCTGCAGCCTTGTCAAGCCCTCGCTGGTATTTACCTCTCTGCTGAGGTCTGGGACATTATCTGTCTCTGTGCTGTTTCCTTATCAATCCTTGCCAGCCTTCCTGGTGAAGGAAAGGCAGCGAACTCTGCATTTTCTCCTGGGAGCACGTTACGTGGCGCCGCACGCTGAAGGGTGTTTCAGAGGAACGCTGTAATGCTCTTGTGCGGCTTGACACCGCAACCAGAACAGGTTTGACTGTCTTGGCTTTCCGTGTCAATGCTCTGCGGGAGTTTTTGGGCCACTGAATTGGTTCCTGGTGAGCTTTCTCTGGAAATGCTCAGCAGAGCCCAGGTTTCTCCGTGACTGGCTGGGAACGCCTGCTCCAGCTCTGCAGCTCGAGGCGCGCACGTGGCTGCCTTTGCGTGGAGCAGGGTGACGGCACAGGAGCTCTGCCCTGGCTGCAAGTGGCTGGATCAGGCACTTTTGTTCCAGAGATTTCAAGCAAAGTCTAACTTTCTCCCTTGTTTTTTGCTGAGCTTCCTGTAATGATGACTGGTGAGGAGAGCTCGCCAACAAACTTCGCTAAAAGGGGAGCTGCCCAAAAACGATTGAGCAAAAATCTAAATCTCCAATCCCCCTGTGAACAATACATTTTACTTAGAGAGAAAAAAAAAATAATGCACACATACTCTGAGCCAGATGTTGTCACTTGATTTTGTCCAGGAGAAGAATGGAAATAAAATCTGAGACTGAAGTACATCCGAATATTTCTGAATTCTATACAAAAGCTGAATTATAATGCAATCAGAATGAATTTTTCCATCTTTACAGTTCTGACTTGGTTCTGCATAAGTAGAAGATGCAGTTTGTGGCGTGTAGCATGCTTAGTTTTCTACGTGCTGGTTCATTCTAGTTTATCCAGAATGAGTGAGTGTTTCTCTCAAAAGCACGTAGGGAAACTTTCTCTCTACATGATTAAACAAGATCTTGTGAAGCCCAGTGTTTTTACAGGGCTTAGTATTAGTAGTGCAGGGGTTATGATTGGTGTCAGTTCTAGCTGAAGAGCTCACTACAGCCAACCCAATCTTCCTGTAAGTTTAAAAGAAAAAGGCATTCTACTAAAGGAAATAAGTAGTCCGTTTCCTTCTGCAAAGCTCAGCGCTAATTAAAATGTTCTTAATTTGGTTTAGTTTAATTCACTTCAAAAATGAAGCTGCATTAGCCAAGGTAACAGCACTGTAATTCTGAGTAAGAGTGTCCGCACAGGGGATTTGTGGATTTTAATGAATTCACCTGGAATTCATGTCTGTTTTGGGCTTTGGATAATTTTCTTGACTGTGACAAGTCTCTGCATTGAGAAGAGCAGCCCTTTTGCCGTGCCAGAAAGGGGCAGGACTGCAGCCGAGTACTGTAATTGGTGCTGCCTGGTGTCGGCCATGGAGAGCTTCTGAAAGGAGAGGCTGAGAGCAGGACCTTCTCCCCGGCTGGCCACGGAGGAGCCAGCACACACCCGGCCTTCCCGGCTCTGGCTGCCGCTCAGGGACATCCTAAGGTGGGCTTTTACCAAACACAATCTGTTCTGGGTCAAACACAGGTCCCTCTGGAGCGGGGCGAGGAGTTTTGCTCGGGGCTCTGCTGCCAAGAGCCCGGGCTGCCCCCTCCGAAGCCCGAAGCTCTGCGCTGGGCTCCGTCCCCGCAGCCTCCTCGGCCGGTTTCAGAGGTCCCTCGGCCACACGCACTTCGGTTCTCCCTCTGCCAGACGGAGCTCCCGCTCACCCAGGTCACGGATTCTGTGGGGCAAGGGCTGCCGTCGGGGCTGGCACCCGTCCCGTCCCCGGGCACCTCTGCTCCGCCTGGACCCTGCCCAGGGGGTGCAAAGCCAGGTGCGAGGTGACGGCCGGGGGTGCCGCTCGGGGGGAGCAGCCCACGCCTCGGGAAGGGAAAACGTTCCCAGCGCTGCCCCCAGGCTCTGACGTTCCTGTTCCTCGGAGGCTGAGCACCGATTCCTGCGCTTCATACGGTTCTGTCGCCAACCGTTCGATCGTTCTTGGCCTTTAATAAATGCTCAGTCTCTGTTCAGGCTTTGGTTTTCCCCAGGATTTGTAGAACCAGCACTAGACTCAACGTGTCAAAACTCTGTGCAAGTTAGAGAAAATGCTGAAAGACACCTAAATGCATTTTTTCATTTGCAGATTTTTCTCCTTTAAAAGTTAAGTAGATGTACGTAGCCCAGGACCTTGAAGATCTGCTAATATTATAGTATTTTTCACAACAATGGTACTTCCCTTACTCAGGAACAAATGTTAAACCAGATAAGAAGCAGGGTGTTTGATTGCTTCTACCTTTGGGTCACAGACCTGCAGTCGTCTCTGTCCTGGTTTTCATTTTTCAGAAGGCTGAGCTGCTTCTGGGTTTATGCTGAATGCGTGTTGTGGAATGAAACGATTTACCAGGCAATAAACATAATGCTCATCTGCTTTTTAACTTTTCATATTATGCAGCAGTAATAATGCTACACAGCATCTTTTTGAAAAGTTTTCCTAGAAAAGCAGTTGTCATAATGAAATGTATGGCTTGCTTTTAAGAGAAGCGATAGTTATAAGCAACCCAAAACCAGCAACTAGTTGCTTATAAACCTTTAACCCTTTTCTCTTAAGTTGTCTCATTAAGATAATGAGGTTGAAGTAAGAGCAGCTGTTTCTAACCTGTATTTAGCTTATAGTTTATTGCTTCTTTTTGAGCCTGGTCGAAGGGACTGTGTGCCTGAGGCGCCTTTTCCCAGCCCTATCAGTGGATCTAATGAAATCCATGGCCTCACCCTGCTAATCCCGACCCTCTTCCATAAAACATTTGTATGTGGACCTTTAGAATAAAGTGTGTCTGGCGCGAGGAGTTGCTCGTGACCCAGAAGAGGGAGGGCTGGCACGTGAATGAGAGTCCTTGTGTGGCACAAGCCCCTACAGAAACATCCCGGCGCTGCCGTTTGGTGTGACGTGGGAAGGGGGTCCTGCTGCCCCCAGCCCCGACACGTACCCGCCTGTCCCTGGCTTTGGCTTCCCAGCCCGTCCCCTGAAATGATGTGGTCCAACCCTGCTCCTGGTAAGTTTGCTCTTAAAAACCATCGGCAAGTTGGTGGCTGAGAGGAGGTAAGTCCCCTTGGGGACACACATCTGCTTCTGTAGGATCCCAGCTGCAGACACGCAGGTCCTGCAGCCGGACAGAAGCACATGGGCTAATTGACTTCGGGGGTCAGGCGTGTGACCCACGTCCTGTCCCCGTCTCCCAGGCGGATCTCCTGCCCGGAGGTCTTGCAGAGGTAGTGTTGCTGCTTTGCACAGCCGTAATCAAATTAATGCTCGATAGAGTGAAAAAAAAAAAAGTGAGACGTGTCACCAGTGGTCTTTTTAAATCCCATCTGGGATCTGTCATTGTGCAAATCTGGACTAGTTAATTGGCCAAAATTGTTTCTTGTTTCTCAAAAGCCTTTTGTATGTACTATCATCCCAAGGAAATGAAGGGGTGCTCCAGCCCCCTTCCCCTCAGGACACGGCGGGGGCTCTGGGGAGCGTGGGCGCGCTGCTGAGCGGGGACAAAGTGCGAGGCTGTCGGTGGGGTGGCAGTGGCCCTGCTGTTCCACTCCCGGGGGGCCGTCCTTGGCCGTGCCCCCCAGCCCGGCTCCAGGACACGGCTGGGGCCACCCAGTCGAGCCTCGTGACGGTCTGCTGCTGGCGCTGGGCGGTTGTGCAATCGGGTCCATCTAGACAGATCATGCCACTGCCCCTGATAAGGGAAAGGCGTTTTAGGGACAGTCCTGGCATTCCCGGCCACGTCCCCTCCTCAGGGGTGCTTTTCAGAGCGTGCCACTTC
>JAHREE010000430.1:0-95712 GCA_033628505.1 Tringa tobata
GCTGTGATGTGCCTTTCCCAGGGCAGAATACACATCAGTGTACCTTTCCATATCCTTTGGGAATTCACTTTAAGTTTATGGTGGAATGTTCACAAGTCAGACATCATATTGAGAAGCAATCAGGTGAGGAGTTCACTAAAGGATCCTGTCACAATTCCTCATCATTTGGAGACTTGCTTGAATAAAGAGCATAACTGGATGATATTTAGAGGGTTAGGGTTATTTTCTTTCTAACTATTTTTAGGGTCAGCTTTCTGGCAGCTTTTCCCAGCAGTGGTGATGGTCACTGTTCATCTGCATGACTAAAGCCTTACAAAGAAGTGGAATCATAACAATTTATCTGGCTTTGTTTCACAAAGGTTCACAAAAGTTTTGCTACTAAGAACTGTTATGAAATTAAACCACTGTTATAATATTTTTAAATTTCTTTTTCTTTTGTTTCAATAGTGAAGTATTCAGCACTTTTGTAGCAAATTAAATGTTCAAATATGTTAGTCATCAGGTTCTGAATATGATTCCATTTTAACAATCTGCATGTTGATTTTGCAAGTAAGAATATTTGCTTTTACACAGTATGGTAGATTACATGCATTTGCTAGCATACCATCATGTTTCCCATTCATCAAAAGGAGCAGGTCATTTTTCCATGACTCAAGTGCAGTTTGTTCTACTGAAATAGAGTGATCTATCTCACAAGAAGTGTTTTTAATGTGGCGTTTGGGGTTTTTTGAAATGAATTTTCAAAATAAGAGGAATAACAGGTCAGTCTGTTAGCTTTCTTGACTATACACAAAAGACTATTTACAGCTATAAAATTTTGTTCCTCTTTCTTCAGAGTTCCTCAGTTTACTTCTTCAAAATGTAACTCTTTAGTGAAAGCTGGATGTTACTGGCAAGGCATCATTTATAGGAGTTACTACATTGCCTGTATAATTACCTCCATTCACTCAAATTTGTGAATGCAAGCTCTTCTCTTTCTGACCCGTTCTCTTGCCGGTGACTTGTCTAAGCTATCTACTGTTTTTATGAGGACCAGCAGAACTCTTGGCTCTGTACTGGCTCCTCAGAATGACAACATCAGCCGCCTCCCTGCTGGTTACCCAGTGTGTGCCCCGGTGTGTTTGGTGAAGCACAGGAGTTATCTGACCACCTTACGAACTATACGAAATGCTGTTCTGTAAAAAATTAGCAATGACGTGATCTGAAGTGTTGTGTTGGTGGTCTTGCCGTGATTTAAAGTGTGAGGTATCAATCATGAGCACTGGAGCTGCAGATGCTTCAGGAACAGCTGTTACATGACAAGCATCACATTTGTTTAAAACAAGGTCAAACTTCAAAATCGGACCTTCAGATGCCTTCAAGCTTGTAAATTGTGTACACAACCTGCCCACATAACCGTGTCTTCCTACCGCTTTATTCTTCCTTCCACCCATCTGGTGTCTGTTGCCCCAACCTGTTGCTTCCTGCCTTTTTAATCCTGCAAAGACTTGCACATATGTTTTTAATGCCTGCATGTGAGTAGTTTCTTCTGGTTTGATGGGATAACTCTTATGTATAATGACGTAGAGGTGAAGGAGCAAGCCTTCAATATCCCTCATCTTAGGCAGCATTCCTACCGCTTACCTGTGTATTACTCAGAGCTAAGTTGCTGAAAACTGAGCGGGATGTCAGAAAACATCCTCTTCAAATAACTTTTTTTTTTGGTTATATGAGGAATTAAATTCCTGTCCAACTTCATGTGTTCTTCGAAATGAAGCCTAAAGTATCACTTCAAAGTAAGTTGTAAGTAGCTTTCCAAATGGCCTCCTGCGTTGGACAAAGGGAGGGGAAGAAAACCCTCATTAACGCGCAACACTAAGAAACCTCTGTGGCGCTCTCTGAGAGCCTGAAGTGTCTGTGGTGGTTGGAAGCCAGCATGGGATGTGAAAAAGCAGATCACCCTTGTTGAGTCAAGTCCTGGATAGTAATTAGAAGGTATCATCTGGATCACGTGTAGTAAATGTGTCTTCTTTCCAATCACAGTATTTATAACCAGAAGCCAAGAAAATTGAAAAATAATTTTGCAAACTGCTGAGAAAAAACAACTTGTCATTGCTAAAAGTATGGGCTCTAACATGTACCAGCTGAGCAGTGTATGTTTGAGAGACCATAAAAGCTGAATTTTAATCAGTTTGCCTCAGCACTCTGTTAGGATAAACACAGCATTCACAGAACATATTTTCTATTTTTACTGCTTTTATTTAGCAATTGTAGTTTACTATTTATCTTCCACATAGATCTTTCATTGGTAGCTATTTGGTTTGACTTCAAGTGAACAAAATGGTGCTCTGGCATCAACCTGGGGCACTGGCCACCAGTGCTACACGCTCAAAATATTTCAACACATAAATTACAAAACAGAAGACTTTCAAGAGCAGCAATACAGCTCCCTAAGGTATCACTTAACTTTCAGTTATGTGACTCATGCAATTAAAAATCCTCCCAATAGACATACTCCTTAACTATCTTTACAGACAACCAATGTCTGCATTTTACAAGTGTTGCAAAACTAATTTTTAGCATTTACTTCTATCTTTTAATTTCCTTGTCCCTGAAATTGTCCAGTTGCCAAATAAAACTTTCTTTTCCTGCTCTGGTTTTAAGACATACTTAAGGATGAGTTTACACACATAGATTTATATGAAAAACAAACAAACAACCCACACTATATTAAAGCAAACACTTAGCTAAAGATTTCAAATTTTAAAAGGCCTATGATAAAAGTCAAAATGCTACATAATTCTCAAATGGTACCATGAATTCTACTTTACATTAATGATGACAAAACATTTTAATTATTTCTAGCTGAAATAAAAATGTCAGCTTTAATCTTGTATTGTACTTGGTTCTGAAGGTTCACAAGAAATTGCCCTAAATGGCAAAGGCTGTTGCAGAGAGGTCAGGTACAGTGCAAAATGGTGTCAGTGGCAGGACAGGCCATTTCCTATGTGCTCTAATAGCAGATTTCTGTCCAGTGTTACCCCTTTATGGGGCTGAGGCCAGCATTTTTTTATTAAATTTCAATAAAATCCTTGCTATATGGATATAATAAAATGCTCGTTACTAAAAAGCATTGTCCAGACTCCATTGTATAGGCCAAGCTATTTCTTTCAATTAATTTTTCTTTTTAACCTTAAATAAGATACAGGGAAAACCTCAGTCCTTTGTACATACAACAGACACATGTAGGATGTAAATTGATCTAGTGCATTTTAAAAAAGATGTGGTAAATTATCATAGTCAGTTTATTACATAAAGTAATACATTAAAAACCTTAATAAAATTACCAGTCTGCTAAAGTGAGGGCATTTTCCATGTGCTTCCTGCAAATCTAAAATGCACATTCATTCTTTATCGACTTTTAAAAGCTGCTTGTAGTAATATCCTTCTTATCAAGTACAACCACTTATGAAACATAATGCCAGGACAGCGGCATTATCAAAAATTCTGTGTTCATTTTTACTGAGTCAGCCTAATTCAAGAAAGAGAGTCACAAAGGAGAGCACACTTGATGAAAGGGTTAAATCCTGCTTTACTCTAATGAGTTGCATCCTGGGAATCTAAGTGAGGATAGCTCAAGTTAATAAACCTTTGCAGACTTATCTTCAAGGCAGTTTTTTCAAATGATCAAATAATAACCCATTTGAATTCATCTAAATTCCGTACCATAAATATACAGTGCACTATGGCTTTTAAGGGAGGTTAAAAAATTCCAATTTGTAATTGTTATGGGAAAAGACTATCTCTTGCTTACTACATGTGTGAAGTAGTAATGGTTTTGTATTTGGTACAGAGATACTAAACTTTAATAACAGACTAAAGATAAATAAAGCAGGACGTGTTTAAGTTTCATGTGTTATGTGTAAAAATATGCTAGTCATGGCTTACAGTAAATGGCCAGTTTTCTTAGATTTACATAAAAATAAATAAGAAGTTGATTTTTTAAATCCTTCAGAGAAAATTACTTGGAGTCTCATGTGCAGGGAGTATAAAGATCAGGTTTGCATCCTGGAGCCATAGAAAGGTTTGAACTGGAAGGGATCTTCAAAGATCACATAGTCCAATCCTCTTGCCATAGGCAGGGACATCTTTGACTACACCAGGTTTCTTAGAGTCCCATCCAACTTGATCTTGAACATTTCTCGCGATGGGACAACAACAACTTCTCTGGGCAACCTCTGCCAGTGTTTCACCACCCTCAGAGTAAATAATTTACTTCTAATACCTAATCTAAATTGGCCTTCTTTCAGTTTAAAACCATTAGCCCTTGTCCTACTGCTACAGGCCCTAATAAAAAGTTTCTCTCCATCTTTTTAATAATCCCCCTTTAAGTATTGAAAACCTGCAGTAAGGTCTCCCCGGAGCCTTCTCTTTTCCAGGCTGAATAACCTCAACTTTCTCAACCTGTCCTCATAGGAGACCTGCTCCAGCCCTCTCATCTTCTTTGTGGCCTTCTTCTGAAGCTCCTCTAACAGATCCATCTCTTTCTTGTACTGGGGGACGCAGAGCTGGATGCAGTACTCCAGATGGGGTCTCACAAGAGCAGAGTAGAGGGGTAGAATCACCTCCCTCAACCTGCTGGCCACACTTCTTTTGATGCAGCCCAAGATATGGTTGATCTTCTGATCCGTAAGCACACACTGTTGGCTCATGTCCAACTTTTCATCCACCAGTACCCCCAAGCTCTTCTCAATCCATTCACCCCTGAGTCTGTACTGATCTTGGAGTTGCCCTGATTCAGGAGCAGGACCTTGCACTTGGCCTGGTTGAACTTCACGAGGTTCACACAGGTCCATCCCTCAAGCCTGTCAGGGTCTCTCTGGATGTCATCGCTTCCCTCAAGTGAATCAACTGTACTACTCAGTTAGTGTTGTCTGAAACTAGCTGAGGGTGCACTTAGTCCTGCTATCCATCATTAGTGAAGATATCAAACAGTATTGGTCCCTGTACTTACCCTCAAGGAACACCAATCATTACTCATTTTTCTTTGGATATTGAGCCATTCATTGTAACTCTTCAGATGCAGCCATTCAGCTAGTTCCTTATCCAACTAAAAATCCATCCATCAGATCCATGACTCTCCAGTTTAGAGGTAAGAAAGTTGTGGGGGACCATACAGAAGTTGAGGTAGATGACACCAGTGCTCTTCCTTTGTCCAGTGATACAGTCACTTTATTGTAAAAGGCCACTAGATTAGCCAGGCACATTTTGCCCTATGTGAAGCCATGTTGGCTGTCTTTAATCACTTCCCTGTATTTCATATGCTTCAGCATATAACATATAAAGATAAAAGAGTTGGACACAGAACTGCTTCAGCATATAACATATAAAGATAAAAGACTTGGACACAGAACCCAGGCATGTCTCACCAGCGCTGAGCAGAGGGAAAGGATCATCTCCTTCAACCTGCTGTCAATACTCTGCCTAGTGCACCCCAGGGTAATATTAGCCTTCTTTACCACCAGGGCACATTGCTGGCTCACATTCATCTTGGTTGAAGTCATGATCTCCTAGGACCAACATGGTCATGGTCTTCTAGGACCACCAGATCCTTTTGTGCAAAGCTGCTTTCCAGCTGGGTGGCCCCAGCATGTATTGATGTGTGGGGATGTTCCAGCTGCAGGACTTTGCACTTCTGCCTTTTGAAGCTCATGAAGTTCCTGTTAGCCTCTTCTCCAGCCTGTTGAAGGGCAGCACAGCCTCTTGTGCATCAGCCACTCCTCCCAGTTCTGTGTCATTAGTGAACTTGCTGAGGGCACACTCTGCCCCAAAATCCAGATCATCAATGAAGATGTTAAACATCATTAGACACAATATTGGCCCCCGGGGTCTACTGCTAGTTAATGGCCTCCAACTAGATTTCATGCCACTGATCATCATTCTCTGGCCTGGCTGTTCAGCCAGTTTTCTGTCCCCCTCATTGTCTGCTCATCCAGCTTGTACGTCACTAGCTTTGGACGTGTTTCCTTTAAACATAGGAAGAACCTAATCACTTTCTTCCCAGGAAAAGGCATTTCTGTCTTCCCGACTTACTACAAGCTGATTTCTCCTAGCTTTTTAGGGCATCATTGTCCTAGTGTCTTCTGGATTTGCATTCAGCACAAGGAACAGATTGTATGTGGCTCTAGAGCAGGTGCAGAGTGGGGAGAGAAGGCAGGAAGCTCTACTTCATACACTGCTCGTAAAGGCCAGTCCCCACTGCAGCCTCTGAATGTAGATACTTTACCTTCCTTCCCACCACTATTTAGATTCAAGGCACTATGCATGAGTAGAAAAGATAAGGAGGAGTTGAGACCATGGTTTCATTCTGTTGTTGTCAGTTATGGTTGCTCACAGCATGTGAAGGGCTAAAGAGCCATTAAATGCCTCAGATGGCTGTTTCCTTAGGTATAATAACCTCTTTCTCTTTTCTGGGGACATTTTTGCAGGTAGTCCAAGGGAGAGACATAACCTGCAAGAATAATGATCTTCTAAATGTACCACAAAGTCAAGAATATTAAAGCAGGCTGGGGATGGATCCTATCTATTGTAAATAGCTCTAAAGATAATAAAGGGAACTTCCTAGTGCCTGTGAGGTTATCTTTTCATCAGCCCTAAAGAGAATTCATTTGCCTTTGCTAGGGTGTTTCCAGTGAGCAATCAAATTAGATTAAATCTCTATCAGTGCAGTGCTTCTAAACATGTTTTACAACTATGCTTGAGCAAATGACAAATTTAAGTGGTATATACAGTTTGACTGGCCACGATGTATAATTCAAACCAGTATCTGATGATTTGCATCTTACATTCTGGCACTGATAATTGTTGCCTTTAAGCCCAACTATATCAAAGCCTGTCTGCATCCACAGAGCCTGTTGAATTATACTTGGGAGAAGCTGTGCTGTAGACCATATGAGCTAGAACATACATAGCTGGAGGCAGTAAGAGAGACAACTGCATGAAAGGAGGAACGCTGCTATTATATTTGTTATGGACTAGGCTTAGATTGCAAGCTGTCATGTTTTATTCAAGCACAAAATTCATAAAAAGAAAAGCAAACAATGCACAGTCATCTTTGTTCTGTGCAAAACTGTGTGTGTGTCTGTAAGACATTTCTAATTCTGATGTGCAGCTGTAGGAGGATTGCTTCCTCCTCTAGCAGAGGTGGATTGTAGATCAGTTACAGGAACAAGTTGAGGAAGAAAGTAGTATTGCCTATCAAGATTATGCGGTAGGTTATTAATTCATAGTGCTAAGATAAATCCCTGTAAGTATCTGCTGATTTTTCAAACATAAGATTATTCAGATGTTTTTACTAGATTTGACATCCTATTGTACATCACACAGACTAAATGCACAGACCTTTCCTCTAGTACACTGTGCAAAAGATTACAACATTTCCTGCCTAAAATACATCTAACTTTTAGGAAGTAGAAAAGAAAGAGCCGAATGTACAAAAATGCCCTCTCACTACTTTTAAGAGGATACAAATGCCTTTGGCCCATAACGGTGATTTACGTTTTGGCTTGTATTGTTTACCCCAAAATTTATGATCACCTTTTCGGATATACAATCAAGGTGATAGTAACCACGCAAGGAGGGAGCTGATAACAAACACAGGCTCATCCAGTCAAACCTCTCTGAAAAACTGTAAGTGCAGGAAAGATAGACTGCATAAAAAAAGTGGACTCTATTCACCAAGCAGACTGCTGTAGAAACAAAGCCTTTAGAGAACAGTTGGCCACATAAAGAGAATACTGTTGTTATCAGCAAGACAGATGTTATTGACAGCTGTTGTTAGCAGGAAGATAATCCTTTCATCTGACTGCTTGCTCAAATTGTGTTAAAAAAAAAATATATTTCTATTGCAGTTGTTGAAGACTGGCATACTGTACTTATGTAACTGTGCCATCACTGGAATCAGACATAATAATCCCTGATATATGATTAGAATACGGAGTTTTATGCTTTCTCTCTGGAGGGTGGCTCATGAGCTGGAAATGGACTTTAGGGTCTAAGCAGAAAAGCTGCATTTAAAAATGTTTTTTTAAGATCTTTTGTCCCTCTTAGACTTCAGACCTCTATGCGCATTGTGAAGTCTAGGCTGCAATTTATGATGAGGTTCTTTTTTTATACTACAGGAAATCCTAAGCTTACCCAAGAAAAACGAACTTGAAAATGAGAAGCATCTTTATGTCCACCACGTCCTGCATATGAACATTACTTATTTATCTTTCCAAACAGTTTTCATTTTCAGACATGAAGTGAAAACCAGAAAGGAAGGCATATTTAATGTTGCATTTTATATCCTTTACAGCTTTTAGTCCTTTTTTCTATTCTGACCTGATTTTTTTTTAAATTCAATTTGAAAAAGAAACACCAGACTGTACTGTACTTTGTAGCATAAGGAAAAAGGATAGCCTGTGAAAAGTGCTTATGTGATAATATACTCACACCAAACGATTGCCATCATGAATGCAGTTACAGAAAAATAGGTCCAGGCATAGATCAGCTTCTGGGCCAAGTTCATATAAAAAGTCCACAATATTTTGCCTTGCAAACTTTGGAGAATAATACTTAAATATGATAAATCACAGTTTCCTGAGCTTCAGTAATACTGACATGGAGACTTTCATAAAGGAGTCAGGACACCTGGACCTGGTATTGGTATTTTTCCCTAAAGTCAAGCAAACTGGATTAAGTAAGAGTATGTTTTATTTCAGATGTCACATGACCTGAGCTTTACAATCATTATAATAACAAAACCTCATGTTTAGAACATTGTTAGACCAAAACTTAACCTTTTCCCAAGCTTGAAAATTTCCACATGAATCGCGAAGTGAAATTCAGTTTGTAACTTATGATATAAAATGTGTTACATCATTCAAATGTGTTTATGAGGGTGTGTAATATAATTTCTACAGAATTTGTACTTGTAGCGGTAGCCAGCAGATACAAAAATGCATTCTTTTTAACAATAGAGTCGTTAGTATATGCCAAATTCTGTGGACATTCTTACTTTTAAAAGTGAGAGTGGAAGAACCAGCTTTCAAGTGTATCTTAGTTACTGCTCTGGTCCCCACAGAAGTTGAATCAGAATTCTCTGTTCTAAAAATGGCAGTACCTCTTCATGTACTTGAAATTGGGCCATTTTTTTCAGGTATACTGCCCTATTAAGATATCCTACTTTTTCTAGTTAAACTTAGTGCTCTAAAGAAAAAACGGCATTCTAAGAAGTAACTGGAAAGAAACAACTCGTGGTTTTTCTGTCACAGAAAGGTCACACTGAAACTCCACAGATCTGTGGTCTTGGGAAATGAGGGGCCAAAATATTAACACATTATTTTTCCAGTTCTATGCTGTTTACATTATCTCCTCCCCTAGCTTTTGAAGTAGTGATGGTATTAAAGACCTATCCGTGAATATATCGTGAATTTCTTTGAAGTTTTCAGTCATGGAAAGGACAAAATGCACATTTTTTTTCCTTCTTGATAAAAATGCCAACTGTGACCTTGATAAAAATAAAAACAATCCTGTAGGAGCAATATGAAAAAATTCCCAAGAGTAACATTTACATGGGCTTTATTATGATGCTTAACATCTGACTTTTTTTTACTTATTATTAATAAGTGTTTATTAGGAAGAAAGTAAAAATAAAGCATAAAACCTATTAAACTTGGTATGGGTTTTACAGGATTATCAGCATTATGGTAGCATTTTCTTAGTGAAGTCCTTGTGAAGCTCAGATAATACGTGTGAGCTGGAAAATAAATTCTTGCATTTATTTCATACTCACCCTGTTTTGAATTGGTAGGATAGTGCAGACAAAACAAAAATCTAAAAGCACAAACTGATATCCTTCTGTTACATTTCAAGTCACAGTGTAAAAGGAAGATGGCATGTATGACCACTAATGCTTTTAAAATTGCCCTTATTGTTGCTGTTACAGATGATCTAAGATTGGAAGTAATTTTGGAAGTTTTGCCCTCGGTATAGACCCATAGAGTCTTCTGGAAGAGTTTGTTAAAAAGCTTTTCTTCAGCCATCTCAGTCGAAATGCACGTCTAATGAGGCACCAGTGTGATGTTTAGTACTAAGCAGAGAGCGCATTGAGCCAAAGACAATTATCCTTAGGTAAATTGAGGTTAAACCCTTCAGTATGAAAGATTTGTGTATATAAATAATAATTTGTGTATGATCATAGATTTTAAGTTAATGGGGACAACAAAATAATTGTTGTTTTAACACAAATTTATCTTCTGTTAGCATCATTAATTAGCATATTCTTTAGAAACTTTGTGTGGCATGTATAAACTATCATGATCACTTTAAGTCTATAATAGGATGACACATAAGATAGATTTACAACTTTTGCTTTCCAGGAAGTACCTCTAAACTATCATATGAAACATTACACCTAAAACCACTTTCGTTACAAGAGTCAGCCGGTCAACAATGCATGCACGATGTTTTCTCAAATGTTATATCATAGCTTTTGCATATTTATCCATAGAACACAGTGATTAAAAAGCACATAAAAGCATGGCTCATCAGGACCAAATCCTAAGTCTTCAGTTTCTTTGTGTGGCAAGAAAGTATGATTGTGCTTTACCTCCACTGCCAGGATTCGAAAATTAATTTTCACGTGTGCTTATGTCTCTTCCTGAGGGAGAAACAGCAAAACTGAGTGGCAGTGAAAAAATCTTCACTGAATGAATGGTGTACATTACCTGGGACAAAAATAAAAAGACTTCTTGCCTGTTTTACTTTGTAACAAGCTGCCAGCATAATGAAGTTCATGATTTCCCCTCCTAGATTTCGTCTGTTCCTGCACCATCTCCCTTGAGATTGCGGCTGAATTTCAGCCGTCTCGAATAAGATCTTTATGGCCTTAGCTGACACAGACTCTTAATGTGGTAGACCCCAAAGCAGGGGTGTGCCAGAGGGTAGATAGCCTACCTGAACCATCAAGGAAAGAGCAGCAGGTTCAGATCGACCACTGCTGTAAACAGTGACTAACAAAGCAGAGCTCTGGTGCCTTAAGGACTAATTAGAAACTTAGAAGAAAAACAGGCAGTTCCACTGGCAGTAAGAAAAGGAGTTCTAAGTAAGATTCCCATATTTGCTAGTTAAAGATCTGGATTGCTGCCCAAAACTTAGTGTGTGTTTTTGTGTGGGAATAGAGGAGAGGGGTAGGTAATTGCTACATTTTTCTCTTGCAGAGTTTTTTGTTGCTTGTTTTTAGTTGTAACTAGAAAAGTTTCATGTTAGGCTGAAAAAAAGAACAAAAGCTAGTTGAGAATTTTCTCTGTCAGGGTTAGATGAAAGAGATTACTCCTCAGGGTAGCCAAGGCAGAATATTTTACCTGTTAAGCAAAAGTTTTCACTATTCTACTTTATGATTCCTCCATCTGTATACATTTCATTATGAATGTTTCTCTGTCCTTAGGGATAGTTCTGATAGTCTTTTTATTTCATTTTTTCATCTTTCCTTGCTGACTAATTGTATGCAGCTCTTGCAGAAGACAACTCACTGTTCCTCAGAGCCAGCTGGAAGGGATTGGAAGGGTGTTAAGGATTCCTTTTCCTGCCTCCCTCTAGTAGAAAACTTCTAATAGTAGGTAACATTGGATACCTTGATCCAGTAGGCATGTGAAGCATACTCTTAAAAACAGGGGTTTTATTATGATTTCCAGTTAACAGATGATCTTTAAAGCTGTTCTCTTTCTGTTTTATTTTATTTCTAAAGTGCTGTCCTGCGTTTAAATTTTCACTTTATCTACACATCAGCAAAACAGTCCTTGTGCCAGCTTTTAAACTACATATTTTACAGAACTGTATTGTTGAGCAGAATTTACAGTGAAACTACAGAACTAGCTTTATGCTTTACGAGCATTCATATAATTTTAATTATAGAACCCGATGGTGTTCAGCCATAGACCTAGCATTTGTTAAACAGAGAAAATACATGGCTATTTTATCTTCCTTTCCTAATACCTCATCTAGGTCCAACTAATAACCCAAATCCCCAAGTTCCCAATCTTGCAATAAGCTCTGCCCTGAGAAACATCTCAGAATTTGGCCTACAAGTTAAATTTAATTTTAGAACCTCCAAGTGTAGTCTGTTAAAACAGTTACACTGTTTTTTTAATATATTTTGCAAAATGTACACTTTGCGTTGGAGAATATCTGTGAAACACAGACTATGTCTCAACTTTTGTTAGCCGTTTAGGAGAACTACTAAAGGATTGCATCTGCCAGCGGGAGAGACACTGATGAAATTCTGATTAATCAGCATCTGTTTTTTGGTGGTTTGGTGGTTGTTCTTTTTTCACCCTCTAGTCACATCTGGGTGGATCAGCTTTTTCGAGTTTTACACCAGAGGAGTATGGCAACACAGACTGGAGCAATGAATTCCAGTTGACATTATTTTGCTCCAACACTATGGAGCAGCCAAGGATCTAAAAAGTCTAGAAAAGCCTTAGGCTGCTGTCATCTCCCATCTTTCCACAGGTTTACACTATCTTGCAGCACACCATGTGAATGCTGACTAACTGTGAATTCAGCAGTGACTTTTGTGGGGAAAAAACTCTCCCAAATCTACACCTTTTTCTTTTCAGCCAGTGTTTCCTTTTTATCCTAAATAAAGGAGCAGATACCAACACGAGAGGTCTGGAGAGCTGTTAACACTGCTGAGTCCCATTTCTGGTCTCTGAGAGGTTTGCAGTTGCCCCGATTCTGTTCTCCAGGTAATTCAGAGACATGATGTACATTGCCAGTGCACTCTTGTCACTGTGGCATCACCAGATGACCACTTCCAGTGCCCTGCTGCCATTGCAATGGCAACATTTTTCCTAATAGCTTATTAAATCTCCCTTCAATTCAAACAGATTACAGAATCACACAACCACCTGGGGTTGGAAGGGACCTCTGGAGATCATCTAGTCCAACATCCCCTGCCAAAGCAGGTCCACCTAGAGCAGGGTTGCACAGGAACACATCCAGGCAGGTTTTGAATGTGTCCAGAGAAGGACAGTCCACCACCTCCCTGGGCAGCCTATTCCAGTGCTCTGCCACCCTCACAGTAAAGAAATTCCTCCTCATGTTTAGGTGGAACTTCTTATATTCGAGTTTGTGCCCATTTCCTCTTGTCCTGTCACTGGGCACCACTGAAAAAAGTCCAGCTCCACCCTCTGGACACCCTCCCTTTAAGTATTTATAAGCATTGATCAGATCCCCCATCAGTCTTCTCTTCTTTAGACTAAAAAGACCCAAGTCCCTCAGCCTTTATTTATTAGTTCTTCTTCTTCTTCTTCTTCTTCTTCTCTTATGGACATGAATTGTTCACTATTTTATTTACAGGTTGCTACCTTTTACATAGTCAAGGACAACTGCTGTCTCCCCTCAGTCATGTCTTTTGTAACACATCTATTTTTTTAATCTTTAATCATGAATCATCCTTCCCAAAAATTTTAGCATTCTGACTGCTCTCTTTTGGAGACTTTTAAAACTGATTGCATCTTTGTGGTGTTCTAAGTGTATACATCAGCCTAAGGAGTGTCTCATTGGCTCAAATAAACAAGAGTAACTTCTCTTTTTCCTCACTTATGGTACTTCGTCCCAGTATACTCTCTCAGAGCTTCTATGGCATGGATATTTCTCTAGACAGTTCATTTCCCTTTTAGCAGTTCTGCATTTTACTTCTTTTTCTTCCTAAGTTTAGTGGTTTACATTTATTTTTGCTAATTGTAACTGTGCTGATTTCAAACTGTTTCTAGAATACAAGATCATTTTGAGTGCTAGTTCTGCCTTTCAGAGCACTCACAACTCCTTCCTGTCTGACGTGATCTACAAGTTTTATTACTATGTTACGTATACCATCATCAGTGTAAAATAAAATATGGACTGGAACTGAACCTCGGAAAGATTAATTTGGTTCTCACAGCAGTACATCATTGAAAATCTCTTCACAATCTTCTTTTGAACTATTGATGACTACTCCTTGAGTATATTTTTTAATGAGTTTTGGAACCAGCTGAGATGATTCCATATAGCCACTTTCTCTTTACCTTTTTTTATAGGAGTTTAACAAGGGAAACTATCAAAAGCATTACTGAAACCAGTTAAACTATCACAGAAAAGCATTACATGACTGCCGTTTCATAAATCCATATTGTCTGTTCATCATTACCTAATTACTGTCAATAATATACCAATATAATTTTGGACCATAGCTTACTACAGTCCACAGTTTCTAGTTGCCCACCATACACTTCGTCATCAGACCATTAATAAACAGGCACTACTAAGGTGATGTACGTTTTAATCTCAAGTATAATTTAATGGTTCCCTTGCTTCAACTGGAGACCACAGTTTGGGACCTGATGCTCCTGCTACTTATAAGTTGATTGTCCAGTACGTTGCTCTATTACCTTTTTGAGCCAACTGATCCATGATTATTTGACTCCTCCTTTCTAGAGATATAATTGCATTTTTTCTCAAGTTTTTCAGTGGCTGCTTTGCATTCATCCTGAATCACTTGGCTTCTTTCTGTATTGTTGTTTAGCACATAGCTAGACTATAGCTGCTAAGGGGACTGTAAAGCTTTCCTCGGAATCAGACAGGGAGGGTACAAGTATGGCCATGGCATACATGGACTGCAGCGTCCATAAAGGCTGGGACACCACATGCACTAGGTTAATGTAGACCACCAGTTTCCTGCAGGTATCCAGACAGTGTCTGAGTTACCTGTTGAGAAAACAGGTGTCTCACACACCACAGCTGTTCTGGCATTATCAAAGAGCCGTCTACAAGGACATCTGTTTCCACTTTAGTTCTCAGGTTGTCAAAACTTTCCATGCTCATCTCTGACTGTAACACCCACCCTCTCCCTGTGTTGGGGTAGCTAACTTGTGCTTTTAGTTTAGTGTCATTTAGCAGCTGTGTCTTTCCTTTACCTATTCCTAGCAGATCCCAACAATAATTTCTGAGTTGGTTCAAACCAGCTTTGCTGTCTTGTTATTCTTACCATATTTATTCTTACCATATTTCTTCTCCCTTTCTTCAGTGATATGAAAAACATGAAATCTTGAAATTGAACTACTCTTAAACTATTTTAAAATCGCCTTTATATATTACAGAATTCTTCTTCCATCTGACTTATTTGTTTTTCATGTTCTTTCTTTGAACATTGAACATCTGGAACTAACATCAGTGCTCTTGAGAAATGTATTTCCTCCCAGTTAGCTGGGCTTGAACAGGCTTTTTACCAGACAGCAAATTGGCCCTTCATCCACATGCATGCGTCCTCTTTTTTATAGATGAAGATTCATACCATTTTCTCTCCAAAGAGTCTGATTACCTCATATCTGGTGTAATTCAGACATGTTTTTATATCATTATGTACAGCCGCAACTTCTGCAATACACTGTTACAGTTTTTTACATACATCAAGACAACATCTGCTGTTACATCTATTATTTACATCAGAAACAGATACTTCTGTTCTACAGGGTAGTAGTACCCTATTCTACAGGGTAGAAACTGACTCATTTTGAAGGAAAAGAATAAGTTTGAGTTTTGTGTTATACCTTGCTACATACATCCATGATCAGAGATTATTTGCAGTGGAAAGATGAATAACAATAACTTTGATATACAAGCAGCTCTTCTTTTAAAAATAGGGCAAAAATAATCTAAGGAACACACAGACTTCCTTTCCTATGTGGCTTCTTGTTCATGTTATTATTGAATAACCTATTAAATAACTATTGGAATGACATCTGAAAGCAACAGACGTCGTTTACCTGGACTTATGCAAAGTGTTTGGCACTGTCAGGCATAACATCCTGGTCTCTAAATTGGAAAGGCATGGATGTGATGGATGGACCACTCGGTGGATAAGGAACTGGCTAGACAGCCGCACTCAGAGGGTTGTGGTCAGTAACTCAGTGTCCAAGTGGAGAGCAGTGACAAGTGGCATTCCTCGGGGGTCGGCACTGGGACCAGTGCCATTCAACATTGTTGTCAGTGACATGGACTGTGGGACTGAGTGCAGCCTCAGCAAGTTCCCTGATGACACCAAGCTGTATGGTGCGGTTGACACGCTGTAGGGAAAGGACGCCATCCAGTTCAACCAGGACAAGTGCAAGGTCCTGCATCTGGGTCACGGCAATCCCAAGCACAAATACAGCTTGGGCGGAGAATGGATTGAGAGCAGCCCTGAGGGGAAGGACTTGGGGGTCTTGGTGGATGAAAAGGGCCAGAAATGTGTGCTTGCAGCCCAGAAAGTCAGCTGCATTCTGGGCTGCATCAAAAGAAGTGTGGCCAGCAGGTCGAGGAAGGTGATTCGCGCCCTCTATTCCACTCCCTTCAGACCCCACCTGGAGTACTGCGTCCAGCTCTGACGTCCTCAGCACAGGACAGACATGGACCTCTTGGAACAGGTCCAGAGGAGGGCCATGAAGATGATCAGAGGGTTGCGGCACCTCTGCTATGAAGACAGGCTGAGAAAGTTGGGATTGTTCAGCCTGGAGAAGGATCCAGGTAGACCTTATAGCAGCCTTCCAGTACCTAAAGGGGGCCTACAGGAGAGGTGGGGAGGGAGTCTTTATCAGGGAGTGGAGCCATAGGACAAGGGGTAGTGGTTTTAAACTGAAAGAGGCTAGATTTGGATTAGATATTAGGAATAAATTCTTTACTGTGAGGGTGGTGGGGCACCGGAACAGGTTGCCCAGAGAAACTGTGGATGCCCCATCCCTGGATGGGGCTTTGAATAACCTGGTCTAGTGGGAGGTGTCCCTGCCCATGACAGGGAGGTTGGAACTTGATGATTTTTAAGGTCCTTTCCAACCCAAACCATTCTGTGATTCTATGATTCTAGCCTTTGAAAAAAATCCCATTTTATCCTGTCTGAATTTTGGAATACTGTTGATAAGTATGAATTTCTTTTCCAAATCTATCTCTTTTTTTTCTCTATACCAATGGCTTTGCTCTGTTTGCAGTTGCTGCTGCCTTCAGATTGGAGCAATATTCCACTCACACCTGGAATGGTCTTTTGACCTATGAGAAACTGTCCTTATTTATGCATCTTTTGTTTTCAAAATCAGGCCTAATACCTCTAATACCTTTAATACCTTCTGTGAGATGCCTGTCTCTTAACATGAGCAGAACTGCATTGAGCGGAATTTAGGTTTTGTCATGCTTGTTAAGAAATGCAGGATTAGGAGACTGTCACAGAATAGGTATAGCAGTCATAGAAATAAAGCTGCCACAGAGAAGATGCAGACCAAACAGGCAAACTGTCCTGTGGCATCTGGTAATTCTAAGATGCCTATTAAAACTTGCTGGAGTTGGGAGAGAGTCTCATACAGAAGAGAAAGTCTTCTTACCTCCATATTTTCTTGCCTCCCTGTTGGCTGCCCTGGTGGGGCTGCAGGGATTTTTTTTTCACTTGGAATCTGCTTAAGTGCATCTGGTTCTTTTGAAAATCTTGTCCTGGTGAAATATATCATAGATGTTTTTTTACCTTTTCATGGCTGACTATTCTTAAATCATATTAAAAAATAATTTATTTGTTTCCATGAAAAATGACCAAGGGACTCTGATTAGTGAATTTTCAGATTGGGTACATGCAACTGTACTATCACTCTGCGATATCTGAATAATTCAGTACTGGCCTCTTTCAGCTCCCATTGAAATCAATTAATTAGCACTTAGAAAATCTTTTCCTCAAACATTCAGCTGATACAGTATAGGCTGATTTTTGAGTTAATGCCTTGGTTTGTTTTGTGCTTTTCACAGCAGACTGCTTTATTAACATAAATCTGGGCTTACACTGCTGAGGGTGTGGTCCTGTCTTGTTTTTATCCCTTAGTCAGTTACTTGTTCATTAAAATATTTGCCTCTGTGATGTTCATTTTTCTTTCTCTAGCTCTGTTATCCTGTATCTTTCCTTTGCAGAAATGAATCTGCAAGTATTGCTGTACTGGTTGCAGTCATACTTCACTTAAGGGCAAGGTTATTCTTTCTTCCATAACCTTTCCCAGTTGTGAGTTCTGTGGTATAATAATAGAAATCTGTTTGAAGAATGTCAGAATCTTAATTATACAGGACTGCAAATGTTTTTTGAGATTTGCATCTGACAAAACGACAGGAGTCTAGAACATCATCAAAATACATTTCTAAACACTGGGATAGGAGACTAAATTGGCTAAAGCCTGACATTTGGTATTTGTATGGGGATAATTGTAATTATAAGGGTTTTTCTCTGTTTAATTAAAGGCACTCCTCTGCAGAAATAAGAAAGCAATTTACTCTTCAACCAGGCTTTGCACAGTTCTGTCAACGAAGCTTAAGTACCCCTGGCTTTTCTTCTCTTCATTTGGTAAGTTCTGGGTTTTTCTTCTTTACACAGGTTTGGCATCTACATTGCTTGATGTTTTTAGGGTAAATTAAGTGATCTTCTTAAGTTTTCTTGCTTTCCACTGGCTTGTGCCTGAAGCTGTTGAAAAATACTCCCTGGTGCACTGAGGAAATTATGCCTTTGAAAAAAATGAGAAAGGTCCTCGGTGCCTGAATTAGACAGTCTTTCTGCATACTGCTATAAATCAAAGTTAATTAGTAAGTTACATCCTTTCCTTGCTGGAAACATTCAACCCTATCAAGCAAATGCCTTGTGTGGTGATCACAGATGATTTGCAAAAGGAGGTCAATGAGTAAAGAGAAAAAAAAGACAGGTAGAGACTTTGCTAGCTTGACTTGATAGGCAGTTTCCAAAGCTATCAGCAGAGGCAGCACACTGGCCTGTTTTTCAGTGCTGTAGAGTAGGCACGTTAAGTGAGAAATGGCTGGCATAGATATAATTGAGTCAACTGTTATGTGCCTCCAAGTCATCTTCAGCCTTCCATGTGTAATCCCCCTCTAAAGAAGTCGGGCCATATGACGCTGCCCTTATGACAAAGGGAAAAAACGACAGATCTTTTTAATGGCCTTTCAGGAGGATGAGTATTCCGCAGAACATACCATGCCATAAATAAAACTGACTAAGATTTTTATAGTCTCCTTCTTCCTATGCTTTTTTCTGATTTTTGTGAGACCCCGGTAAGTAGAAGCAGGAGCAGTTTTGCGCACCAGCGATTGTGAAAAATGTAAAACACTAGATGTTAGCAGTTACTTCCTGTGTGCCTGGGCCTCCCGCCACGGCTCACTTCCTTAATCTGAAGTGCTGTGGTGTTTGAACTTGTTCCTTGCGGTTATTCAGCCTGGGGAGCCTACGTCCCTTCTTCTACGTGCAGACAACACTGCTTTTGCTCTTGAGAAACCCGATAACATTTCATTTACCGAGTGTCACGCCGTAGCTGCCATTTTGTGTGCTGTCACAGCCTACATGCCTCTTACCCATCATCCTCAAAAAGGTATGTTCGCAGCAATGTTTTGTGGCATTTTCTGTAGAATAAGTGTTTTGCACACTTGCAGAACCTATGAAAAGGAGTGTCGGCTTCCAAGTTGAAATTGTATCTCTGTGTCCTTTGATAATTTGCAGCAGTTGCTAGAGAGACCTGTACCCTCCATCTGCATTTAGACTTTCCACCATCTTTTTTACATTTGTATCTAATTTATACTAGCCAAAACCACACATTTCTAGTAATTAAAGATTATTATTATTATTAACATTTTAATGAGAAAAAGTTAGAAAACATAATGAGATGTGATGGATTTGACTTGTTAGAATGCAAAGGTGTGATTTTTGAAAGGAAATACAAGGCTTAATCAAAAATTAGAATGTGTTAAGCAAAACTGTTTTGCATGCAAAACATTACAACTTCAGCAACTGAAAAGATGTAATATGCTATCGTATACTTCAAGCAGTGTTTTACTTTAATCTTCCGTGATTATTTTTAGTAGATCTTCATATATATATAAATGTATATATACACATATCTCTACTAACATGTAACGTTTTAGCCACTGGCAGTACAGTAATGAACTTCCAGGATATTATGATGACAATTAGTAAAAAATCCATAGCTCATAAAGATCACTGTTTACTTATAGCAGTTGATACAGTGCGCTCAGGACTACACCAGGTACAAACTAGAGCCAGTGCTTAACCTAAAAATTTGTTAACAGCACAGTGTTTTTCTTCAGCTGGCGGCCTCACGATTTGCTGGATTTACTGTAGGTTTTAGATTTCTGCTTTGGATAAAAGAGCAAAGAAAGAGAATTTCCTAAAGGTGTTTTCAGAGAATTCAACCCATCTCTTAAATACAGAGACAGAGGGGTAAGACTTTAGTTATGCAGAGCCCAATACAGTTTCCCTATAAAAGGGGAACCTGGGGCAGGCAGTGGTGGTTGGGTGTGTTCAAAGGTCTCTGCTACATCATTTGCAAGAGTATTTACCACATCTATTTTTTTCGAAAGTTTAAATTGGTTTGCTTCTCCTTGATATTTTTAACACTTTCCTTCTAGAGATCTTCCACTCTCTGCAAGATGGTTCTGGAATTTTATTAGCAGAATAACTTCCTCATATATTTCCAGAACACTAAGAAGTCTCCAAAACTCATATTTACCACTAATCAGTTTTAACTCATCTTCCTATCTACAGTGACTGACGTGGCTTATTATGCGTGAGCCATTTTAGTTCAGAGTCACCCAGAGCTTTGCCACTGTTGAGCACCTGTGCATGTTTTGTAAACTGTGGAATTCCTCATTTTCCTATTGAATTAAATTTCCTGATGTTGTGGGTTTAGCACTGTTGTGTGCAGAGGCCACTTCATGCTCAGGAAAAAATCCTGTTAAGTTCCCTGACAGCCTTGCACGAGTAGGACTCAGTAATAATGAGTGAAGACTTCATGATTTTAGCCCACAGATTTTACTTGTGGAGAAGAACACTGGAGTATAAGGAGCATAGCCCCAGAACACGTTGTATGAGACACAGTAACATTGGATATAAAGGCAGTGTTGGTATCAGGGATATTGGGTGCTTTATTTTTCCCACACCCTATCAACAGCACCATAGAGCTGGATTCTCTGATCTGTATTCAGACTATTTACTGCTGGCAGATTCAGAAGGTGGTCTTGTGAAAGGTATTTGGGCTAATCAGTGCAATGCAATCCTTACTCTTTACAGACAAAGATGATTTGATACCCATTTTTTGCTAAAATTCTTCCTCCTAGTAAATAAGTTATTCCAGTGCTATTATTCTAATGCTCTATTTTTCTGTGCTCTTACTGCATTGATGTGTCCTTGTCCTTTCTGGAACTCACAGAACATAAACTATAGGTTTTCTGAAGTTGTAGCTTTTAGATCTATTTTTTACTTGTCAAGAAAATTAATATTTAATGCTGGTCTCTGTACTCAGCTGGACAGATGTTTTATTTTCTAAACATATACAGGGTAATTTTGTTGGCTGTATAGCAAGTAAAATAATTTTCAGTTTTACCTATACATGGAATAATATGCACTTTTAGTATATGAAGTAACGTTTATGTGTATGTGGAACATGTCTAGGTGCCATATCAAACAAGATTTTCTGCATCTGTTTTTGAGACTGAGCAGATAAAATGAGTCAGACAGCTTCCCAGCATGTATGAGTGGCAGCACTTGTACTTGTCCAACTTTGTTCTGATCTGACGTTCTGTGTAAGAATGGCTAATTAAATGTAGTCAGGTACATCTGCTCTCTATCAAGGTGCAATGCCATGTGCTGTAGAAATGGAAGATTGCTAATGTTTGCAATAATGACTGTAGTAGTTCCATGTAACCTTTTGTGTCGTTACTGTATTAACCCTTGAAAAATCCAATAAAAATGGAACTCCAATAAAATGCAAACCAGTAACGTTCAGAGTTGGAAAATAAAAATTTCTTCTGATTTGGGGTATATCCTGTCCTCAACTTTGTTTGGAGTCGAAAGCAGACAGCGTTTCTAATGGTCAATATCTTTCAGGCACAGCACCTCAAATGAGTGGCATCTTCATGATGGCAGCAATGGTGCTTCTAGTTGGCCCTTAGCTCAGTATAACTTCCAAAATATACTGCCTTGGCCTTGTTATTTGTAGTGGCTTTCATCACATGTTCTGTAGAGTCCATGGGCAGCTCCCCGCCGTCTGGCACTGCCTGTCACGATCATTTTGGTCACCCGCCCTTGTCCTCTGTTTTTCCTACTCATCACTGCCTTTTTCATAACTCTGATTAATACCATGGATTGGACAAGGGGAACTGAGTGCACTTCACACGAGTCCAGCAGAGCACATCTGAGGGCATCCAGGATGTACAGCCCTCCTTATACCAGCATCTAGGAAATCTCAGCAGAGAAAGCAGGTGCAAATTTGGATTTAGCTGTAGTACCTTCCATTTCTTCTTTGTGTTTTAAAAATTTTCTCTCTTTGTTCCCTTTCTTTACTCAGCTGAATGTTTCGTTAGCAAATTTTCCCTGCATTAAATGCAGTGGCACTGTATATAAGGTTAGAAGTCTGTTTCCACTGTTTAATAAAAATTGTGTCAATGACAAGAATTAAAAAAATAAGCCTAAATTACACTGTTAAGAAAAACCATGTGTTGCTAAAATAAACACCTCTTTATTTCTTCCATTAGCCTTCCTTTTATGACGCAGTAGACCCAGTAGATTTTGAAGGCTTCCTAATGACGCGGCTAAACAACTCAGACTCAGAACTAGCACAAGAACTTGGTGACTTTCCTGAAGATGACTTGGACATTGTCTTTACACCCAAAGAGTGCAGGACTTTGCAACCGTCTATGCCGGAAGATGGGTAAGGAGACTTTCTCTACCTCTGAGATGCTGCAGGTTTAAAAATAATTTTGAAGACATTGATCCAGACACCTCAGTCTGCCATCCATCCATCCATCCATCCATCCATCCATCCATCCATCCATCCATTATGCACTTGCTGAACTTCAAATATTTGAACTTCACCATTGATTCTGTTAGGCCTGTTTGCACACTTAAAATTATGCAAGTGTTTACACTACTTCCTGACCTACCTCGTAGTGGCAGAAGTGAGGTAGGCGTAGACCAGGAGGAAGAGTAAAGACGGGCATGTTGGTAGTATGAAAAATAATTTTGTAGCTGTGATCCCAGAGGTGAAAGTTGATTCTGATCATGTAGTAAGCATAGGATGGAGGGGTTTTTCTTGTTTTGTTTTGTTTTGTTTTTTCCTTTTTTTGCCAGCTATGCGTTGCATGGCATTGATCAGATCACAAAGCAAGGTTTGGGGAAAAGAAAGTGTTAATTTCTAATTTAGGAGTAACTTCTGGCTTCAGGCTGCCATTAATGAAATAATCAGGAAGCTTGCCACTATTTTCAACAGCTTTTACATTAAAATAGGTAGTATTTGTTGACACTGGTGCTTGGCCATTCTGGAAATACTTAAGCTGGTCTAATAAACAGCTAAACTATGGGCAATAGAATTTTTCAGCATGAGAAGAAGGGATGCATTGGAGAGTTTTCTGATGTGGTTTAGTAGAGTCCCATGCATCATACGCAAAATACTCTTTCAAGGGTCGTTTTGTTGCAAAGAGTACCTTCAGGTAGAACCACAAAGGCCCATTGAGTTTTGCAAGCCAGGTGACCAAACTGCTATGCCTGTAAAGATAGCTAACCATGCAACGTGTTTGGGATGGAGGGCTGACTCCTTCCAGTATAGTCAGGAAATTAACGGCACAGTCTATACTCTCTGCGGTGCTGAACCTGGACACTGATGGGACAGGTAGGCTTAGCTTATGGTGTCCTGGCTCGCAGGGTAGACCTGCATCCCTCTCTGTTCCTGCAAAAGTTGTTACAGTCTGCTTTAATTTATACCAGCCCGCTGTGTAAACTAGAGCCTGTACAATAGTGTTATTTATTCTGTGTTTTCTGCCCAGCATACCAAATGCGGGATTGCTAAGCAGGAACCACAGTTTATATGATGTTTTCCAGCTGTGGACTAGCTAAGAACCCCTCTTTCTAAGGAAGGTCTGAGCCTGTAAGTTCCTTTTTGGTCCAATGCACCTCTTGGGAGGTTCAGGAGAGCAAAGGCAGTAAAAAACAAAATGCCATGCTAGGTCATCTAAGAATTCTTTGAACCACACAGCTCATGGGGGATTTTGTAGCATTTGGACAAAAGGTGATTTCCACTTGAAAGGTGCTTGTGGAAAATGTTCCAATATTTATCACGAATTCTAGTTTTGCTGTGGACTGGGGCGAGAGAATGGATGTGGGAGACAGTGAATATTTTGATGCCTGAAGTTCCCATTTATTTTAATTATGGACAAAAATAGTAAAAAATTATCCAACTTTGAAATGAAATTTGAAAGATAAGATGGGCATTTCTCCCCTGTTCCCAGGTTTACTGCCCAGAATGACTGCTGTTTAAAACAGTAGTTATCTATTTGTTTTTCCGTTAGGAAAACATGTAGACCCATGTTGTACAGTTTTAGGCCTGATTGGCACCACAGTGACATTATGGGTTTTGTAAGGACTCTGTTGTGAAGTTCAAATAGTCAATGCCTACAAATATGCTTTCAGCAGATTTTTTTTTACACAGCAGCTTCCCATCTAGCTGTTCCCACCAACGTTACGGATATTAGTGCTTCCACAGAAAATCCTGGCCAAGGATACCAGGGTATGTTAGGGAAGATGGGAGCTCAGGAGGAGCATGCATCAAAGATTGGCCTACAGGCAACCGCAGTCTGTGGTGTCTTCCTGCACGACAGCAGGAAACAGAGCTTTCAAGCACACCTCCCACCTGAACCAGATGCGGGAGGTGACCATGTGTTGTGTCAGTCCACTGGTGGCAAAGGCACACAGCAGTCCAGTGCTGGCCAAGGCTCTGTCCTCAGGGCAGGCATGAACCCAAAACAGTTGTTAGCCAGTCTTGGTAATCAGTTACAAATCTGTTAAGAGTTCTGGGTGGAATGTGCTAAAAAGTACCATACTGTTAACCCATTCCTGCATTGCATGTGTATCCTGCTCTTTTACTCTCTTGGACTGGAGGACATAACAACCGATTTTGGCACAAGTCACTAAAATTTTTTAGAATAGGGGTAGGGGAATTATGCTACAACATCATGACAGCAAATTCACGGACATCGACTTTATCTTGTAATATTTCAGTTCCAATCAGTACCCAGTCTATCAGGCAGCACTGACAACCCCCTCCATTAAATGAGATTTATTTGAAAATAATAAAATTAAATCATAATGCATTCTTAGATCCTGAAGTTTTATTATGCTGATTAAAAAATTAGGGTCACTTTTCAGAATTTTCTTCCTTTTTATGAGAAAGAGAAAATTACACTAAAACCATACAAGAGACTATCTATTTGAAGAAGTCCAGGAGCTGACGCCTCTGAAATAATGTCTCTATATGTTAAGACTTGTTATCAAGTTTTGAAAATCACAAAGATCGGTACCTGTTATCACTTCTTTTATTCTGCTGTATTTTTTAGCAACATCGGTCTTATATTCATGAAATGCATAGTATGGTAAATAGTTATCACTGTTAAATGTATGTTTGTTAATTTATAAACACAGTAGCAAAAATCTGCATCAGGGAATTCATGCAGCACACAGAATTCTTTAAACCTCAAACAATAATTTAGCAGTAAAGTACACAGGAGAGGACTAGTAGAGAGGCCTTTTTCTGAACAGCATGTTTACATAAATTTCTTTGTCCTTAAGTTATGACTTGGGTACTAAAATATTTACAATATCTTGCTTTTTCCCCAGGGTTGAACTGGACTCACATGTCAGAGACTGTGTTCAGACCTATGTCCGGGAGTGGCTGATTGTGAATAGAAAGTAAGCTACATACAAGTAAATAAAATAGAAAACACCTTGCATTCTTATTTTCCAGAGAGGAGATGTGCATTTTTATAACTAATCTTAAAGAATAATGATTTCAGTCAGAAAATGAAGACAAGAACTGACTTTTCAGTAGTGTATATATAACGATATAGTTTTGTTTGACCCAGTAGGCTCAAGCCCACTTATATATAGCTAAATATTGTTGCAACTTCTTCTTAATTATCAGGCACCTTGGGAATTAACTGGGAAGAAATTCACATTTCCTGTCTGTAATGATGATTTATCTAAATCTGGAATACTACAACTTTTTGATCACACTAAAAGGAAAGATAACAGGGATAAAGATTATAGTTGTATGCTCTTCATTTTCCCTTCCATGCCTTGCAAACTCAACATGATCTGATTTTTAATGGTGTCAGAAAATGATGCAGAGTGCTAGTAGCAAAAGAACGAGGATTATGGGATTTCCAAGCAGTGACTGATTGTGTTCATAGGATTATTAGTGTAACATCCAACTTTACTATTTTGCGTAAGTAAGGGATATATGCATTTGGGGTCAGTGTGATTTAACACACAGAATTGGACCTGTAGTCATTAGAAGTGACTTATTTTATTTTATTTTATTTTATTTTATTTTATTTTATTTTCCTTTTTCATTCCATTTCATGTCTTAAATGTGAGGAGAACTCTGTCAGTGCTTTCTGTGCAGGCTTGTCTGTCCCCAGACTCCCAGGGATGCCCTGTGCCAGCGGAGTTCACCTCCTTCCCCATCACCTCCTCCCGTCCTTCAGAAAGAGGTCTTTGGAGCTCTGCTTTACTGCGCCGCTTCCTGTTCACCCCCTCCTGCGCTCATGCTCTGTTCTTGAGAGGCCATAATAGCATCTTCTGGCACATTTGCTGCCACTTCGTTGTGCCCCCTTCGCCTGCCCTTGCTGCTCTCTGTTTTTCTGACCTGGTTGTACATCAGCGGTCAGTGCATTACGGGCTGACTCCTGCTGATTGTAAAGGAATTGCGTTGTTTAATTGTGCAGCTTGTGCAGGGACGGAGCAGCCACTGAGGGTTTTTAAGATACTTCCTCCGGGGGTGCTGATGAAATTGATTGAGTTCTCAGAACTGTCCCACAGCGAGTCACTAAAAATAAGCTAGTGGGTTTTGCAGGCTCTCCACCTGCATCGCTCAGAGCAGGGGCACTAGCTCTTTCAATGCAGTGTTGTTCTGAGTGCGCTCTAAAGAGCCAGCATGCAGCTTTGTCTGTGCACACAAGTAGGGAGCAACCAGTAAAGTGGGTGAGGTGAAAAACAACACATAGCTATTTTTGCACTTGTGTGTGCTTGCAGAAATGTGAACGGAGTCATAGAAATAAACATTCTTGAAAAGATTTGTCGTACGTTTTACCATTCTATTCATTCAGGTAAGGCAAATTCGCATTCAAAAACTTTATTGAGCAGTTGAGTCTGTGGTAGACGTGATGAAGGGACCTGTCAGAGAGCTGAGGTTTGTTGGCTGTGGCTAATAAAGCAAGCAAAAAAGTTATTAAAAATTGCACAGAACAAGACTGTGTAAAAGATGCTGCAGCATGACATAAACCATTGCTGAATTGTTGGTGGAACTCTCATGTTATGTTTGGACACTATCTCAAAAAGAGATGTAGGAGGAAGAAGAGACATCAAGAGAGAAGTGAGAAAATGTAGTTGTAGGCAGCTTTGCATTTTTTTGAGAAAGGCTAGAAAAACTGGAGTTGCCTACCTGGGAGATTCACAGGACAGGTAGCTGAGCATATGGTCTGGTGAGCCACAAATGAGAGGAATGTGTGAGTGACTTTCATCTATTCATAGACGTGAAGGTTCAGAACAGGAGATTGAAGAGTCTTCAGCAGGTGGCGTGAGTAGAGGTGGTCCTCATGCCCCAGACAGGTTGGCTGGACACAGCTGAGGGGTCCATGTGGTTTTATCACAGGCCGAATGGGAGGCTTGTTCCAATGTCTGTCAGTTTCTCCTTTCAGTTGTACTTTGTTCATTTTCCTCCTCCCATTTTCTTTATTCAGGCCATTAAATTGACTTGTGCAGGGTTTGCCTCTTGGTGAGTTTTAGTTGCTACTGGGCTTTTCAAAATAAATAAACAATACAAATAAATTTTCCAGGAATACTTTAGGGGAAAGGCGTCCCTATTGTGTCTTGTACACCACAGGGAAAATGTGATCTAAGGTACATAAATCTCTCCATTAATCATTTGTATGCCACCAGAGGTAGTAAAAAATAATCAACAAAACCTCTTTTGGATGCTGAGGTATCTTAAACTCATGCAGAATTTCTTTCTTTCATTAGGGATGATTAAGGCAGCTTCAAAACAAGGTCACATCCAAGGAGAGCTGGGATTGTGTCTTTTATGACTTCAGTTTTCATTTTGCAGTGAACTGCTAAGCGATTAAAATGCAAACAAAATTAAAACACACCAGAGCATATAATTCAGTTACTCCCAAAATGTAATAAAAAGGTGTCTCCCTGATCAATAATTGCTTATCGTGGCAATGTCTTTATGAAAGTACTCAGATGTTTAGATATTGCTTTGGGAGTGTTATGGAAAGGAAAAGGAATGAAGCAAGATACTGTAACTAAGGAATCTGGTTGCA
Source organism: Tringa tobata (assembly GCA_033628505.1). NCBI lineage: Eukaryota > Metazoa > Chordata > Aves > Charadriiformes > Scolopacidae > Tringa > Tringa tobata. The sequence goes on from JAHREE010000430.1 coordinate 28,453, forward strand.
AGAAGGCCATCACAGGATTTAGCAAATTGCATACTAAAGTGGAAGAAATAGAGCTCTGGATGCATCCGGTATCTTTTTTTTCAGGGTACCTGCTGGGTTTTTTTTTTTTCCACAAAACATAACTTCTGCCACAAAAATGTAACTTGAAATTGGTGCCTTGCTGCAAAATTTTGGGAAGTTGCCAGCAGAGAGGGTTATGTTGTGCCATAGCAATAGCCCCCTCCACAAGTAGGGTCTGTTTGAGAGGCTCAGATTGTTGCGTGTGACTAACTTGGGGTACCAGTGAGGTCCAGGTCAAGCACGGGAAGCTCCTTGATGTATAACTGATATATAAGCAAAGAGCCAGCCAAGAGATGAGTGATCCCGATCCATGTTCTTTAGGTCACTGAAATAATCACCATGTCTGATGAGGAGCTCAGAGCTGAATTTGTAACTAGGTCAGGTTTTGCTGCTGTCTCAGGCTCACAGTATAGCCAAAAGTGTTCTGAGTGAATCTCCTTCCTTTTAAAACCATTCCTAATAGATGTGATAAAGTTGCAGTGGCGTGATAAAACAGTTAAACACTGTGAAATACCACATTTTTGCTGTGCTATACTACTCTTCTGCACAGTAATGTTTCCAGTTGCTTAATGTTTTTTAAAATTTGTCTTCTCTATTTTCCCTCATCTCCTCCTCGTGCTGTCCTGACTTGCTCTTGAAAGGAACCAGGGGAATCCAGATACTTGTAGCCTGAAAAACAAAGGATCCCGAAAAGATTTTCACAAGACGCTTCAAAAACAGACATTTGAATCGGAAACATTGGATTCTGGAGATGCAAACTTTCAGGTACATTTTCTTCACTTTGGGAAAGCGATCAAGCATGGCAGCTTCCCTCAAAGAGGAAAGGGTCCTCGGGTGTCTGTAATGGCGTGTTCGCCATTCGGCCTGGTGGCAGAGGTGGCGTTAAGGCCCCTCTCGGCCAGATGAACAGGAGAAGCTTCGTGCCACCCTGGGTGTCCCCCCCATTTTGTTGTTTCCTAGCAGACAGGGCCCCGGCAGGTCCCCGGGCTCCCCGAGGAGGCCTCCAGGACGACCCTCGCCTCCTCCGACTTTGACCTGCGCAGCCTGCAGCCGGACCCCCGCCTGGAAAACCTGCTGCGGCACCTCAGCCCCGAGGAGTTCGAGAGGCAGAACGAGGAGGCGCGGCGCACCAACCGGCACGCTGAGCTCCTCGCCCTCTATCCCGCCGTGGACGAGGTGAGCCGGGAGGCCAGATGGACCACAGCCCTTCCCAAGCTGCCTGCCCTGGGCCTTTTCAAGGTTTAAGGCTGCACCGTGGTTGAAAATGAGGGTTTGTGGCCCAGGAACGTGTCTCCCTTGGATGGTAACACGGTGAAGGCACGCCACCGTGGGCTCCCGTCAGCTGTCTTGAACGCGCGTTCAGGGGGTTGTACTCAGACTCGTGGTGTCACCTGGAGGCTTCATCACACCCCGCTCAGTGGGAGTCAGGCCCCATGCTGGTGGTACTGTTGTGTTGGGGGTGTTACTCTTCGCTGTAACCCTTGCTTCAGGCCTGGAATTGTAAATATTCAGTGTAAATGCCAGACAGTGGGTCAGATGTGTAAATATTCAGAAATGTAAACCAATTTTCTTTCATCTCGGAAGAGATGAAGTGCCTGCAGAGCAGGGGAGACGTGCTAGTCTGTAGCAGTGGCCCTGCTAACATCACATGAAGGTCTTATGTAAGTATGTAAATTTGCAGTTGTTTTAATTGAGTATAACTAGAACAATTGTTTAATGATAGGAAGATGCAGTGGAGATACGGCCATTGCCGGATCGCCCAAAGGAACATCTGGGCAACAGGATTTTGGTGAAGCTGCAGACTCTGAGGTAAGTATCCTTCACAAGCCTCGCTCACCATTTCTCAGTTCCTGCCAGTGTGCTGCTGCCACACCTGCTACACCACGGCAGGTGTCCTGTTCAGCAAGTGTTTATGTGCTTGTCTGTAGCAAAGCACTATTTTTATCCATCATTACAGAAGTCTTTAACTTGTCAGGGTGAAAAGGAGTTGGGAATGAGCCCAAACTCTTTATTTTCAACAAACTAGATTGGTCTTCCTACATGCTACTGGACTTGATAAACAGGAAAAGAAAAAAATCAAGAAAGGTATGATCTTTTTTAACTGATATCTGAGACCACCTTTCTGACAAATTTAGAAAATACATTCATGCAATTTACCTCCCTTCTTTACTACTTGAAATTGTCTAATAAAAGGCCAAATAAAAAAAATTCTCCAGGCTTTGGGAGAGCTGAGGTCTGGAACTGAACATTTCTCCTTATTTTCTAATGGAAGCACCAGTCAAAATACAGCCCTTTAATTTTTTTATTATACAGACTCATAAGAGTGTGGTATTAATCAGTGTCCTATGTGTCTTTCCTTAACAGGTTTGATATAGAGATTGAACCTTTATTTGCATGCATAGCTCTCTATGATATAAAAGAAAGGAAAAAGGTAAGTGTGCATACAGTATTTTTGTTCAGTTGGCTTGTTTTTTTATATCTGAAGTAATAATTTAGGAAAACTTACAAAAACCATGAAACTTTATCGCACATGCCATCTGATCCAGGATTTTTTTTATTCAAAGTCACATGCTTGCAATTTTTTATTTTGTAGTTCTTGGTACTACTTTTGACTCATTTTAAAATAATATTTGATGCAGTTTTGCTTTGCAATACATTTTAATTCTTTTTCTTTCCAAGATCTCAGAAAATTTTCATTGTGACCTCAACCCTGACTCATTAAGAGGATTTCTGCGTTCTCATACACTCTCCATTGACTTGTCTACTCAGGCAAGATCAGCAGTATTTTCTGTCACTTATCCCTCATCGGATATATACCTCGTAATAAAGGTATGTTACAGTGCTACTTCAACACTATTCTTCCTGTTGCCAGTCATGCCTGTTGAGCTGACAAACATGAGTTTCCTGAAGCTGAGATGAATTTTTATAGGTTTTAATAGCACATATGGAGGTGTCCACTGGTATATCTCACTCCGAAGCCAAGAAGTTGTCGATACCCTGTGTTCTAGTTCTACTAAGTATTTAGAATCTTCTACCACTACCTAAGAGAAATTTAAAGTGAAATAAGCCATTTTAAAAAATAAATTAAATTCTATAGAGGTTTTTTTGGCTTTGGTTTGGTGCACTTTGCATCATTTTATTTATTTAATTCTGAAACTGAGTTAATCTGAGGGCATGGTATCCTGGGGTGCATTAAAAAGAGGGTGGGCAGCAGGTCAAGGGAGATTATTCTCCCCCTCCACTCTGCCCTGGTGAGGCTGCATCTGGAGCACTGTCTCCAGTTCTGGGCTCCCCAGTGCAAGAAATCTGGGGAACTAGTAGAGTTCAGTGGCTACAAAGATGATCAGGGGAATGGAGCACCTCTCTCATGAGGAAAGACTGAGAAACCTGGGTCTGTTGAGCCCAGAGAAGAAAAGCCTCAGAGGGGATCTCATCAATGCTTACAAATATCTAAAGGGCAGGTGTCAGGAGGATGGGGTCAGGCTCTTCTCAGTGGTGCCTGGTGACGGGACAAGGGGCAACAGGCACAAACTGGAATACAGGAAATTCCGTCTCACCATGAGGAAAAAATTCTTCATTTTGAGGGTGATGGAGCACTGTAACAGGCTGCCCGGAGAGGTTGTAGAGTCTCCTTCTCTGGAGATATTGAAACCCCCCCGGATGCATTCCCATCCAACCTACTCTAGGTGAACCTGCTTTGGCAGGGTTGTTGGACCAGATGATCTCCAAAGGTCTCTTCCAACCCCCTACCATTCTGTGATTCTGAATTCTTCACTTTGAATGTGTTAATTTTCCTGATTTCAGTGAAAATGCAGTAGTACCTGATTGACTGGGTTGTCAGATATGTGTTTTCTGCTTTCTAACAACCAGATGGAAAACCAGGAGAACATTTAGTATCGGTTACTCCATAAGTTTTAAGAATCCTGTATCACACCTCTTTCATACTGTTAGAGAATGAACATGTTACTACTTGAGTGATATTCTTGCTTTGTGAGTGTCTTGTTTTACTGCTTTTTGTAGATAGAAAAAGTGCTTCAGCAAGGAGAAATTGGAGACTGTGCAGAACCCTACATGGTTCTTAAAGAAAGTGAGGCTGGCAAGGTAAGTAAATAATGATAAAGAGTGTTTAGATTTTTAAAAAATGCACGCATAAGAAAAAAACAGAGAACAAGCAGGCCCTTTGGAATAGGACAGAATCCCAAGAACATTGAGGAGGAAGCCAGTTGGTGCATCCATGGTGCAAGCAGTCTGGTGTCTGTCACCGCCAGGAAGAAGTCATGAGAAGGCAAGGTGCACTTTCATTACTGAACCCTTTGCAAATCCATACTGACAGTGTCTTGAGTCATGAAGCAGATAAGGGTGAGCAAAAGAGATGACAATGCAATGTGGAGTTAGCAGAAATATTTGTATTTTAGAGACAAATGACCTGTTGTAGTGCTCTATGTGGCCAGTTCAGTGCTGTCATCCATAGATAACATGAACTCTGTTTGATGAATTCACGGTCATTTACCTCCCTGGAACAGACTGACAATGTTTGCTGGACTTCCACACATCTCTCACCTTGAAAATATTGTTTTCAGTAGAATATTGCTTCTGTGTCTGACGAAGGAAGTAGAACCTGCTAATGTTTCATGGTGATTGCTCATGCCTGGCTTGAGGGCCACTGCAAAGAGATCTGTGTTCTCTGTTTCTATAATGAAAATGAACTCATTGAAAATAAATGAGAAACGAATGTACCAATGAAACCAGCTATGATACTGACAGTGATGTAGCAAGAAAACATGAGAAATAAGAATGCAAATTATTTACTGGACTGTAAATATGTAATTTCCATTTTTAGCTGTAGTAACATTAAAATAGTGGATTGCTTTTTAAACCATCTTTATTTTCTTTGTTTTAGACAAAAGAAAAGATTGAAAAACTGAAAGCCCAAGCTGAATCCTTTTGTCAGCGGTTGGGGAAATACAGAATGCCATTTGCCTGGATTCCCATAAGCCTAACTAATTTCTTCAACCTTTCAACACTTGAACGAGAAATACCTGAAGCCGAAGGTTTAAACGGTAGTTGTCTAACTTTTTTAACTAATGCCAAGTGACTCTTCAGTAGGACTGTGCATAGGAAACAATGTCATTTACTTTGGCATCAAAAGTGAAGAGCAGATTCAAATTCACATTTTCTAAGCCTTCCTTCAGTGCTACAAACATTTACAACTTAATATGCGCACTGTTTCATCCCTGTATACTATTTTTATGTATGGTAGATAGTCTTCCTTTTTTAAGGTCCCATTTTGGTCAAACACTGGCTTTGAACAAGTAAACCAGCCTTTGTCATATGAAGTTCATTTGAAATTCAAGGCAATCAAAATACATATCATCTTAGTTCCTAGAATATACAGGACCACTGGTCAACAACATTGATCAATGAACATTGTAATCCATGAACTAAAAATTCGAATGAGCTTGTGCTGTCCAGCAGAAGTAATGTCACTTCACTAGGTGTGTCCTGGCATTACACATTTTCACGTAGTCTGATATAAAAGTAGTGAAATGTTTTAGGTACTCTGTCCTCTGATGTTTTTGGGGAATTGTGCATTTTTATTGTATTCTAATAGTCTTTGTACTGAAGCAACACAAAGTAAGTTGATGTTTCATTTAATTTTCCTTTGAAGGGAAAGGATCCACTAGTGACAAGAGGGCAACACTGCTACAGGCAAGAAGACTTTCTGAGAGAAGTCTCAACTCAGATGACACCTATCCAGTATCAAACTTCAAAACAATTTCTCTGACCCTCAACACCTTCTTTAAACAGGTTCAGAGTATCTTTATTTCTGATTGCATATGACATTTTTCTTCTATGTAATGTCAACTGTGTTGGGAAAAGTTACCAGTGATGTTCATGTGGGGACAGAGAATAACTGCTGTTAAGTAGGCAGTAACCCACTTGTTTTGCACGTCTCAAGGACATGGGTCACTCAGAAGCTTTCCTCAGTGTTATGGAGTATTGCTATAAAGGTACTGATTTTTGTCTTTCTCCCGGTAGGAAGGAGACAGGCTCAGTGATGAAGATCTGTTCAAATTTTTAGCTGATTTCAAGAGATCATCTTCCTTGCAGAGAAGAGTTAAGACTTTACCAGGTACATAACTCATTTTGTATGGAAATTAATTTTCTTCCCAAAATTGTTCTGTAAATTCCAACCCCAAAATGTAATCAACTCAAGTTTTAAGTTCATAGTATGTGCTATAGTGGAACTTCCTGAGTCCACAGTGTCTACCTGAGCACAGATGCGTTTGAGGGTTTTTTTTCTGTAAGTATGGAGATACATGTTTAACTTGATATTCTAAAATGATTTGCATTCCTCCCTAATTTACAGTTTAACTACTGGATGTCTTTTGTTATTATTCAAACTGTTCAAAGACAGTGCTTTAAAGCAAATATTTTTCCTTGGTATTTTCCTGCAATGTTTTTAAATGGGTCATATTTTACAGAGGTAGATTAAAATGTGTACACATTTCGTCTTACTTGGGTCATTGTTAGCTAACAAAGTAGAGAAGCACAGATAGTATTTGGCTGCTGTCAAAAATCTGACCAGCTTATTTTTTCTTTTTGCATAACTTACAGCTCAAGCTCTTCTGGGTTGTAGAGGAATCTTAAAAAAATTAACTAAGTGCAAAGCTGCCTTGCCTTTTTAGCTGATTGCCAGAAATGACAAGTCTGAGTTCCCCCAATGGTTTTCACTTATCAAAACAGAGAATTTAAGTTGAAAGTCTGGTTATACTTTGATAAATGTTATCAGTATTGGCTGTTTAACAGCTCACCACCACAAGCCTGGTTTTCCTGGTGGGTGGTGTCTACTTTGGCAGACATTAACTAGAACAGAATCTGAGTGAGGGGAGTGAAAGATAACTGTATTGGACAGCAGCCCTTTTTTCTTTTATTTATCTCCCAGACAAATTTTGTATTATTTGTGTGTAAAAGATACTAGAACATCAACACAGCGTATAGTATTTCTTGTTTCTTTCCTGTTTCTTTGAAATTGTACAGGGTATACACAAAGAGCTATATATTGGCCGGATGTGTAGGTTAGTTACTTCTTGTGCATTCTTGTACACTTATGCTTTCATTCTCATGCAGCCTTAAAGCCAAAGATTCAGTTCCTATTTCTGCACTGTTGCTATGTAATCTCATACATTGTTTTCATTTCTGGTTTATTATGCATTTCTTATTTTTTATATTTTTGCTGAGATTTTGTGATTATGTTTTTTAAAGGAACACTTAAACTGGAGATTTCCCCAGCTCCAGAAACTCTTGGTTATTGTCTGACACCAGAATTACTACCAGTGAAGCCATTTCCAGAAAACCGTAATCGTCCTCACAAAGAGATTTTGGAATTCCCAATTAGAGAAGTGTATGTTCCCCATACTATTTATAGGTAAGAAATAACTTATATTTTTTAAATTCTTATGATCCAGTTTCAAAAATAATTGTGATTTAGATTTTTTTCAGATATAAAAACTAAAAATATTTTTTTAAATGTTAAAAATTATGCATTAGGTTGATAATTTAATCTTACTAGCCATTACAAGATAAAACACTTGCAGGATGTTCTACAGTGTATTTACTATGCTAATTATGTTGTCCTTTGAAAATTTTTCTAAAATGTTAAAAACACCCAAACAGCGCTCATTGACTTGGCACGTACATAGATCTTTCCTCTTCTGTGTTTTTTTTCATAGAAGATCTTACTATAATTTTAGTGAGTTTTAGTAAACGTTTGTGCTGGGTGGTTTCCACTGTTAATTTGAGTCATCCGAGCATTTGAGGAAGTAACACGTTACTGTGCATACTTTTTCACCATGAACAAGGACTCTAGGCTATGTTGTTTCTTTTCTTAAATCTGTTCTATTCCGGATGTTTCAAGGAGACCACAGTGTTCATTAGCATGCAGCTGAGCAATTCCCATAATCTCATCGTGGTCTAGCACATCTGGGTCTCTGAGAAGAAATGAGTATCCGAAGAATGTGCTTCAACATGTTTGTGTAGCACACTAGTGCGAGTGAACAGTGATACTGGTAATAGCTGACTAGCACTAGTTCAAAATTGGTGTACCACAGCACCATAGATACAGAAATACTAGCTTTCGTGTAACCATTGTGTTAGTGATGGCACGGAAGTAAAGAAGAATGCTTCTTAAAACACTAGTTGATACTATTCTAAGGGACTTTTTTGATGCCTGAAACAGTAGGTAGGTACTGAATTGCATTAGTGGCAAAGATGTGACTATCAGTAAGGAATCACAGAATGAAGAACATGAATAAAGCGATGCAAAGCTTATTCAATTCTTGCAGCAGAGCTTACCAAAGAACCAGCTCTCCCCCACACTCACCTGACCCTCCCCCAGCAGGGGAGAAGGGAAGGGCAAGATTTGTGGTTCAGTACAACTCAAAACTGCAAGGGTGATCCCAAGGAGATGCTTCACACCTTCATGGGAACCTGGAGAGCCAGTGTAGCTGTTGGTGACACCTGGATTTGGGTCTCAGCTTTTAGGAAAAGCAAAAAGAGAAAGTGGCATCTTATCTTACAGTAACAACTTGTCATGTGGTGTCAGCAGGGAAATGAGTGAGCAAGCCAGTTTGGGTAGACCCTCATTAGAAATTTCGGAGGAGTTATTCCTGCGCTGTGCCGTGAATACGTGATACTCAAACTCCTGAGGGCAGTTTCTTTGTGGTCTTGGCACCAGAATGCTAAAATTCAGAGTATTGTGGTACTTCTGTCTTCTCTGTGTAGCAAAGATAGAAATGCATGTCTTTTTTTTTTTTTTGGGGGGGGGGAGACATCCCATTTTTAGGGGGTTTATGCAGACATTTCTATAGGGGAAGTAGTTTTTATACAACTAAAAGTGCAAATGTAAATGAATTTGAGTAATGACACCTTTTTTTTTTAATGTAAAAATAAGACAGAATTTTAACTTTTCTATTCATTGCCTGGCCCCAATAAGGACTAGCATGTGTCAGCTCCAGTGTGTAGCCTGGTACTGTCTAAAGGTCTGCTTTTGAAAGTGAAAAGTGTTAGCAATGACTGTGTTGCTGAGCTAGAAAGAGAGTTGAGCACAGAATGTTCTCTCTTTAGTTCTCACCGAGGTAAACTCCTGCAGCCAGACATCATGAATATCAAAGCTACCATGCTGAAAATTAATTTTATGTGTCTCCTGAAGCAAGTTTGGGTGTCTCCAGACAGTGTTCTTCAATTGCTAGGATGTCTGCATTGAATACATACACCCACATTAGAACAAACGTTTGCTATAGCTCCACTGTTATACTCTTTGTGCAAGAGTTCACAGCCAGCATGCTTAGTATCTGCAGGCTTTTTGGGCTCTGTTTTGAATTTCACTCTAGGTAAAAGGCATGTTAACAAAACAAAGTAGGATCTGTCTGGCCTAACTTGTAATAATGAAGAGAATATCTATGAAGAATATTTGCCTTCATTAATTTTACCTTAATTAATGAAGCAATGGTGATGACACAACTAACATACCATAAGTAGTATTATGCTGTAAACTGGAAACTCAATCAGTTAATAACCAAATTAAACCCTGAAAGGAATTAATTAGATACACTGGGGAAATGGTGAAAAAAATGCAGAAATGCTAGGTCATGTTTCAACTGCCTTGTGACAACAAACACATTTGGAGCAAGAAAGGGGAGTTGCCAACTGAAATTGTTAATGAACTCCAGCAGTAGTTCCCCAGAAAGTCAGAAGAGGCAGCTTTGCAAACATTATGAAATGGCAGAGTCTAGAACTTGGTGGGGTCCAGGAAGTAACACTTGTGGTTGCATGGTGCCATTGAAAGCACGGCCTTTTCCCCACAAGCCAGAATCGCCTGGCCACCCCTGAGACACTTTTGCCACGTGATCATGCCAGCGCTCTGTTTGGTGAGCAAAAGTGTAGTTAGGGAATGTAGGCCAATGTATTTGCTTAATTTAACTGTCATGCAATTTTTCTTGCTTAGTTCTCCATGTGGTGAATAATATTTCGAGCCTGAGATTAGACTAGCCTATGCAAAGTAACTCTGAATTTGAATAGAGCCAGATATTAAGTGTTTCATGCTATTTTATGCTCTTTCCTCTAATCTAAAAGGTAGAACCATGCTGTTTTAATTAACCAATGTGCTAGCATTTAGTCATAACCGAGTATCATGGCCTGCTAGTGTGTTAGAAGTGATTTAATGCTTTCTAATTTTTGATTGTAAGTCTGCAAACTATTTTTTTACCAGTGCTATAGATTTAGATACTAAAAGAATGAAAAATGGATAAAATAATTACCTGCTTTCTATCAACGTTACCATGGATGTAAGAGAGAGTTACGTATAGAAACGGACTTAGATATGGGAAGGAAAACTTAAAAAATACAGTCTGATACACTCTTACTGGCATAATAATACCTCTACACATGTCCAGACAAATATTAATGAAGCATCTACCTTCAGTTTTTCTCCTGAATGTTTAAAAGAAATGCAAAAACCTTCTTTACTTGTGTTGGTTTTGGGGTTTTTTGCCAATGTAATATATTTTAAAGGAAAAATTCTTTTTTTTTTAAATATTTTTTTTTTAATAATAACTTTTTCCTCTGTGGTAGTAGAAGCATTCTTCTGTTATAGTCTTTGAACTTAGCTCTTGCTAGTTTTTATACTAGTGTAATGCCATTATTTTAAATGATGCTGTTTCTGATTTATGCCAGAGAAATCAGCCAGCCCTTTTCTTTCTGCACTGTGAAATTGAGCACTTCTTTTTGTTGTGTACCTACATTTCTTTAATAAAAATAGTTCCCTGAAAGTGTCAAAACATTCCAAGATTTATTTCTTTCAATACCCTTCTATTCTTAATAGGAAAAATCATATAATTTAAAGATTGTTTATCATTTTATTTTCTCATGAAATATAAATGAAAATGATGCTGCTTACTGCCACTATGAAATGTTGGTGCTGAGGAAGAGGGATTTGTCCCATTGCTTCAGCAGTAACTCAGCTTAACCAGGCACAGGAAGGCCTGTCTTTGCTAGGGGAAGTGCCTAACACTTAGGGGGCTTTTAGAGGGAGCAGGGAAAAAAAACTTTACTTTGCTGTTTTGTTTCATTTAATTGCAAACCACTTGGCATTGTGCTCAGACTTGCTGTAGTCTGCAGTGTCAGCTGGAGGCCTTCTGCTTTGGTGGTAATCATTCTTACCCCATCCTTGCCTAGTTTTGAGTGAGGAAAGAGAGTTGGTGTGTAATGGTCTGTTATTCCCATTACTGCCACGACAGCGTTATCCGCTCCTTTCTGCCTCTCTGCCTGTGGGATCTGGAGAGAGAGCACAGTAGTCCTGTGCATCTTCTACGTGGCCATTGCTCTAGCTTTGTGCCAGTTGGAGATGCTGGCACTTCTAATTTCTTTTTCAGAGTAAACGAAGTGGAGATTAGTATTACACTGTTGTGCACAGTTGGAGGAAATAGCTTAAGCTAGCTACTACAGTTTCAGACAGAGCTGGGAGTGTGTCCTGATTTATTCTGCTCCCTAGTACACATGATTTCATCCCAACACAAATAGCTGCCTGCTCTTTTCCAAGCTCCATAATCTTTCCTGGTCATCTACTGTACTACCTCAGCAGTAAGAGGTTTCATGGAAGGCTTCCTAATTTTTCTTTGTTTGTTACTCGGTTAAAACTGACATTGTCAAATACTGCATAACAAAGCAGAAACAATGAAAACAAAACCCTCACAAACAGGATTCTGGGAGTGCGTGCACTCCCATAGGCATCTTCTTTGCCACAGTGCTTTCAGTTGAGGTATTACACCTGACTCTTCATAACAAACTTCATTAATTATGGAATACAGGCAGAGACGAAAACATGCCACCATGGCATGATGATCTCTGTGTAGTCACTGAGCGGAGACTTTGAATAAAATGTGGATTTGTCTAAAATTCCCAATGAAAGCAAATCTTTCAAAGAAATGTGTAATTATTCTTTAAAAAAATAATCTTGTAAAGGGTATCACTATTTCTTTTCCTCTAGGATGTAGAGATAAAAGCACTTCATTATCGAGCTCAATATCTTAACAGAAAAACTGTACTGCTCATTAATCATTATCATTAGCAGTCAGTGCAACACTAAACGCTCACCTTCCTCTCAAGAAAGAATCTCTGACTGAAAACACAAAAGACGTAAGAAGTGTGAGGGGCCTACCTTTCCAGATGGTTTTGAATGAAAGCATCTTCTTCACCGATTTGTTTTTGCTGCAGCTCCACTTCAGCAGGCTGTGGCTTGTGCTTTGGTCTTGCATGAATGTCTTAAGAAAAAAATTGAAGCTACTCAGATCACTGATACTGCCCCTGGTTAGGTAGCAGGGTCCTGAATATTGTCCTTTTGTAAAGAGCTCCTAGTAAGGTCTCTTAGAACCAAAACATTCCTTTCAAAGCCTGCAGATCTTTTTGTTAACCTCAGGACACTGTGCTTTCTCCTTCAAACCATTTGTCTGCTTTTCACTGAAATGAAAATGTTCCAGTAACTTCATCCAAGAGTTGTTAAAAATGCTGGATTACTGGTAGTAGTAGGTGGCTTCCCTTTTGGTAAGAACAGATGGCTTCTTCAGCTTTGGTCTGCAGGGCACTGAGAGAGAGGACATCAATTTTCTCACTGGGATGCTTCTTTTTTCCTTTTGCTTGATAAATGGTTACTCTGAGATGTACAGTTTAGGGAAGAGACATCACTCAAGAGCAGTGCAGTTTGTCAGTATAGCTTTCACCTTCCCGGGTCAGGATGGGAGAGTGTGTAAATGCATCAGTGAGACAATTAAAACAATTCCAGGTTCCAACTCTTGACTTCTAGCTGCATAGATCTTCCATGCTGCTGAAATCTATGTCATTCATTGAAGTTTTTAAGCATTTTCAGCTGAAATTTCAGAAGCGCATAGTGCCTGTGGAAATAAGATCCTGGTAAATATGAAATATTGCCTCACATTATCTATACAGATGTAACTTCAGGGGGGCATGTTACTAGTATTTTGGGAAGATATGGTATACTATTGTATTTACTAATCCTCCTTCACTGTATCATTTATTAAATAAATATATTAGGACAAAATTATCTCACCACAATTGTCAGCTGTATCATCAGATTTCAAATTGGTACACTATTAATGTGTATAAATTTGGTATGTAAAAAATTTCACTCTTTGATTATACGGATTCAGTGAGAATTTTAGGATAGAGCTTTACCTCTGTTTACACAGCTGGAGGAATCACGGGCCCTGGGACGTCAAATGGATGTATAAAATACAGCTCTATGGTATAGTTACTGTCTTCCATTTTTCAGCTTTTCATACTACCAGTATTAAAATTTTAGTCTGATTTGACTCTAAGCCTTAGGTCACATTTAAATTTAGAAATATCTAGTTTCTTGTCGTAATTTTGTGATTTGAATCTGCAGAAATCTGATCTTTTGAGTCAGCCTTCCACACAGTTCTTGTGGTGACATATCTTCAGTGTTGACTAAACCTTTAAGGTTTTCACACTAGTGCTAATGGACAGAACAAAGTGACAATCATTCTCAGCCTAAATTTAATGAGGATCTGACCACTGACTCTTTAGATGATTCGTAATTTTAGCAACATGAAAAAAATCATTCAAACTATTATCCAACTTATCCATACAAAGATACAGAATATATGACACATATGCATCTTCTTGAAGGCAATATGTTAAAGTTGCATTATTGTGCTATTTGTTCTAAACAGGTTTGCATCTTTTGTAAAGTGTTTATGATTTACATTATAATCTTCAACCATTTTTTTCTGAAGATTCCCTGCCCACCCCAACAAAGGTGTACAGGAGTCATTAAAGATTGAAAATTATAGCTAAGGGGTGTATCAGCTTTTATTTCCAGTAACATAAGTATTAAATGGCAATGCTAACCTTTCCACCACTGTTCACCTAGAGAACATTTGTGGGTTTTATCTGTAGTGACTAATATTGGCTTTTGCCATGTATGGCATTCTTGTCCCAGTCACCAATGAACACGCCTAACATGCCTAATACTCAATAGATGTTTGAGACGTACTTGTTGACACCTCACACATTGTGTAATTTAGCAAGGAAAAGGATTTTATTATGTCATACATATGCACAACCAATAATTGCAAACAGGGAATATTCAATGAGAAGAGTCGCAGACTTGAAAGATTTTATTTCAGCAGGAGATAGGTCTGCATTGCTATGGCAATGGGAAGGGATCAAATCACCAATGGAAGTGTAAGAAGGTCAGAAAATTCAAGTGGGAATTGCTGTGTGGTGTTCTGTGTCATGCTAGGTGGACCCTTATCTTTCCCAGCAAGTGACTGATTCTGAAATAGCCTCTTATCTTATTGTCCCTGCTGGGTCAATCTACAACGCAGAGAAGCTGTCTGGATCTGTGCCTCACTCAGGACTCTACTGTCCTGTGGAACTCTGGTGTCAGTGAAGTTGGGGACTCTACCATTGCTTTTGTAGACCCATACTAAATACCTCTTTTGCGTTCTGCTAGAACATCTGACTATATTTGAAGGTAGAGCCCTGCCCTTTTGGGTAGGGGAGTGAGGGAAAAAGTTTAATCATACCGACCAGAAGTAGTTGCTGTGGCATGTTGTTTGAATATTTCTGCCCAGCACAGTGCCTCAAGGGATACATGATGCCTCTTGGAGCTCACCATGTCCTTATGGGCATGCTAACTGTCCTGTTATTTAAAAGACAGAAGTATGTGCTGGTCTGACATCCCTGCTAACTGCAATGTAGAAGTGCTCCTTATCATTGCTTTCTCTCAGGCTTCTGGGGAATACAGGTCTGGCAGGCAGTACCACTTGCACAGTGGTCAGCAATGGGTCTACAACTCATACCTGTGTGAAGGAACTTCTTTTGATCGTCTCTCCACCTTCCTGCTTTAGAAAATCAGTCATCACTTTCATCTCTGCATGATATCCAGAGTCAGTATTTGCCTCTGTTCTTCCTCAGTGCTGATGGTTTTAATACACGTGTAAGCAAGATCCCTAAAACTGCTTGAGCATAAATGGCACAAGCTTTAGCTCTTCAGTACAGTACTTGCTGGAATAATGCTTCCTTGGTTGTGTAGTCAGCAGAGAGCTCTCTGTTTGTGATTTTACATATCTTTCATCTCAAGTCATATCTAAATGTAAAATCCAGTGCTCAGGGACATTATATGGATTTGTGACATCTTCTGCTGGGCTGCAGATGAATGAAGCAATGACTGGATTATGCAGCCTCTCCTACATGTATTTCTTCACCTGTGGCAGATGTAATATTGGTAATAGCCTTCATTTAATATGTCATTCCCACCAGGCATAATTCAGTGGAGGTTACTGATATATTTCTCTCTTTCACTTAGCTTTTTCTAATATCATCTTGGTGAGAATTTGGCAGAGCAGAAATTGCATTTAAGAAGGCAAGGAAGAAAATGCATTGGTGTGGCTTGCAGAAGTACTATTCTGCACATGAGAAAAGCAAGTTACATGCTAGTTTGTTTGCTAAGGCGTGCCGTGGCCCATGTAGCATGTGTTGGTTAGTGAAGTAGATTGGACTGTGTAGCTGAAGAGTATTGTCACATCATGGCAATGAAGAGAATCAGCCACAGTTTTCTAGATCTTGGGATACAACAAATGAAAGATCGACTGTCTGACTTAATGACAACGTTCTCCAAATCTGCTCCATGTTTTTGGATGACAGTGATGCTGAGAAAATAGTTGTGATAAGGACAGGGCAATTTTGTGTGTAGCTTCTGACTGTTGCGAACAAAAAGAAGGCATGAAATCCCATGAGTAGTCCCATGAGTAGAAGCCAGTATGTTTCCACCAACATTAGCCTTATTCCTTAGCATTTTGACTCTTCTACCACAATTGTTGGGTTTTGAAGCTGGAAGATCACCTGTGCTGCCAAATTCCCCACAGAAATTAAAGGTACTTTTTAAGTTTAGTTATCTGCCCATATAAAGAAGCTAGTAAACAGCAAAGTATGCTGTATTTTAATGCATTATTCATATTCATTACTAAAAGATTCCATTTCTAGAATTACAGTCCAAAATTTCTTCATTTTATTTACTCTGCTTCATTGATGCTGCCTTTTGATTTGCGTAATCTAGAAATGTATGTCATTTTGTTGCTATAACCAACGAATGTATAAACTTCAGTTGTTGATTTTATTTGCTGGTTTATTTGGGTTTTTCACCTCTGAGTGGCTCCTTACCCCTTCCAAAACCTGATTCTTCACTGCTTTCTTGAGAGCTTTCTTGAGAGATTCCTGCTTTTCATTACATCAATACTTTTGTAACTGGGAATTGCTTTTTTTTTTTTTAAAGAAAAAAGAGAGTTAGGAAGACTGCCTTCTCAAAGACATATCTTACTGTATGAGAAACCTTAAATATAGGATGTTCTATGTGTCATGGCAAGAATTTACCTTTTCTTTGTGAATTTTTGAAATGGAATTCTCACAAAGTTTTCACTAACTAGGTAGAATTGAAGGACTGGGAGAGGCATCAGCAAAATCCTAGTTTGTGCACTTTATTTTGAAACACAAATGCTTGGCATTTACCCATTTTATTTTTCCTTTTCTTTCTTCCAGAAATCTCCTTTATGTTTACCCTCAAAGGCTGAATTTTGCTAACCGACCAGCTTCTGCAAGAAACATTACTATTAAGATTCAGTTTATGTGTGGCGAAGACCCATCCTGTGCAATGCCGGTAAAAAATGCTGACTTTTGCTTATGCGCATTCCTGACAAACCTCTGCAGAAATAACTCAGTGTTTACTTCCATCTGGTGGGACCTTAGGAAGCCTAAAGTCAGAGAGCTAGTTAATCTTGTCGTTCATCAGAAAGCAGGGCTGGAGTCCTTACCCACAACAGAAAAGACTTGTCACTTGAGTGGAAAAGAGGCATATTACTCCCTCTTACCTAAGTCTTCCTACTTTATTTTCAGAAGAGTGACATCATATTAAATCAATGCTGTGTTGGAAACTCTAATGGTAATATTCACAGAGCTTCAGAGGCCTTTTAAGAAAGATGTAGTCTACCTTCCAGTTTAACTCCTCTGCATGCACTATGTGTGCACAAATACTCAGGTTTAACACTGGAAGTTAGAAGTTGGGATCTTTATTGCCTGTATCGGAATGGGTGCAAAATCATGCAGCTTAGATTCAGATTTTCAGTTTGAAGTGTTCTAACCCAGACGTCTGCTTCAGCCTGAGTTTTGGGGGAAATTTTTAGATAGCATAATTGGCTATTTTAGAAAGACATCGGGGTAAAATCTTTTGTGATGTTATGTTTTAGAGGGTGGAAAATGAGTGGAAATACTATTTGGAGGAACTTTAATCCAACAATTTTTTTGAGCAAGAACTGACACCTGACCAGCTTTTATCAGCGTGCTGACACTGCACAGTGCACACTTTGCAGCCTTACTCCACAAGAGCTCTGGAATTAAAATCAGAGCATCAGCACAGTGTTTTCCTAAGCCATGTTTCCTTCCAGAGCTGGAGCTGTGCCATGTGAATGTAACACAGTCTTCTACACGATACTGCGTTGTTGGTTTCCTTAAGCTCTGTGCATATTACAATCAGGTTTTGACAAATGTTTAGGACAGTCACAGCTCATCTGGCATCCCTCCCCATTGTGGGAGTGTTTCATCTCTATATATATGAACTTGTGCTGTACAGATATCCTTGTCTAAGCTCATGTCCCAGGGCTTCCTTTAAAGTTACTGGATTCCAGGACCTTACCATGAAGCTGTGTCTGAAATGAGGGAAGCAAATCAAGCCCTAAAAATGCCTATTTCTCTTTATTGATTGTAAAGGAGCTTTGGACCTCTACAGTAAGGTGAGATGGATCTCACCCTAAATCATTGAATCATAGAATGGTTAGAGTTGGAAGGGACCTTAAAGATCATCTAGTTCCAACCCCCCCTGCCATGGGCAGGGACACTTCCTACTAAACCAGGTTTCTCAAAGCCCCATCCAGCCTGGCCTTGAACACTTCCAGGGGTAGAGCATCCCTGACTTCCCTGGGTAACCTGTTCCAGTGTCTCACCACAGTCACCGTACAGAATTTCTTCTTAATATCAAATCTAAATCTACCCTCTTTCAGTTTAAAACTGCTAAATGAGCAGGCTACAACTGTAAAACAAACTTCTAAAAATAATTTCAATTTAACTTTTTTGCATTTAGTTAAAGGCAATATGACAATCTGAAAAAGGCTTACCGTGACTTAATTCCTAACTTTTTGTGCATGACTGGAGAATGTGATGTGGGGTAGTCAGTGACTCTGGTAATCACCTCTTGCTCCGTTTTCCTGGTGTTTTACCCTGAATGACATGTAGGGAAGATGTTTGGTAATAAAACATCTGTGTTAACATGCTAAGATAAAATTGAAGAGTCATTTTCAACCTACAGATATTGTCTTAAATTTTTTACAAGATGATGACAATTAAATGCTTTAGACCTGACTGCTGTTACTTTCTTTTCTTCTCAATGTAGGTAATTTTTGGGAAATCTTCAGGTCCAGAATTTGTGCAAGAAATATATACAGCTATCACATATCATAATAAGTGAGTATTGTTACTATTTGTATGACTTGAGAAGTATTAATCATGACCTCTCTACAAAGTTCTTAGCCTACATAGTTCATCAAGGAATGCTGGTACTAATCCATTTTAAGCATTTACATTTTATGTGGATTTGTTTTACCTAGTTTGGATTGCTACATATATTTGCATAAGTGGCCATTTAGTAAGCAACCATTGCTTTTCTTCTTTGGAGCTTTTCATAGGCTAGTTGAGAGTATTCCTAGTCTGAAGATTGAGAAGCAGGAGCAGGAAGCAGCAGCAGAGCTTTGTAACAGCATTCACTTCAATGAATTCACAGATCCAAAAGAGCTAACGGGATATTCTCATTCTCATTATGTGACCTTGGGTTTTACAATTTACACATTAAATATACTGGAACCTAAAATTAAGATTGATTTTTTTCTCAAATATAGAGATTGGTGAAAGCTGAAACATTCCATCTGATGCCATCTCTGCTTTACTCGTAAAGTTGTAGATATTCATAAATATAGCTGTGTATATAGGTGCATTGTTTAACTTGGCTGTGAGGCTGTTTTCAGATTTATGCAGGTTTTATAACCTAGAAGCACCTAGAAGCCTAGTGGCAAACATGCCTTCTGATCTGTCACATACTAACATTGACTTTTTTTTTTTTTAAACAGGTCCCCTGACTTTTATGAAGAAGTGAAAATTAAGTTGCCAGCAAAACTCACAGAAAAACACCATCTTTTGTTCACATTCTACCACATCAGTTGCCAGCCAAAGCAAGGAGCATCTGTGGAAACCATCATTGGGTATTCAGTAAGTTCAATGTAATATATGAGTGTGTGTATGTATCTACATTACATGCAAAGAGATTCTTGGTTTGTCAAAAAATTTGTCATACATTCCTTTTGTGATTATGGTAATACATCAAAAACAGGAGAAGGTCTTAATGCTAATCCATAGGAACCAGATGCAACTTGTGCTGTGTTACATCCTCATCTTATAATTTTACATTGTTAAGTGTCTTTGAAGTTGATGAATTCATGTGACACAACTGAAGTGTGCAACTAAGTATTTGCAACAGTAATGCTTTATAGCATATCACCTGTTAGATTCTATTTATCACAAAAAAGCCCCTAAACAATATGCAATTACAATTATTTCCTGTTATGTAACATGTTAATACATGGGGTAACAACTAATATAATATTTTCAAATAGTTTTTTTATGGCGTATCATTTATGGTCTTAAGTGTGTTTTACCCACATCAACATTAAAAAACAGAAAGAATCTAGAAGGCAAAATTTAATTCTCTTGCATTCATTATATTCATGTTGAGACTAGCATGTTATAACTTGAGAAATACACATTGTAGCATAGTCTCTTTGACCTTTTTCTTTATCAATTGATATTTTTAACTGGAGATACTTTAAAGTAAGAGGAAAACACAGATGATGATAACACTTCAAATTTGAAAATGCCTTGGCGCTATAGTCAGCAACTGAGATGTGTGGCCAGACAAGTGCTTTCCATGTGTTCCTGCTATGAAGTTTGTATTCGTTTTTGATCCCAGTACTCAGAATCCTTTTAAATGGGCTTTCCTTTGTGGACAGATATAGTCCCACCAATGTTAATGGGATTGGTAAGAAATAAATTAGTTTGTAGTTCAGGAGCAAGATTTGACATAGGCAAGGACTTAATTTTCAAGCTTCTGTTCACCTAAAACCAGAATATTTCTGCCCTGTGATACTCAAATGCACAGCCCTTTTCAGACTTGAATAGGATTAAAATCAGGTGTGTCCAAGTATCAATACAGAGTTACGATGAGTCATTCTGGCCTTAATCTTCATGGTGACCATGACCAGGATGTTCAATTTATCCTTACCAAAACTTTAATTGTATTGATTTTCCTCAAAGCCAAGGATCAGTCTATTCAAGATACGCGATTTTAAAAATAAAAATGTGGACTTTACTAACTGATTCTGGTAGGATTTATTAGAAAAATATATGTCACACATGAAAAACACTGTGTTTTCTTCAAAAGGGATGGTTTGTAAAGCAGTCTTCTACATTTTTCTACAGTAGCGATCAGTGAATTTAAAATGCAAAGAAATTACTGTTGAATGGATTAGAGCAGAGGAGCTTGGGTCAATATCTCATTTGTTGTTTTGTTGACTGTACATAGCAAATTAGATAAATAACACTAATCATATATAGTCATGAATATTGCTGTGTTTTCATTTGTTTCAGTGGCTGCCAATTCTATTAAATGATCGTCTGCAAACTGGATGTTATTGTCTACCAGTTGCATTGGATAAGCTGCCTTTCCACTATTCAATTCACTCTCCTGAGGTAACAAAGAAAATTATGAAAAGATAATGCTTTCCTAATGTAGAACACCTTAAGTGTTTTACTAACTAACATTGCTGTCTGCTTGTAGACAATGCCTCCTTTTTGTATTTTAGAAAGGGAAATCTCTGGAGAAAAATGTTATTATTATTATCACTTGTGGTATTATTATTATTTATATTTTTATATTGTGGTTTTTAACTGTAGTTATCCAAGCAAATCCTTGTAAATTGTCTAATCAGGGCTACATTTGTTTAGAGGATGTCAAGTCAATAATTTGCTTTCTTCCATAGGATGATTTGTTCATTTTTTTGTGGCTGTGTAGGAAAGCAAGGAGAAATTGAGTCAGGTGCTGCTACTGGAGCACAAAACTGTGCCCTCTGAGTAAATATGGCAAGTAGGAAACTGTCCAGAGGGTTAAAACTCCACAAAAATCACCATGGAGTGCCTTTGGAAGTGCTTCTACTGGGAACTTCTTACTTTCAAAATATCCCGTTGGAAGACGTATATTTGTACTGTCTTAGCACAGACAGCACAAATCCAGCAGAATCCAGCAGAAGAATTTCTCTGCTCAATGTATCAACTCCTCTCTATCTAGTCTATGAGAACAAGCAGGTGTCTACCTGTGATCCTCTGTATAGAACTGGATTTGGGTTCTAAAATGAAGTGAATAGCTCAAATACCCTATAGCCCCCATGTAAACAGAATTTCTGTTTGATTGTTAAAAGGAAGATGGTGATTCCCATATTTTTTTTCCACCGCAGAAAGTTCCACCTCAGACACCACCTATTAAGTGGGTTGAAGGACACAAGGGTGTTTTCGGTGTTGAAGTGCAAGCTGTTTCATCTGTTCACACTCAGGTAATGCATCAGAAGCAACACACAGCTGCAGTTTCATTTCAAAGAGAATTGGGATGTCCAGGCCAACTTGGGATGTTTATGAAATAGAGATGTTTAAGCCTGCACAGGTTTAAAACCAACTAACAGTTACAGAAATAACCTCAGTGAACGAAACCCATTGGTGAAGTGAAGTCTATCAGTACAAGTGAACAAATGAGCACCCTCGACAGCAAGTCACATCAAGCAATAGGTGTATTCTCAGCTTAGTGAGGGTCTGCTTAGGCTGTATTTTAAGGGCTCTGGCAGGGCACAATGCCGGTTTCTGCAGTCTGCATCTTCTATTCTGCAAGGCTAGTTCAGACAATATGTCTACATCTGCAGAGACATAGCAGTCTCTATAGGACTTTAGGGACTGGTTATACTGTGAGAATGCTTTTAGGCAGGTCAGCTGTCAATGCCATGTGGTGTGGGGACACAAGCTTAGCGCTGAATGAGAACTCCACGATTCTAGTCATTTAAAGGTGGTAGGAAATTGGAGCTTCGCCGATCTTAGTGGGTTTGAGGCAGAGCAGTTTTATTTTGCTTCTGCTGCTTTACGCTGTCTCCTACCCATCATCCTATTCAAGTTAACCCTTGTGGCCATGTCCTAACAACTGAAGGCCTTGTGTCTGAAGCAGGTCCATCACCCCTTTGCAGCTTGCCTTGTAAATACAAGTAGGGCATGCCCATAAAGCACATAACCTGTATATAGCTGGAACTTAGGTGTGGGTGGCAGACGGACTATAGACCTATGATATAACAGAGTTTTATCAGAGGGATATTTTCATGCGATGAAGCAATCACTTTAGTAAGGGATTTGACTTTCCTGCTTTTAAACTGATCTAATCAGAGTCTGAATTTGAGCCCAATGAAAAGGAACAAACAAAGGAACAAGCTGTGACAGCTGCTTTACAAATTGGTCTCTAGGGCTAACCACCACTGCAAACCAGAAGGGTGAAAATATTTTCTCTCATCCCAGCAGGTGGGACAATCAGGCTCTGTTTAGCTAGCAGCAGCCTGACTTTACAGCAACTTTGTTAACTGTGAGTGCACTGTATTTGCAGGACAATCACCTGGAGAAGTTCTTCACTCTGTGCCATTCTCTGGAAAGTCAAGTGACATTCCCCATTCGACTCATGGACCAGAAGATTACAGAGGCTGCACTGGAACACGAATTGAAACTCAGCATTATCTGTTTGAATTCTTCACGCCTTGAACCTCTTGTCTTGTTTTTACATTTGGTACTAGATAAGCTTTTCCAGCTGGCTGTACAGCCCATGGTCATAGCTGGCCAGACAGGTATTTACTGGTGAATGGATTTGGAGTGGTAGTGCAAGCAATCTAGTGATGTGGGGGAAATGATTGCTACATACCTAGGCTCAGATTTAGTCTTTGGGGCACTCTACTTCTAAAAAGTTGTGCCTCTTAAGACACAGTTTCACTGCAAATTAATCAGGTTTAACTGAGTTCCTGCCTTCTCCCCGTTTTTTTCTACATATAAGGCTCTCGGACTCTGATTGGGAGGTACATCAAATTGTAGAAGTTTACTTCCCTGGAAATATAGGTCAGAAAGTGGGTTGTGATTTAACTTTGTTTGGTATTCAGCTGTTTTGCAGGTAAAACACCAACAAAATCACTTATCCTACAGCTGATGTATCCTCTGCTCAAATATGTTTAGACAGAATTGGGTGAGCACAAAAACAGAGAGGACACAGTAACGCACACAGATATTTCTGTTATTGAGGCCACCAGTTGCCAGCTAACATACATTAACTCTGTAGGGAAGGCATACTTGGAGACAGTGGCATAATTTATTTTCTATCTCATTTTGGTGATCAACACTTGTTATCCACTCTAATATTTGTGGAAAATCCTGATAGCTTGTATTTTTCTGTCAGCTGGAGAATAATGAGTCTTACTGTTTTCAAGTAGGTATTTTATAGGAAATACGTGAAGGCTGCTAGAAATGGTAATTAACAGTTACAATCTGTTTTTATGTAGCATGACGTGGTGGAGTAGAACTGATTGTGTTGAAAATGGGTCTACTGCAGACCTATGGCCTATATAGACCTTGCGTCTGGTCAGGTATAGCAGTTGCTGCCTAGAGCTCTGAATTTATTAAGGATTGGATTACAACATGTAGAATTAGTTGTTGTAAGTACAAAGAATGCCCTCACTTCATTATATTATACCCTTCAGTACTGGGACTAATTCTTGCCTCTGTTTCACAGCCAACTTCTCACAGTTTGCCTTTGAATCTGTGGTTGCAATAGTGAACAGTCTCCACAACAGCAAAGACCTAAGCAAAGACCAGCATGGGAGGAACTGCCTTCTGGCATCTTACGTCTACTATGTATTTCGTCTGCCAGACCCTCAGAGAGAAGTAGTCAAACCAGGTAATATTGGTGCAAGGGTTGCAGAGGTATTCTTTTGTCTTGATACATGCTGTTCAGCGTGGTGCTTCTGAGAGGAGGACTTAAGGAACTGGCCTATAAAATAGCAAGCAACTTCTCAGACACAGACTGCATACGGTTTAAGCACAGCACTGTTCAGATATATTGCTTTTGTCAGAGGAAGGTCAGGGAGCTCAGTGCTGCAAAGAGTAACTTGGACTTCCCCCCGTAATCTCTATTTCTCTGTCATTCATTTAAGATGCAGGGTTGGGGTGAGGGGACTCCAGAGCTATATGCAGTCCTGTAGCTTCATGAAAATGAGAGACATCTCCTAAACTGAGGCTTTCTTTAGAGGCATTTCCTCCAGAAATTAAAATGGCCTTAAGATGCCAATTTCTTACTGGCTTGTACATCAGTAAACCACTTTCTGTGAAAGCTAACTTACATCAAGTGGCATAGGGCCAAGCTCTGTCAATTTCTCCACCATATTAGGGGTGTCATCAGAGGATGAAATCCTGTATGTTGCCAGCAGGTTGAGAAAGGTGATCCTTTTCCTCTTACTCGGCACTGGTGTTGCAACACCCATGACACACATGGACATACTGGAGAGAGACCAGCTAAGGGCAATGAATTTGATGAAGGGACTTGAGCATCTGTCCAGTGAGGAAAGGCTGAGAGAGCTGGGACTGTTCAACCTGGAGAAGAGAAAGATCAGGGAGGATCTTCAATGTATACAAAGACCTGAAGGGAGGTTACAAAGGAGGCAGAGCCACCATCTTTCCAGTGGTGCCCAATGACAGGACCAGAAACAAAGGGCACAGACTGGAACACGAGAAGTTCCCTCTGAACATCAGGAAACCCTTTTTACTGTGAGGGTTACCAAACACTGGCACAGGTTGCCCCAGGAGCTGGTGGAGTCTCTCACCTTGGAGGTATTAGAAAGCTGTCTGGATATGGTCCTGGGTAACTTGCTCTAGGTGGCCCTACTGGAGCGGGGAAGTAGGACCAGATGAACTCCAGAGGTCCCTTCCAACCTCAACCACTCTATTATTCTGCTGCAGTCCATTGTCCTAAAGCCGATAGGATTAATTTGATCAATTAATATGTATTTTCTGACGTAGCACCAAGCAGCTGTGCTATAGGAGCTAAAGATATGTTGGCCCTTTTCTCTTCCAAATATTCATTTAAATCCCCCCTGAGGGACACTTAGTCTGGTATTAAGCTGTGCTAAAATCTCTGAGCTTGCCTATACTTGGAAATTCTTTACCCTGGAAAAATAAGATCTATGGGGAAGCTGAAAACTAATTATTCATTTAGTGGAATTCCTGCTGGCAGTGCTCCCTGCTTCCTTGGATGCTTTGAACGTGGTGTTAAATGTTATGTGTTGAAGGTGGTATTTTGTGTTTAGGCCTGTGAATCTTGTCTTGATCTACAGTAAATTAAAAAGAGCTGGTGGGAAGAGCTTTTGTAATAGTGCTGCTGCTCAGGTAGTCCTGTTAATCTTTTGTTACTGCTTGTGCAATTACCCTGTGAGCTGTTGACTCAGAAAACATCTGCACCTTATCATTCAATGCCTGTGTAATTTGTTAAGGAAGCAGTTGGTGGTGAGATTTTCAGGAGCTCTATGCTTTTCAAAATCCTGATGCTATAACAGCAGTTAGCAAAGCTGTCTTGAATTTCACGTATGTCTCATATATATATATGTTCTTTAGTCTTAGTTCAAACATCTCTCTATGGGCAGGTGCAGGCAGCAGTGCCGTTTCGACAGAGTCTCGTTATTACACGTTTGGACGCACTTCTGCAGTGTCTGTTGGGAGTAAACTCCTGCAGAGCCGAGTGATAAGCTGCAGCAATCCTGACATCGCTGTGACACAAACTCCTACCGATGAGGAGGTCAAAAGCATCATGTCATCCAAGGTAAGAGAATGAAGTCAAGTATCTGGAGGATCTTATGGACCAAAACCTAATAATCTAGATTTGTTCCTTGAGGATTGGATTTGCTTCTTGCAAATGCACTGCGTGTATCACCAGAAGCATTTGCTGTTTAACTGATACGGCATAGGTACAAGCTAAACCACATTGCTAGGTTCTGATGTCTCTTATCAGTGAAGAGAGCATGAAGTAAGAATCCCGTCTCTTGTTTGGGGCTTTGACATGAGAAGACACTGCACAGGGGGATTTGCTTTTTGGATGACATGCCTCACTCTCCTCTGCTTCCTGACATTCAAGTTCACATCTGGTGACATGGGCTGGTCAAGGTTGCACACAGTCAGTTTGAGAAAAGACTACTGGTGATTACACTGGGAACAGATTCACTTTCTGAAAGGGGTTAAAGAGTTCTCAGAAGGGAAATAGTTCTCCTACAATAATTTGTTTTTCTTGCTCCTTTTAACTCTTTTTTTTATTATTTTTTTTAAACACAGGGCCTGTTTGGTGCTAAATAGCTTCCTGTTAAAAAGAAAAGCAGGCAATTTATATGACAGTAACCCCATGATTTTATATTGGCTACAGTACAGATGCCATGTGAATATTTTGTAACTGGGTGTTTTCAGAGTGGAACACAAGCTTTCTCTGTCTTTTTCATCTGCAGCTATATATGCCACCAACAGCTTGAAGGATAGAAAGGGTGATGAAAGCCAAGCAGCAGGATTTTGCTTCCCTGACTGGCAGCTGGTGCTTGCTGGTCTACAGCATCCCAGGCTCATCTCAGAGCTTTATGAGGGTGGCTGGGCTCAGCTTTCCGGGGAAACCAAAATCTTGAGTCACCCATTCAGCAGGAGCTGGGAGGCTGTGCCTCTGACAAAAGGATTTTTCCCTCTGGAAGGAGCCTGCTCCTGGCTGCAGCCCCGGCAGAGCTCCGCAGCAGCCTGTCTGCTGAGCTCTGAACCGTATCCCCCCCTCCCTTTCTGTGATTGTTATGTACGTAAAACATGGCTTCTCAAGCAGGTTATTTTCAGAAACATTTTGAAGTCTGTTCTCCACTGAATGATAGCATGCCTCTCCAGTTAAAGTGAGTGGGTGCTTGTCCTGAGCAAATTAAACCAGAACTAATAAGATAAACAGGCTTTGCTGATCTATTTGATTTGTTTATATAGGTGTACGTATTTATCTGTAGCAATTTTTAATTATGTAAATTTGAACTTACTAGCCTTGTGAATTTTACTCTCTTGTACTATGTCCAAAAAAAACCCCAGAACTCAAGCCTTTCTTTTTCTCCCCAAATTAATGCAAATTTAAAATGTTTGATATTACAGCCTCATCACACTGATAAATGTAGCAATTTGCAGTTGGCTACAGCCATGCCGCTGCCTTTTAAATTGGCATTACTTTTAATGGAAGGAAGACTCCCTGACGCTAGTTGACTTCCAATGTAGAGCCACCGGATAAACTTAAAGGAGAGTTGCCCTGGAGCAGGTGAATGGCAGCGCTCCCGACATACAGCTGCAGTGCTGAGGTTGGCCACGCGGTGGCAGTGTTGGCATTCGCACCCTCCGGCGGCGGCTGCGTCCGGGTGGTCTTTGGCCTCCACTGGGAAGGGCGGTGGGGAGAAGGGAAGAGCTGAGCCGTTTAGCTGAGCATCTGTGCATACCTTCCAGAAAACCACCGCTGCGGATTTCTTCTCTGTTAATTAGCTTAAGTCATGTATTAACTTACTATTATGTATTTCTTCTGGCTATGCCCTGCAGCCTGTGGATCACAGCTCCAGTCGGATGTCTTTCTACGTTGAAGGAACAAATGACGTGCCAAGCGTTTGTGTAACCCCAAGACCATCCAATAAAAAGGTACTGTACCACTAAGCGTGAGGGTGCACATTACCTGAGCCTGGAACTACCTGAGGCAGTGCTGGTAATTAGCGCTTCTAAATGAGGAGGGAAGAGAGAGAGAGTAAAATTAACAGCCAGTTTTATCAAACAAGGAGTTTGTGACAGAATATCGAATCACGGGGTAAATATTACCCAAACTTTTCTGCTCCATAGTCCTTAGATTCCTTTCCCAGGACATATTTAGACAAGTAGTAGCTTGCCTAGATCCTCCCTTTGCTCTCATTCTCAAGGTGTTAGGGCCTCTGTCTTTTTCCACTGCTGTTTATCCTCGGATACCTGCCTTTACATGTTACAGTAAACTGCTTTCAGAAATGTTTGCCATCTCTTTCTGCTATAAAGAATGTTTTTCTTTACCCCTTTTCATAACTTTTAGAACCAAGAAATTCTTTTCTATCTTGAGTATGTATTCCCAAACAGCTTTTTAAGAACACAGAAGATACCACATGACATAGATAATTTTCCCAGAGCTGTATCTTGTGTTTGGCATTGCTCAGCAGCAGTGGCTTTGAATGAAGAAGTAGGGAGAAAACCCTGCAATGAGTGGTTCAGATCTGAGTTACAGTTAAGAAGCTCTTCTTTCTCCTGTTTATTGGTTTGATTTCTGACAAAAAGCATAGTGATTTATAACCAGTCTGAATATTGGATGAATTAATATGTTCTATTCAACGTAAATATGCTTAGGAATCTTCATTTTTTTGTGTCAGGAATAGAAGATAGACATCACAATAAATTTTTAGTCCAGATTTTAATTTCCTAAAATTTTAGATCATTAGGACTGGGCATCTTATGGTGAGATCTGACTGCAAAGAGTATTGTCTCCAACTAGAAACCTCTGTACAAGCTTTGCTGTGGTTATTGCTATGTCCTTCTCTCCCACCACAGAGACAATCTTACCTTATCTACCTTCTCTTAAAAAACATGGACCTGCTAAATGGAAATGCTTAGGGGGCAGTGGAGAAAACGACTGCTCCCTGTCATGCACACAGCCAATGGCCTGAGGATAGACCAAGACATTTCCCAGTTTAGTGATCCAGGGTTCTGGATCCACAGAAAAATGGGTCCCAAACTCTATTTGCCGTCAGCATTCCTTATATGTCATTTTGTTCAAATCTGCCTTCTCGTCTTACAGGGATGTCCACACATCCGCATCCAGCTGCTGACTCTACAGGATGGGGGAGTTTCTCAGAGGGAAGAGGGGGGATGTTGAAACTGGAAGATGGCTTGATTGAAAAGCCATTTTCCAACACTCTGTGTTTATTATCTAGCATTTCCACGAGGAGCTGGCATTGCAGATGGTGGTCAGCACGGGTATGGTGAGAGAATCTGTCTTCAAGTATGCCTGGTTCTTCTTTGAGCTCCTGGTAAGATATGACAGTGGTATTTTATAGTAAGTTAATGATGAAATGGAGCAGGTACTCCAGGCACAGATTTAGTTGGGTGGTGATCTCAGCCTCTGTGTGAAAAGGAGAGGTCCCAAATAATGGAAACACAACTAAACAATTCCCCATATTCACCCCCATTCCCCACTGACAGCCTGGAATGGCAAAGTCCTGCATGAACTACATGCATAGTAGATCTACAGCTTGCAGAAGGCTGAAAAATGGACATCAAACTGAGACCTTCCTTTTCTGTGAATACCCGTTCCTGTCTTTTCCAGTTTGTTAACAACATGGGAGCAGTGACAAGACTCCTTAAACTCACAGTTTCACGGAGTCCTGAGGTGATGGATGTCAGTGGAAAAAACATACTGATTTCCACTGGCAGCGTATAAACAAACAAGCAGCAGGTCAAGAAATCCAAATTCATTCCAGAAATGTCATTCTTTGTCTATCAACACAAAGAGCAAAATTTGCAAGCAGCAGCATTTCAGAGCTGGAGATGCAAGGGACTGGGGAGGGTGATTCTGATTTCAGGTGCCGAGAGTAGCCAACTGCATGAACATGAATAGAAATCCTTGTCCGTCTGTGTTTGAGTCTTAGGTTCTCTGTTGTCATTGTGAGTACACGTAGGATTTATCACAGCAGCTCTGAGAAGATGAGAGTGATTACATTCAGGGAGAAATAAGTAGGGAATCTTACTCTCATGGACTAACTTAAAGCAGTGGTTTTACTTCCAGTTTAGGCATTTTTTTTTAATATTTTTTTTCTGCTTTTCAGATAAAGAGCATGGCTCAGTATGTTCACAACATAGAGAAGCAAGACAACCCCCGAAGAAGCCGATTCTCCGATCGCTTCAAAGATGATATTACCACAATAGTTAGTGTGGTTACTTCAGAGATTGCTGCACTTTTAGTCAAACCACAGAAGGTAAATGCATGAAATAAGCAGCACAGGTCCTTGCTACTCACCCTGTGTTACACTGAGCTGTATTCAATCCCTTTTCAGCTTCAGCAGTGTCACTAGAATTAGGCCAAAACTGAGGCAGCATTCTGACATGGACCTGAAGCGAGAGTTGTGGCTGTGCAAGGGGCAGCCTCCTGCTCCCCTGGCAGACTGTTTGGTTTTATTCAGCTCAGCTCCCCAGCCTGCTTGTTGGTGTGGCTGCAAGGTACAGGGGGGCAGCCCCCTTTCCCATTGACAGAAAAGATTGGACACCCATTTGCAGTGACAGTGCTGCTTTACGCCAGGTTAGGCGGGGCATCAAACTGCAGCCCAGGCAAGGCTTATTCCTTTCCTGTTACACTAATTTCTGCTGCATAGTGGTTTATTCCACATTTGACTTCTCTGACAGCAGCAGGCTATGCAATATAGAGGTAGTATTCCTCTTGAGGTTCACAAAATCCACCCCAGATCTCTTTAAAGAAGCACTGGCCACATGAAAATTAAGGACAAGAAACAAGCTCTAAGTCCCATGAAATTCTTTCTCCTGATATCATTTAACAAATTGCACTGATCCAACGGATTATAAAGTTGAAAGGATGACAAAATGTAATTTATATTTTAACATTAATACTGTCGTCTTACATCACTGATGTCACTCTGCATTGGCCAATAGACAAAGTCCACAGATAGGCACTGGGTGGCTATTGTTTGTTCAGTTCTGGCAACCGACTTGCTTTCATGCCCCAGAGCTGCCAAATGCACTGTGCTAGCCCAGCAGTGTGCTCAAGGCAGACCAGGCTGGAGAGACCAGGCAACTGAGGGTGGAGAATGGCAGAAGTGATTGTCACTCTCCACTAAGAAGTCGTTCCTGAAGCTTTTTACCCTTTGCTCAATCCTTTGGAGAAATTGTTTCCGTAGAAATGTTTACTGAAGGTGCCAGTGACATATTTTTTTTAATACATTGTGTAATAAAAATTTGTTGCATTAAAAATGTTTTAACAGAACTCTAGGTTTTGCCAAGAGATTAGTATTTTACGGCTTTCTCACAAGAAATACACAGAGGTTCATGGGGTTTTATTCAATTCCATTTTGATAGAGTGAACGTATAGAACCTGATTATGTGTGAAAATCTCACTGCAGTGCTTGCAGAATTAGGGCCATCGGTTAGTTGTACAGAGCAGCACTAGGTAATGTGTGTCTGATTTTTAAATCCAAGCAGTAATAATCTATGTTTCAATACATGGTTGAGCATGTCAGATTGCCCTGGGATTCTACAGTGATATGTCTGGCATATTTTCGCCTACCCGGTAAGTTAGTGGAAAACTAATTTTTTCTTCACAGTAGAAAAATGTCTTGCTGTGTAAATTCCTGGTCATAGGAAATATATAAATCTCTATTCCTGAACAGCAACAAAAAGGTTGAAAAATGAAAAATTAAATCATAACCACCCTGAGGTGCTGCACACCTGTTCTCAGTAGTCAGAGACATGAGTAGGGGCAACATTTTTCTCAGTCATCTCTTCTGTCAGTCTTGATTGAACCCACCTGAGGGCTCTGAGCATTAAATGTGTGCAGATCCCTCAGATACCTCCACAAATTCCTCTTGGTGAACTACATATGCTACAGAGATTTTATTATTTAAATTGGTATATTTGAGGTAACCGTAGACTTATTTTAGAGGGTACATGAAGTTTTGCATGATTTTTAGTTGGGGGCTGCATATATCTGATAATCAGGCCAATTCTAAGCATGTAAGAACTTTAGCTGCTAAATGGTAAACCCCACAGGTTTATCTTACCAGTATTTTTTTACTATCAGTTTTACACTTAAAATTTCTAAACAAAATACTTGGCATTCCATCAGCAGAGCCAATGTAGATTTTTATTCATATTTTAAAATAATATTTTGTGTTTTAAGTACCTGAACCAGCATTCTCTAATGTTAAAGGTTCCATTTTTTAAAAAAATGGCATATGCAGAATTGCAGCCCATAGGGAATTCAGAACAGGTCTCAAATTCCATTTAATTGCTGTTAGGCCAAAGGCTTGCATAGGCAAACTTGTTCATTCATCCTGAGATATTCCTCTGTGAGAGTTACAACATTTGAAATAATTTACAGGAGTAATTCTATATAATTTTAACAAGATCATGTAAAGTGAACTGAAATAACCTCATCCAGTATGTTTCATGAGATGGTTCTAGGAGCTGTTCCCTGTGCTATTTTTTAATGATTCTAAAATGTCTTCCACCTTTATGTAAGTTTTATACATCATATGTGCAATTTTTCTCCCTTTTTTTTTAAAGGAAAGTGAGCAAGCAGAAAAAATTAATATCAGCCTGGCGTTTTTCTTGTATGATCTTCTTTCTTTAATGGACCGAGGATTTGTATTTAATCTCATCAAACATTACTGTAATCAGGTAGGCAGAATGCATGATTGGGATTGCATTTGGCTTACAGCCAGTCCACTGTTCTGTTCTGTTTGATTCATTTATCCATCAAGATCCTTTGAGTTGTGTTAAAGGTCCAGGTAAATTTCCTTTCTATTGCATATGCAGAGACTTTAAACCTCATTTGATTTGTGGTCTGCAGAAAAAAATTGAGTGGAGCTTAAGACTCTTTTAGAAATGTCATACTTTGCACTGCTGCAGAGCATCCATGGAGCCTTACTTTTCTTCCCTTACTTTTTACATCCCTTAGAAGCAGGGTCTGCAGACCATACAGAGCAGCTTTTGATCTCTGGCTTTTCCAGTGCACTGCTGTGATGGAGTATTTAGATTTGGGGGGTTCAATCAAAATGATCCATCTCTGTCTTCTTGCTCTATACACCTCCCAAAATTAAAGATGATGCAAGATGTCATTAGGGAATTATTTGTGGCATTTGAAGGGGAAAGTTTTTCTTCTGTTTTGTGACCTGATATACTTCCTGTAGTTTTTCTGCCAAAGGAAGGCCCTCTGTCAGCTGGTGGTATGTAGGAGAACGAAAGGGGGCTACCACTCCAGTTTCCCATAGTTTGTGCAATGCTCCACTGGTGTCATTGTTGATTTGAAGGGAAATGACAGGACCGCTGATGCTCTGTGTTGCCTAGTAGGAATTTTTAATAGTTTGCTAGAGACACAGCAAAGTTTTGTTTGGTTTTGATCTTTGTGCTATGCAAAAGGGAAAAAATACCGTATGTTTTTCTTTTGGGAGGGAAAGAAAAAAACACGGTTGATTGTCTCTTGGGAAGCTGATAAGTCAGCAGGGAAGTGGGGAGAGAGACACCACCACTGCCAAACAGGGAGCAGCTAATGGATGGAAACTGGTTAGATACAGGGAACCAGTAAGCATTTTAATGCATGCGGGGCCATTTGTGTATTTCTGTTTCAGGAAGCAGGATGGTAATTTAAATAGTGCACACCCATCACATGACACTTTTTTGGCTTGCTTTTGTAGCTCTCAAACAAGCTGAATTCACTTTCCACCCTGATTTCCATGAGACTGGAGTTCCTGAGGATTCTCTGCAGCCATGAGAATTATCTTAATCTGAACCTATTCTTCATGACCTCGGCATCTGCTCCAGCATCCCCCTCCCCCTCCTTATCTTCCCAGGTAGGCATCCTTTAGACAGTATTGCATGAATGTCACATGAAGTACACATGTAGAGAAAGACTTACATTGCTCTAGGTTAGAATTAGCCACTGTTGGATCAGAGACAACTTCCATCTTGAAAGAAAAGGGCCAGAAGAATAAAGACTAAGGGAATAGTATCACAAAACTGCATCTACGCAAGTTAAAACTTAACATGACACAGATCTGTGCCCCTCTAGAAACATGCAAACTGAAAATCACTGTTAAGGTAGACATACAATGTCTAAAAGGCTCTGAAGGCTAGTTTACAGACACACTTATACCCATGCATACACAACCACAAATGCGGATTTCAGTATCTCTTTTAGAGAATTATGGCATGCGGCAGTGCACAGCAAACTTTCTGTGCATTTATGTTCTAACAAAGTAGATGTAGATGTTACCACTATGTAAGTTAGTGACTAAAACACTGCAATTTTCAATATCCTGAAATCATTAATTTCTGTTGAGCCTTAGTGTTGTTCAGAACAGGATTATTGTGCTTTGCTTCTCAAATAGCAGCATTATTTGCTCTGGATTGCTCCCCAGCCCAGTAGTATAGTTGGTACTATGACTTTGCCAATGATTTCTCTGGGTTTTCTGGACAATGTTTTCCCTTTAATTTGAACCTTATGATTTTTCTGTGTGGAAACACTCAGGTGTCCTGAGCAGGTCTCTCCACACATTTTTTGTGAATGCCCCTCTTCATCACTTCTCATCTCTCCAGGATATCATTCCCAGTATGTGCACATTTTTCAGACCTTATACTGACACAGCTCTAGACTTGTCAGGACCTCCCATCCATCATCCTGGCCTTGGAGCTCATAAACACATTCAATAAAGAAATTGTTGTCTGGCATGCCCCACACTGTTTTGCTAGTCTTGTGCTCTTCTCTACATTCTATTTAGATGGTATCTTGCTTTTACAATGGGGCAGACCCCCTAACAAAGGGGTGCTAGCCTGCTTGTTTTCCACCTCAGTGGTGTTACAGAGGTCAGGACTGAGATGAAGCATTTCAGTGCAATGCCCCATAATGCCCCACAGCCCTTTGGTGCAGGGGAATGGAACTGAAGCTAAGAATGGTGGAAGGTACAAAGACACTGAGGAACTGAGCGAGCAGTTCAAATTTACAGGTCTTTTTCAAGTATCATTGGCAAAGAATTGGTTGGATGCTAAGATATGCTACATCTCATACCTTAAGGGTTCTGGGAAATTAATAGTACAAATAATATTTTCTTGAAGTTTTTCCTGGTCACAGAATCGCAGAATCACAGAATCACATGGGATTGGAAGGGACCTCTGGAGATCATCTAATCCAATCCCCCCTGCCAAAGCAGGTCCACCTAGAACAGGTTGCACAGGAACATATCCACATGGGTTTTGAATGTGTCCAAAGAAGGACAGTCCATCACCTCCCTGGGCAGCCTATTCCAGTGCTCTGCCACCCTCAAAGTAAAGAAGTTCCTCCTCATGTTTCTTCTTACATTCAAGTTTGTACCCATTTCCTCTTGTCCTGCCACTGGCACCACTGCAAAAAGACCAGCCCCATCCTCTGGACACCCTCTCTGGTCATAGAAGCACAGCGTGAAGGTTCTAGAGTCAGGATTTCCCAATAGTTTTGTTTAATGCTAATCCTGAATGCCAAAGAACTAGAAATGGGACTCTTCTGCTTATGGGGAAAAAAAGAAGTCAGCATAGTTCTTGCAACTAGTTCTAGCAAGTCAGACCTGGGCAGACACCAGCTTAATAACTATTTCCTTCAAGCAACATCGTCAACTCTTTTTCTCCTTTAGGAGTAACCTGTGAAGTACAATCTGCACAAATCAATAATGCTTTTGCGGCCCTTGGATGATTTAATACATTAGCTGACCGCCCTTGCAGTAATTTTGATCTGACTGCAGGAGTGCTGCCCGGCTAGAGTCAGATTTTCAGTAAGAAATGTGGCCTTGTGAATAAATCTTTTGGAATTCTTGGGAGAGAAGCCGAATTCACTAAACTGGATGCTCTTCACTTTAACGTTATTCCACACAAACATAGCACCAAGACAGCAAATGACTGTCTGCTAGAGGTTGAAATGGGAGCAGCCTAAAGTACATGGATCCAAAAGACAGGCCTGCTTAGAGACATGAGTTTCGTTTGACCCAATATGCTGGAAGGCAGCTGACACAGTGTGGTATACTGCTACTTCATGTGTTTGTTTTCTGGGACTACTCCCAGGTGACTGACAGAAAGATTGGGAAAGAATATTGAAGAATATAAATTAAAAGCAAAATTTGGACTCATAAACCCCAGTAGCTGCAATGGGAAGTAGAGTCTAAGACTTATGCTCACCCGATCAGGGAACAAAAACATTCCAGGTGACCTGTGGCACAGACCTATGAGTGGAGAAGCTAAGAAGTTCACAACACATATATAGCAGCAACTTTCCATTTCTGGGCTGGCTGTATATCAGTCATAGCCGTAAGTTACAGCAGTTTGAAGGCTGCTCTAAATTATGCTAGCTGCCAGCAAGCTCAGCCAGGGATTTCCAGGGTGAAAGGAAACACTGTTCACACGTCTTTCCTGACCTTACTTCCCTGCTAGACATCATGGATGCTGAAGAATCACAGTGCAGAGCTTCTGACACCAAGGTCCTTCTTAATATAAGGGCAGCCTCTTGCCCAATGGCTGCTCTGCAACAGTAAGAACAAGGAGTTGTAAACATGGAGAAAATTCTGACTTTGTGTCCTGTCCAAACTCATGAGTACAGGCTAGGAATTTAACATCTCAAAAAATGTCAAATGGATTTCTCACAAAGAATGGAAAGGATGAGATTGCATCCTAGCAAGCGTGTAATTTGAAACCAGATGCTTTTTATTCCATGCTTGGATGTTTTCTTCCAAAATGTCTAACCTTCTTTCAAAGTCTGTGCTTTTCTTCTGGTAGAGATTTTTTTCTGTTAGCTACATGGACTGTGACTGCAACATCTTTAAGAAGCTTTGATTTCAGTGATCTTTCTTTAACACTCTAATATACTTCTGCAGAACTCTAGCTCCTGCTCTAGTTTCCAGGACCAGAAAATTGCTGGTATGTTTGACCTCTCAGCCGAATATCGTCAGCAGCACTTCCTGACTGGCTTACTTTTCACTGAATTGGCAGCAGCGCTGGATGCAGACTGCGAGGGGTGGGTATCCCAATTTGCGGATTTTAGAGTGGAATCGAGTCACACTATTACTCTTGGAAGGTCATGGTTCGTTTGCAGGACAGTCCTGTTTCCCCAACTGTCTTCAGTGAGTCACTCTGTAATAGCAATAACCCAGTCATTGTTTTATCTCCAGTATGTTGCTCCTAGTGAATAAAAATATTTGTTGCAGTAGTGTTAGCTAAATACACCACAAATGAGAACACTACTTAAGATTTCAGTTGCTCTTCTCTCTAAAACACCTCTGCCTTTGTCTGAGCCTAAGAGTTTAGCTAAACTTTTGCCACACTCTGATACTTTTCTTTAAGAACTTCTCTTCACCATATTGAATTTTTATGGGAAGTTTGAAAGACTTGGGTGCTCTCTGATTGTGGTGAAGTCACTTGGAGATGTAAGATAGCTATCTTTTGCAGGGAGTATGAGTGTCTACTCAGAATGGAAGAGATTATATAATGAATATTGGTGTATTAATTTCTTTCTTTCACCTCCACTCTGCTTCTTAAGTCTTTGATTTATAAACAATTTGTGCATGACCCATTAATGGAACTTGTGGATGGGTTTTGTGTTAACAGGATTAGCAAGGTGCAAAGAAAAGCTGTCAATGCTATCCTTAGCCTGCTGAGTTCCCATGACCTAGACCCACGTTGCTCCAAAAAAGAGGTGAAGATTAAAATTGCAGCTCTCTACCTCCCTTTGGTTGGTATCATTTTGGATTCACTGCCACAACTTCATGATTTTACAAGTAAGACCTTTTTCCATTTATATTTTTCAGCTTCTTAGAGCCACTTGTATAAACAATCTATCAAACATAAAAGAGCTTGTGCTAAGTGCAGAAATTCCCCACAATCTAGTAAGGTTGAATATTTCTTTACTTGGAAATAAACTGGATTTTTAAAGACAGGAAAAACTTCAGTGTTCCCACTTCATGAGCAAATGATAGACACGTGATCTATCTGTAAGTACTCCTGCCTGTATCAGTGCAAATATTATGATTCTGCAGATAAAAACTGCAAGATCTGTGAGAAATACTGAGATATTGATAGGTTTAACAGACAAGAAGGGAAGAAAACAAGAGTGGTACTGACATTGTGTTAGATCACAATTAAAGAACTTTGTCTTCTTTGGTTTTTTGCTTTCTTTTTTTTTTTATTGCTCTGTAGTGCTATTAACATGATACCAAAATTAATCTTGAGCAAATGTAATTATCACACAGAAAACATATTTTTATTATCTGTTACAGCTATAAACTTTGATCTACATTATCAAGCCTTTAAAACAATGTTATCTGGGATGTTTCCTTGCATTTTCCTACATGTGTGTTCATATAATATTGCTGAAAGTAGCTATTTCACATATTCTTGTAAGATAGTAGGGCCCTGGAAAACTACATTTCACTTCCATAAATAAAATAAAGGCTATAAAGAAAAAAGGTGTAATCTTTGAGGAATATATTTTTGTCACTTGTTCTGAAAATATTAGGCATTTAGATGTCTGGACAAAACACAACACTATGAAAATATTATTTAGCACTTTCAGTCTAATAGGATGAAAGCATTTATTATACATTGGCTAATCAGATCTCACCCTATTCTTCTGATGAAGTATTATCCTTATACCACAGGTGAAAAAGAGACATTATCAGGAAGCCCAGGTGTACCAGAATGGCTAGGTACTAGAGTGTCTTTCTCTTTGAATACCTGTCACAAGTGGCTGTTGACCTCATTCTGAACACACTGGGACTGGCTGGTCACTCAGCTTTTCTGAAAAACAGGACTTGCTAAGCACAAAATTGACACTCAGAATTAGAGGAGATTTTTGTAAAACTTAGGTATAAATATCTTTATTTGCTCAAAGTTATGTCAAGAACTATCAAGGAATAGAAGCAGTTAGATGCCTAAAATTAAACTTGTTCTTTAGCCAGCATGCAATACAGGCTCTGTCACCTGTTAGCAGACTTACATACTTTGTTGAATATCACCAGACCCATGTATGGCTTTGGCATTGATCCTCTTACCTGAAATGGACTGGAACTAGATGGTTCCGAGTCTTATGATGCACTGGCTTACCTTTGAACTTCAGAGACAACTTCACATTTACTACTGCCTTTGCTTTTAATTTAGCTTCTGTGAACACATGGAGCTTGTTGGAATCTCCTTTCCCTGTGTTTATTTGAGCAATTTGGCAGCCTTTGCCAATGGCTGTGATCTGTCTTGCTACTGCTGTACCTCTTTCACTGCTTGGTACATCAGCCAGACCAACAGTCTCAGGGATGGAAGTGCCAATTGCTCTATTACGTTACAGCCTGATGGAAGACTGTGACATAAGAACGGTAACAACTAGATTGCTCCTGAAGCTCCAATGAGATATTTCAAATCTAGTTTCAGATGCTCGCAGCGGAAAGGGGCGCACAGGAAATCCAGAAGAAGAACAAGATTCTGCAGGTGCAATCAATCAAAATGTGGCCCTTGCAATTGCAGGGAATCAATTCAACCTCAGGAGCTCTGGAATATCTCTGGTGTCCC
Source organism: Tringa tobata (assembly GCA_033628505.1). Taxonomy (NCBI): domain Eukaryota; kingdom Metazoa; phylum Chordata; class Aves; order Charadriiformes; family Scolopacidae; genus Tringa; species Tringa tobata. Next base: position 68,179 of record JAHREE010000430.1, read on the forward strand.
TGGTATGTTCAGTGCTCTGCCAATCTCCTTTCTTGTGTCTGTTTTCCTCTTTCTTTGTTTTCTCCTTTTATCCTTTCTGGCAATTAATTTCTGCAGTCATGAGGAACTTCTTTCCTCCAGCTCCAAAGAATGCCTCATATTCCTCCTGTCATCTCTTCTTTTTCTCTGCTAGTTATTTACCATAAGTAGTTCCATTTTTTCTCCTGCATGCCTATTTCCATTTCCACATCCAACCTAGACTTATTTCCTGATAACTAAATACCCCTGTGACTCCCTGACTTCCTCCCAGTTCCAGTTTCACCTGAATCCGTGGATATAAGGATCCTCCTTTTTCTCTCTCTATCTCTTTCTTCGTGGTTGTTTTTATTTTCTATACAACTTGACTGGCATAACTGTGACAAAAGGGGACCAAGCAGTTACAGAATATTTTTCTACATTATTCTAAGGTAATTAAAATACACGCATCTAGCAAACAATGCTCTTGTGCTTCTTTCTGAGTTTCCCATGCATACAACTGGTCCTGTCACTAATTACACACATATACATTTTAAAAGTATGATCAGTATGACCTGAAAGAGATTAAACTTACTGAAGTTCTGTCCTGAGATTTGATTTCACTGAAATTCAATTAATATTACTTCACCTGAATGACGTCCCTCTTCTTTTTCTTTTTTCAACTATCTCCTCCTAGCCCTACAGACAGAGTGCCACATTAGGTCCTGATACGACTCGCAACCTTTTGATCTGTTTCCTCTGGATCATGAAAAATGCCGATCAGAATTTAATACAGAAATGGATTGCAGACCTTCCATCCATGCAGTTGAACAGGATTTTAGACCTCCTCTTCATTTGTGTCTCATGCTTTGAGTACAAAGTGAGTGAAACATGGCCTGATTCTATTTTATTTTTTTTATACCTTACCTTCCAGCTGTCAGGGGGGAATTGTTATTGACAATTGTTAAATCAGCTCTTGTCTAACCTATGCTACAAATGGACAAACTCATTCAGATAAAATAACTGACGCTAGCCTTCAAGCAAAATGCCAACAAAACCTTTGAGGAAGTCCTATGAAGCCGCCTTATATTGTTTTATTATTTTCCTTTTCTGGGGATTTGAGGGCAATTTTTGGCGGGCAACCAAAAGTAAATACTGCAGCTGTTCTCCTTATACTCTACCCATTTCAAAGCAAGCTTGTGGCAGATGACCCTTCAGGTAGATGAGCGGGGACTGGACACCAGGCCTCCCTTCTCCAACAGGGTCTGTCTGAAATGTATCAAATAACCTTCTCTCTGAGCTTTAATTTCTCTCTCTGTAGCACTTTGAGATACTTATTTCTGTTTATTAGCAGTATATATACTACCTCTTTCCTCATCTGCAAATTTAATTAACCTTTATGTATTACTCAATCATATTGATTGCTTTTTGCCCCCTCTACAGGTCTCTTCTGTTGTGTCTGGTTCTGGAGATATAATTTGGACTCATGTCCAAAGATGGAGGCATAGGTGTTGATTGCTTTGACTTTACTTTCAGGGCAAACAAAGCTCAGATAAAGTTAGCACCCAAGCTCTGCAGAAGTCACGAGACGTTAAGGCCCGATTAGAAGAGGCTTTACTGAGAGGTGAAGGAGCCAGAGGAGAAATGATGAAGCGCTGCAGAATACCAGCTGGTACTTGATGTTTCTATCTCCCCAAGTCTTTTGAGACATAAATGAGTTTGTTGGGGTTTATGCACATGCCCCATTTTCATTCTTATATTTATGACCCACAGTCCTTTCCCTTGCAGGCCTTTCTTGGTTATGCTGTAGACAAAAATATCATTAGCTTTCAGCTAGCCAAAGTGTAGCTAGGAGTGAGCTCTTCTCAGGTGAAGAATATAAGGCCAAGTAAGAAGTCTTAAGACATTCTGAGAAGTTGTGTTAGTGTCTAATCAAAAGCCAAGAAATGGTGTCAGAACTATCAGTAAGAACAAATTGTTCATAGCAAAAAATGGTTGTTTTGTTTAATAATTGGAATAATTTGTGTTTAGGTCTTTGAAGACATTTGTAAGCAAGCTAACGTTCTAGAAATCCTACATGAAAAAAAAAGATGGGGTCCTGTCGTTTCACTAGAGCCCTGAGGCTGTGAAGTTGAATGGTTTTGGTTCTGACAAACTGCTGCAGACATGTATCTCCTTCTTTCAGTGAGCTATCAGACTTCAGGTGTCCCTTTTTGCTTTAATCTCACTGATATATGTTGCACTTTCAGGGAATGACAGGTCAGCAGGGATAAATGAAAACCTGCGCTGGAGAAAGGAGCAGACTCACTGGCGGCAGGCAAATGAGAGGCAAGATAAGTACGTAATTTAATAAATATATACTCCTTTTATTAGAACTGAGCTGTTTGGGTTTTTTATGTCTTGTTCTTTTTCCTAAGTTGTTTTATTACAAAATCAGCAGTTGCAATCCTTTCCCTCTTCTGTCAGAGAAAGAAATAGAAAATGTTTATGTAGCAGAAGTATTTAACTGTTGCTGTGACACACCAAAGAGATTACAAATACCTGAATGAAAAGTTTAAATAGTTATCCACACATTTTTTCCTTCTGATTAGCATTGTGGTAAACACTAGTTATTGATACAAGTTGTATCAAATACCCCACAGAGGCTTGCTGTGACATTTATTTTGGAGTTGCTATGGCTCCTCACTGTATACAGTACATTTGTATAAGTTTTGCTACATTAAATCAGCTGAGCTGGTTTGACATGCTGTGTTAAAACTGAGAAGAGTTATTGGCAGGACTAGGGGAAGATGATTCTGTAGTGAATATTTTTCTTGTTGCAGGTTTTAAGTTTTAAAGTCTCAGTACATTTCACTTTATCAGTGCTATATGGTAGTAGTGTCTTGGTTTATGGAAAACTGTGGTTTTGTGAATGATTTGTGTTACTAACAGCATTTTCATATGGTAGATGCTAAGTTTCTGTAAGCATGGAGCTGTTTGCTTTTTCCTAAAGGAGATGTGTCATTTGTGTGTAGATGCTTGAATTTTGACTATCTAAATGTGCCACTGTGGATCAGATAGAGACTATGGCCTCTCACCAGTCCAGCTGCTGTGAGCTCCCTTGTGAATTTGTGAATTTGAACTGAGAACATTGACTTGTGTTATGCGGCAGCTACGCTGTTGTAGCCGTGATTATCACATACAATTTTTAACACAAGATTGTTAATTTGCAATTTATCCAAACTTTTAAAAAAAAATCCTTCCACATTCTGTGCTAGATTGGAAGAGGTGCAGATCCAGTGTGAATATTCTTGTTTTACCCTGAAAGTAGCTTGCTTTCTCCCAGACAGTTTCATTGAAATCAAAGCAAAACAGTCCTAAAGCAGCAACTCTAGAATATCTCTTTACAGCAGTTTAGTTAAATCACTTAAAATAAAACTTCTGGTTATATAAGTAAAACTCTGCATACTGTTCAGGCCTTTCTGGTTTACCCAGCACTCATCACTGAGGTATACGAGATCCTTGCTGTCATTCTTTGTGGATCCCTTTAGTGTCTATGTCCCATAAGTCAGGTGTTTGCAGGTAGTATGTGGCGTAGCAGGTTTGCACAGGTTGCCACTCAGCCTGCTTATTCTTCAGTCTCCAGCCTGCTTTGCGATTGTAGTTGCAGTTACAAGCTAAGTGTGGTGTCAGAGAGGATCCAGTCAGCATGGTTAATGCGCAAGGCTGAATGATTGCTGGAAATGGTTCAAACAGCTATCCTGTTTGCTTGATTTGTTCAGTTCTTACTCATATTTAGTGATCCCTGGCTTGATTATGGCACTTTTGGCAGACCCTTCTGTTCTTGGTTGATTTGAGTCATTGTAATTAACAACCGTACAACTCCCTGACTTCCTTTCCTAGTCCTTCCCAGAATTATCTGGTTGTGCCCAAAAGGATTCTGGTTTTCTTTTTGGGTAAGACTCTACTTGGCACAAAAGGTAAATGAACATGGCAGAAAAGCCACAGATTTTGAAGTCACTCAGAAGTGTCATTGCAAGGACGTTGTTCCAGCCATAGACATGCATGTTACAAACTTTGGCCCAAGTGACAGCAGCTCTAATCTCAAGCTCTAGAGAGCAGCTTCTGGCCATGAAACAGCCCTTTTCTAAGCAGTTTAGGAAAAAGAACAAAGCCTCCTCTTTGTGTTTCTGGCAGAGAAGGAATCTCTGAAAATACACTTTTGTTAGGTGCTGCACCTGTGCTTAAGAGCATCCAGTTGTGGAGAAGCTGTGTTCCAGCTCATCGTTAAGTATAAATTAACAGGGTATCATGCATTGCCTTCCCACCACCTTCTGTCTTTTCTACATGCTTCAGTGCTCTCTTAATGGCCTGGGGCACCACTGTATTGATCCTGCAGCTGTTGGACCTGCTGTCTTATGTTGTCAACAGTCTCAAGAATCAGCATTTTAAATTGCTTACATCAAACACTGCTGTTATGGCATTGAAGCAATTTCCCCTTTGCCCAAGCCTCTATTTTTACTTTTTTTTTTTCTGAAAAATGTCAGATCAGTTGCCTTTTATTCCATTTTGGGTTTTAGTGTCCTGCTACAGGTAATGCATTCAGAAATTACTGCACAGATTATTGAACAATTGAACATGATACTGAGGGCAGAGTAGCCATTACACAGATTGCTATTAAGGATGCAGAAGCATCTATTTGAACTATCCAGACACCTAGTTTTCAGGTGTCACCTTTGGGACTTCTGTTCTATGATAACAGGTCGCCTCATTTGACTCAGTAGTTCTTAAGAACCACCTCTGAACACTATTTTCATTGTTTGCTCTTACAGGATCATTCAGAATGGTATTGTTTGTATTTTGGCTTTAATAGCAGACCATCTAACTCTTGGGGGGCTCTCTGCATGCTTTAATTAGAACTCCTTTTTGCAGGACAAAAGCTGAGCTAGATCAAGAAGCTCTGATCAGTGGAAACCTGGCAACTGAAGCTAACCTGATCGTTCTCGATATGCAAGAGAACATCATCCAGGTGGGAAATGGCAGAGCTGGCTTGGTACCAATCCCTGCTCCCTCAAAGCAAGATTCATTTCTCCTTTTGTTTCTTAGGCAGTGCAAAATGTCTTAATTAAAGATCTTCCATAAACTTGTATAATCTTGAAGGGAAAAAAAAAGATGAATGAATCCAAAGATAAAATTGCTGCTTGCCTGCAGAACTTCCTTAGCTTCTAGGAGCCAGATGCAGTAAAATTTCACAGGTTCTTCAACAGCACTGGAACTGTGATAGTTGACTCTGCTTAAACATGGTCTCCTAGTTTAGGAGAGACAGTCCAAATTCGTGGGTACAGGGATACTACTGTTGGAGCAACATGCATATTCATAGATAGCAAGGAGAAAACTTAGTTCTTGAAAACCTGTTAGTACAAAAGTGGGTAGCTACTAGACTCCTGTAGTACTGGGCATGGTTTTTGCACGACACCTCTCATAGCACCTAGTCTCCCCCCTGTTTGGTTTGTGGGTTTGATCAGAGCATACCAGTATGTCTATTTAGACTATATGCCCAGGAAATCAGAGCATGAGGGGACAAGGGGAAGGATAGTGCTTGCCCACCACAGGTTCACTTCCTGATCCAAGGTATATGAAAGATTGGGTACAGGCCAAACAGAGCTTCAAGAGTCAATGCAGAAGCTGGCTGAGCTTAAAAATGCATTGGAGGTTCTGCAGATACTGAGAAATGTTTGGGACATTTTCCCCTCAGTCTTCCTGATTGCTACAAAAACATTTTTAAAGCAGAGGTTAACAAATGAAAAATCTGCAATCTCTAAATTCCTGGATGTGTGCCATGGACAGGAGAGCAGAACTTCAGTACCTATGTGCTAGTTCATTGCTGAATAACCTCACAAAGGTATTGTTGTGTTTCTCTTCCATGTGTAGGCAAGCTTTGCGGCAGAGTGCAGAGACAATCTTTTGGGAGGAGTTTTGAAGGTCCTGGTAAATTCTCTTGGCTGTGATCAGAGCACCACTTACCTGACTCATTGCTTTGCTACACTTAGAGCACTCATTGCTAAGGTATGCTCTTAACGTACTTAAGTTTTCATGCTTCCAATCAAGTTATTAGAGCAGCATTTCTAGAGCAGAGCTGTGTGTATTTGCTTACCACTTTACCTTTGGCATTCATTAAATATGTTTTGCATATGTAAATACAAATGTGTATCTATAGCAATGTCGTAAGGTTGTTTCATTGACCATACAAGATGGAATAACTGAATCTCAATAATCTCATGGTTTTAGCAGTCTACTCTTAAATACAGGTGATATACTAATGAAAAGGTAAAACATTCCTGTTATATTTCACATGCATTCTGATTTTAGTTAGGAATCTTAATGCCAAGGATTGCACAGATTCCATAAATTCCAAATTAAATTATTATATCATCAGGACTAGTTTCCAATCAGTTGGGCAGCAGGGAAATCAAAGCTAACTCATCAGAGATCAGGCAGATCATTCTGGGTTGTCACTTCTAAGATAGGTTCCAAAACTCTGAGTAGGTTTTAAGATGTTAACATGTCTTCATCCTGCCTGCAAACTAAGCCAAATCCTAACCTCTCTTTCATTTCTATATCACCAATTAAAAAAAAAAAATCAAAATGTGTATGAGGACACAATTTGACCCAACATTTTTATAATATGGGTCATGATGGGTTAGATGCTTCACGAGGACTCTCTAAAATCTGTTTAAAATTTGTTGTCCTAGAAAGAGAAGAGTTTCAAAAAGGAAAAATCCATGAAATCTCTTTTTTCCCCTAAACTATTCTAAAATGCAAATAACAAACAGAATACTCCTGTCCAATTAATGCCTGTCTGCTGTTAAGTGCAGATTGGCTGACAAAGCCTAATTACAGGGTAGGTATCTGCGTAGTTATGAAACTCATAATTATGTTTTCATTGTACCTTATCTTTGAAAGCTAACTTCCAATTACAATAATGAATTTTGTGAAGCAATTGTTTGTTATTCTCATTGAAATAGATCTTCCAGTTAAGCTGACTCAGTTCTGTATTTTATGAAGCAATCATTCCAATTATTTCTATTGCACTGTAGGTACATAGATGTTATTTTAGAAATAAAAATGATAGAACCCTGTGCCAGCAGGCTTGTAATATAAATTAGACATAAAATAGGGAGATAATGGAGTGAAGAAAGGTTCAGAACTGGGAAATGGGCCTGCAAATGAAAAATAATACCCTGTGTTCTAGTGCAGACCTTTATCAGTCCTACATATGTACATACAGTAGTGAGAGTGTCTTAGGGCAGACATCCTGCCCCCAGGTTTATTGTCTGCAAGGTGCATTGTGGAGACATTGTAAAGGAGGGACTGGGCAGTGGAAGTTTTGTGGCACACCATAGGAGGAAGAACACGCTGCAGGGCTGGGGAAGGGTAGGGCATTGGTGCAAAAAGCTAGTAATTGCTCTTTATGCTTAAGGAATTATTTGCATGTTTCATCAACAATTATATATTCTGAAAATAGCAACTCTTTGTGCTTCTAAGAATTTTGCAATAACTGATGTTTTCAAAAGCTCCTAAAGCCATGGGACTTTCAGAAATTTTTTTATTCTGTCTCTTTCTGCTACTCTTTTTCTAAACACAAAGACTATTTTCAAACCCTTGTTCTCTGTAGAAAAGCTTAAAAATGGAATCTGTAGCATCACAGGAATAGAAATCCAAATTTTAAAAGTATAAAATGTAGTTTTTGCAAACTTTAGCCTTTGTCTGAATCCTGTAATTTTTGTGCACTAAGGTAATGATGTTTTAATGGCCATAAACGAGAGTAATGAATATTTTCTTCTCTATCTCCCTCAGTTTGGAGATTTCCTGTTTGAAGAGGAGGTCGAACAATGTGCTGACCTGTGTCAAAGAGTTCTCCATCACTGCAGCAGCAGCATAGATATTACACGGACTCAAGCCTGTGCCACTCTTTATCTCCTCATGAGATACAGCTTCAGCTCTACCAGTGTAAGATTTTGAGAAGGCAGTATGTTTTGTGCTATCTTTTTTTGTTATCAATTGAAACTGAAGCTAAAGTTGTGATAGCAAATGGAATGCATCTACAGATAAATGGTCATATGTTATGCTGTTTAGCACATTTGAGCCAGAAGAGGTGCTAGAAGTGTAGGGGGTAAAGTAGTTTTAATTATTGTTCATTACTTTGTTTAGGAAAATGTGACTTTTTCTACAATATCTGTAATTGCTTCTTCAAATGCAACAGCATTTCTGATAGAAAGGACTATACAATGCATAAGAAATACTCTTCATTTTGTCATGCTGGGTTTTTTTCACTCCTGTGTCAAAACTAGTTAAACTTAGACTAGTTCTATTCTAATGCAGATACAACCTCAGTAAAATTACTGTATGCTTATATTGGTCCCAGGACTAGGCTCTGATTTTTACAACACACAGGGAACAAAGTGCATATGTTATGCATGTAGGTTCACAATGTCTTAACATCAAAGAACATACATTAGCATTTTGGGTAGCATCTGAACTTGCACACAGCATTTTCTCACTAGTTGTCATTTTAAAACCCTTGAATATATAAAAACTGTTGGCTTTGCAGGAGGAAAATGTGCCTCTGAGACACCATGCTCAGCAAGGAGTAGTGCATCACCACGTGAAGCTCTCAGAGGCCTTTTGTTTCCCAGACTTGTTTCCAGAGTGTTTTCCCAGTGCTGCTTCCTCTTTTTCTCCTCTGTGGGTAGCCTGATCTTCACACCCAGAGGTGTGCAGAGGGGGAAAAGAGGTGCTTCGCCCTGTGTATTTCAAGTTATAGTCTTGCCCCAAAGTACAGACATGTCAGAATTAGGGAACTTTGGCTTAACCAGGTAAAACAGGACACACTTTGATACACCAGAGGCCACTTGTGTGAGTGGTGAGTTTAACACACTCAGTGTAGGCAGGAGAAAGTGGGTTTGATTTATACACTAGACAGAGGTGTGTGAAATTATATGCATGGTGCAGTGCCATCATTCTCTCATGCTTTTTTTTTTTTCCTCAAAGAATTTTGCAAGAGTGAAGATGCAGGTGACCATGTCACTAGCCTCTCTGGTTGGCAAATCACCTGAGTTTAATGAGGAATTCCTTCGACGATCCTTACGAACCATCCTAGCCTATGCAGAGGAAGATGCGGATATGCAGGCAACTCCATTTCCCATTCAGGTCAAATCATTTATCACATCTGTGGCTTTTATTAGGAACTTTCACATAAGAATGTGCTTGGTCTTCCAAAGCAATGAAAATTAAGATGCAGGGGTTATTGCATGAGTCCATTCCTAACACAACAATAAGCGGGAAAGAGGTGGAGGACATAATTCTATAGAATAAACTCTTAAGAAATTCCATGGAAAGGAGAATCATCTCTTAGCTTTTGTGCAACTTTCCTCTAGACCCCAGCAGGAACTGTACCCTATAAGAGTTTCCTAAGATGGAATTTGATTCATTATGTTTTCTGACAAGTAGCATCTTGGAAACGTCTTTCCCTTTTCCAGTTCATAAGGCAGCAGCAGCAATAAGGAAAAATATTTCAGACAGCTGTCAGACGCTTTGCTAAAATTCTTACAGTAACTCAGCTTTTGCTGAAGACTTACAAAGACTTACAAAAATCTGCTTTGTTATCAGATCACAGATCAACGAAAGCTGAACATTAGCACATACATTTGATCATTTTTTTTAATCCAGAAATAAAGAGATCAAAGGATTCCAGCTCATTTTTATTAATTTTAATGTGTGTATAATATTTGCTACACTAACAATCCTTGCTGCATTGAGTAGAGTTGGAAAAATATATCTTGTAGTAATTCAGCATCCTGACGTTTCCTTGGGTAAGGGGACTAAAATAGAGTAACATCATCTGGTGTAAATGCTGTTATTTTTCTAGAAGGGAAAAAATAAACACCTGAGAAATGGTTGTTGATCTTTTTATTACTGCAGGTAGAGGAACTGCTGTGTAATCTGAACAGCATCCTTTCAGATACAGTAAAAATGAGGGAATTTCAGGAAGATCCGGAGATGCTCATGGATCTCATGTACAGGTGAATCCATTTAGATTTGCTAATGAGGAAATTCTGCAGTGAGGTGAGCACAAGAACAGTGTGTTTTAGGGACAAACTGTGGACAAACCCTCTAGCTGTTCTGTTCGTGTACATTCCCACTTTAGCACAGCTGATCTGTCACAGGGGGCCCAGGCTGTGGGACTGACCATGTTGCAGTGGAGCCACTGGGAGATGGGCATAAACTTAAGCAAGGATAGGAGTCAGGGACTGACGAACACTGAAGAGTCTTGGGTTCAGCAGTTCCACTCTCCTCATAGCCCCTGTGTGTCCTGCCTAGTCCTGCCTAAACATTTCTTTTGCCGTGTGCTTAGTGAATTATACAGAATAAAGACAGAGATGTCTCCTTCCATTCAGCCAAGGTGGAAAATTATAAAGGTTCTTCCTTTTATTTGAGAAGACGCGATTGTTCACACCTCCTTTCTGCCCTCTGTTGTTAGAATTGCCAAAGGATACCAGACATCACCCGACTTGAGGTTGACTTGGCTGCAAAACATGGCAGAGAAGCACACCAAGAGAAAGTGCTACACAGAAGCAGCCATGTGTCTGGTTCATGCTGCAGCGCTGGTGGCAGAGTACCTCAGCATGCTTGAAGATCGAAACTATCTCCCAGTGGGCAGTGTCAGCTTTCAGGTAAGAAAAGGCTCCCAAGATCTGACAGCTGGGATGGCCTGTTCTGGTGTGTGTGTTCCTTCTTGTGTTAAGCAGAGTAGAAGTGGGTGTATGGGGAGGAAAAGTTACAATGGCAGATTATCCATCACCACTCACAGTAGATTGTTCTGATAATTTATGCTTACTGATGAAGACTGGTACTTTAGTATCTGTCCCTGTCTAGTTTCTATTTCCAGCAGTTGGATACTGTAATTTCTTTTTTGCTAAGTAGAACCCCTCTGTTATCGCATGCCTTTTTCTAGGGCTGTTATTTATCAACTGTGACATATGCATGTGTCAAACATCTTTCTCATGGTCTAGGTACCCTACACTTGCCCCTGCTGAATTTCATCAGGTTCCTCTCTGCCTAAGCCTCCAGCCTGTCCAGGTCTGGCTGTATGGCAGCACAGCCTTCTGGTGTATCAGCCGCCTCTCCCAGTTTTGTATCATCAGCAAACTTGCTGAGGGTACATTCCATCCCTTCATCTGGGTCGTTGATGAATATATTGAAGAGGACTGGACCCAGTACTGACCCCTGGGGAGCACCACTTGTTACAGACCTCCAACTAGATTCTGTGCTCCTAATAACAATCCTCTGAGCTCTGTCTTTCAGCCAGTTTTCAATCCACCTACTGTCCATTCATCTAATCCCCACTTCTTAAGCTTACCTATGAGGATGCTGTGGGAGACTGTGTCAAAAGCCTTGCTGAAGTCAAGGTAGATGACATCCACCACCCTCCCCTCACCTATACCATCCAGTCATGCCATCGTAGAAGGCTATTAGGTTAGTCAGATCTGATTTCACCTTGGTGAATCCGCCTTGACTACTTCTGATAGCTTTCTTTTCCTCCATATGCTTTGAGTTGATGCTCAGAACAAGCTGTTCCATCATCTTTCCAGGGATGGAGGTGAGGTTGACCGGCCTGTAGTTTTCCAGGTCCTCCTTCTTGCCCTTTTTGAAGACTGGAGTGGCTTTGGCTTTCTTCCAGTCCTTGGGCACTTCACCTGTTCTCCAGGACCTTTCGAAGATGATGGAGAGCAGCCCAGCAATGACTTCTGCCAGCTCCCTAAGCACTCGTAGGTGCATCCCATCAGGACCCATGGACTTGCAGATATCCAGTTTACTTAAGTGTTCTCTAACTTGATCTTCCTCAACCAAGGAGAAGTCTTCCTTCGTCCAGACTTTCTCTGTTACACCCAAATCTGGGAGTCCTGAGGACTGGCCTGAGTATTAAAGGCTGAAGTAAAGAAAGCATTCAACAACTCTGCCTTCTCTGCATCCTCTGCCGCCATGGCACCCACCTTATTCAACAGCAGGCTCACATTTTCTTTAGTTTTCCTTTTGCCTCCAATATACTTGAAAAAAAAAACCCTTCTTGTTGACTTTGACATCCCCTGACGATTTTAATTCCAAGGAGGCTTTGGCTTTCCTCGTTTCATCCCTGCATACTCTAACGGCATTCTTGTAATCTTCCCAAGTGGTCAGTCCCTTCTGGCTAAGAAGCGGCCAGTCCCTTTTACTGGCTAAACTTCTGGCCATGGATTTATACTTCTGCCATTTTTCATCCCTTATCAGTTTTGCATACTTCCTAACTTCTAACTTCCATTCATTACTTCTACTTTTTACTTGTCTCCCTACTTGTTACATACTATCATCATTTAGATATAGGTGAAATCTGCGTTCCCTTCCAATGTCATCCTGTTCCCAAGCTGCCTTGAAAGTTTATAATCTCACACACTTGACCCAATTTCTCCCAATTCCTCCTTCCAGTGCTCCCAGATTATGCAGATTGCCATATCGGGTATATTTCCAGTTATTTTAGAGAACTGAACTCTATGCTACAAGGAACTAGGCAAGCAAAAACTTAGAAGTTTAAAGGGAACAAGTCAATCTCTCTCATCAAAAGGCTTGTGTAAATACATTTGCCAAAGGAACAGTTGCTACATAGGAGAGAGGTAATAAAATGCCTTAATGACCAGAAACCCAATTGCACAACTCTTTATCTGACAGCATAATTTTGAATTTCAGTTTGCTCAATAACAATAATTAACTATAATAACACTTTGCATTTTTACAAAGCCTTTCAAGAAAAGAGCTCTCATTCTTTACAAACAGGTTGGTGTTTCGTAGCACCTGTGACGATCTCATTTGGATGACCTTGATAAAAGAGAGAAACACTGCTCACACTGTCTTGGCTTTACATGGAGCTCTAGATCTCCCTCATTGACTCTTCCTGTGTCCATTCCTTCATTTAGCTCAGATATGAAATTAATTAATATTGGTGATATACATTCCCTTGTGAAATTTAAAGTGATAATAATGTGTATTTAAAAAGATTATTCTGCATGAGCAGAAGTGTTATCTCCTTTTTACAGGTGCGTAAAATGAGGCAGCAAAGGATTAAATCAGTTGACCTAGATCTTCTGCAGTGGCTTTGTTCACATCCAGGAAACTGGTTGTCAGAAGAGTTTCCTTATACTGTGCTGGACAAAACTGTATATGTTTCCCTCTGTGCAATCAAAACTATCTCAAATCAGGATGGGATCACCTTCAGTTAAATTCCCTTTGCCCTTAATTTGTGTTTACACTGAATCCCTTTTGCAAGCGTTAAGACAGACTCAGAGTATGAATTGCATATGGACTGACTTTAAAGCCACTTTATATTACCACAGGCAAGGGCTTAGTGTGTGTGTGACTACCTGCTGTGTTAATTAGCGCAGCGCTAATAACCTGGGCTCAGCAGTAGCCTAATTCAACTGTGATGTTTTGGCTATCTAGGTTGCAGGCTACTCTAGACATACCTAACATGGCGATAAGGGCTGGGGATCACAATAAAGCCCATCAGGTTTGCACAGGTGTCTCTTTCCTTAAAGAAAACTAGTCTCCTGAGGTCCAAAGTAATTGCCAGAGCTATGCATGGTAACTTGTGTATCGCCTTTAAGGGACATATAGTATTCTTCAATATGAGAGGCAGATCAAAGCAAAAGGGGGGTGAGGCAGGTCCACTTTGCAAAAGATCATGGAAGCACCAGGAATATGTCATGAGGGCTCTCTCCTACTAGAGTGCATGGACTGTAAAACATGGAAATACATGCCTGACATTAGTTATTACAGGTTTAAAGGCAAAGAAGAGATAATTGGTATGTGACTTTCTTGGTTACTTTCATAATAAATCACTTCTCTAGACTTTTTTCCCTTTGCTACAAAAAGAAAAAAAAGCTACCAAAGGTCACATGCCGTTCTGTGAAAACAGTCCTCAATGGCTACTGTTTAAAAAAGGAAAAAACAGAAATTGAGCTGCAGCATGGGTTGCAGAGAATTGCCCTGGGTATGTACCAAGGAGGCTAACTCTGGTTGAAATCATTATCTTCAATGAGCCTAGTAGGTAAAAAGTGGCATGGGTGTGCTAAACATGCTGCAGTTTTCCCTCTGGATGAAATTCAGACATAGTCTTAATTCCTGCAAATGCCCTGAGCTTTGTGCTCACCCTTCCAGCAGAGCTGACGTGGTGCGCAGACTAGGCACTGTGATGGCAGCATGGCTATAGTAAATTTCACCCATGGACAAATAAATACATCCACAAAGCCCAAGGGGGAAAGTCCCATGTTGCTAGTGATGTGTGATGCCAATTCTTTATCTGAAATGGGATCAATAGTAACAGCTCTCAGTGTCTCTGCCATTTTATAAAGATGTCTTTAAGGACTCAGCTAGCTAGCCAGCTGGCATCTATCCTGCACGCAGACAGATTGTCATTGCCAGTTTCTGCTGAAGTGAGACACTATGACACTAATTTAACTCCTTTTAATTACTAGCAAATCGAAGCTTAGCATTTCTGCTGCTGTTGAAAGTTACATATGCTAGTTCCATACTGCATGTACACATATTTTAATTTTCATTTACATGTATTTCTACCTATTATAAAAATTTTAATGTTGACTCTACCCAGCATCATTTATTCAAAGGGATCCTGAAGAACTGGAGATGTGTTATTTCATGGTCTAGAATCTCAAGGAGTGACTGACATGGTGTAATTTATCTAGTTTTATTTAAACATGCAATAAGATCAATAACTTTAACAAGAAATTGAGTAAATACTGCAGGATCAAGGTGTAATATGGCAGAGGCTGAAAAGAGAAGCAGCATTCAATTATTGCAGTTTTTAGAGCAATATTGTCTATGTCCTAGTTCTCCTCTTCTTGCAAAAGTCAAATCAACAACTTGAAAGTTCAACTTCTTCAAGATGGTGGCAGGAGGTCTGGGGTGCAGCTTGGAATTTCCCACCCCCAGGCACCAGCAGCGGGAAGGGCACTTTGGTTGTGACCCCTCTGGCTGGGAGGTGGAGCTCATTGCAGCTTCATGGACATCCAGCCACCAGAGAGAGGCATGTTTGCAACCTACAGGTGTCTGCCTTTTAAGCCTGGGGCGAGAATGAAAATTTAGGATTTTTGTAGCGAAACTCCTGATCTGCCACCTGCAGAGATTTATGATGTGACATTCACTTCTAAATGGAATTTAACTGTGTATCCCCTGGCTGTGCTTGTATAATCTCATTCTTCTTCCTGTCATATAAATATGTTGAAACTGTTTCTGCCTCAATATCTATGATAGACTTTTGATCTAGGTTTCTGATTTCTGTGCTCTGATGTACTTTAGAACATTTCGTCCAATGCACTGGAGGAGTCTGCTGTTTCAGATGATGTTTTGTCTCCAGATGAAGATGGTATATGTTCTGGGAGGTATTTCTCAGAAAGTGGCCTCGTAGGGCTGCTGGAACAAGCAGCAGAGCTCTTCAGCACGGTGAGTGAGGGCCAAAATGAGGGGCAACGGGCATAAGTTGGAACATAGGAGGTTCCACTCAAATATGAGAAAAAACTTCTTCACAGTGAGGGTGACAGAGCCCTGGAACAGGCTGCTCAGGGAGGTTGTGGAGTCCCCTTCTCTGGAGATTTTCAAGACCCACCTGGATGCAGTCCTGAGTAACACGCTCTAACATGCTTTAGGCAATCCTTCTTCAGCAGCAGAGTTGGACTAGATGATCTCTATGGTCCCTTCCAACTCTAAAAATTCAGTGAAATTCAGTGAAAATCACAGGAAGATGGAGTGGTGCTGTCTGGGCCAGATCCATATCTTACTTTACTGTGCATAAGAAAAAAAAGCCTTACTGCTAAATCAGACCTGTAAAAACTTTAAAAAACAAGAGGCAGAAACACATCTTATGGCTGACATAAGATATATCTTATGGCTGACCCAGCCCTGCCTCAGCCAGGTTGGCTAAGATAGGCTTTTCAGGTAGCCTAGCTGAGCCATATAGCCACCTCTGCTGTGCAGACTACAGGCAGCATCAGCAGAAGGTGATCATACCAGGCATGAAACAAGCCCTTTAGTTGGTATTTTCATGGGATAGTACATTATTAAAAAAAAAAAAAAAATCTTGCTATCTTGCTTAAACTATAGATTTTAGGAAACATGTAAGAGTTACTTCTGTGCTTTTACACAGCATACAACCACCAGCCTCATAATCTACACTTACCGTGTAAAGAGTCATGATGTTAATACTCAAGTAGCTCATCATATTGTTGTAGTGCTAAAGAGGATAGATGATTTAGCACCTCTGAAGACATCATTTGGGTTCTTTTGTCCAGATGCAACTCTGGTTGCCCTGAATGATACATGCTAAACAAATTCATTTCCTTCTGCTTACCTGCAGGGACTTTTCTAGCCCTGAAGTAGGAACCATGTGCTTTACGTGGGAATGTAGGCTTGAGAGTCCAATAGATCAGAGATCCAAATTCGATCTAGTTTGTTGATTGCAGCTCAGAACTATTCATTTCCTATTACTAGTTTTTAGAAAACTAGAAAAAGCAACATAGCAGATTAAAAGATGAATCCCATAAATCCCCTTTTCAGCCAGGCCATTTATGGAGATCTAGTTTCTTTTCAGGGTACATGAGGACTAATTCTTTTCTTCTCTTATTTTTCTTTTTTTTTTTTTTCTTTTCTCCCAAGGGGGGATTGTATGAAACTGTGAACGAGGTGTACAAAATTGTCATCCCCATACTGGAAGCGCATCGAGACTTCAGGAAGCTTACCTTGACACACAGCAAGCTGCAGAAGGCCTTTGACAGCATTATTAATAAGGTAGTCTTGAGGCAAGGCACAGCTAGCAAGACACATTGCTGGGCTGCACTGTTTGTTAAACACTGGTGATAATAAAAATGTTCATGTGAAATAGATCCATTTCTTTTTTCTAACAAAAGCTTCCATCTGCTTTGGCCTACCTACAAAGGGTAGTCTACAGTGAAAAGAGGCTCTATCCTCTCCATAGGAAAAAGCAAAGATGAATATAAAACTGATTTAAAGTTACAGAAAAATAGCTGAACAAGTGAAACTTAGAATGAAAATATGCATGATTCCACCTGGCCACATATATTTAAGAAAAAGGACTTCCTTGTCAGTTAACTAGTGCTCTCAGTTATAAGACAGAAGAAATACAAAGGCCTGGCTAAATTGTCAGCACTCATACTGCCCCTTTTCTTCTCTTTCTCCAGGAGAATCTTATTGCTGAGTCTAGTCAGTTTCAAATTCTTACCAATTTTCATTGCAAAATTTTAATTTTGTTAATGTGTATCCAATGGAATTAAAAAATAGTAAGTTATTTTGTTCTGCAAAAGTCACTTCGTGATTAACCTGAATTTTACATTAGATTTCAATCAAATGTTGCTTTAATTTGTATCTTTCCTACATGAATATGTGCTTCTAATCCATCAGTATTGATGATACATAGAACTGTCTCTGAAATAGGGAAAAAGTAGGATTAGTGGATTTTTCTTATCTCTCAACTGGGGAAAAAAAGGCATCCAAATACTACAAAATTGACATATAAAAATAACTAATTATAAATTTCCTCTTTCTTTTATCAATTAGGGTCAAAAGCGAATGTTTGGAACTTACTTCCGTGTTGGTTTCTATGGATCCAAATTTGGGGACTTGGATGAACAGGAATTTGTTTATAAGGAACCTGCAATTACCAAACTTCCGGAGATTTCTCACAGATTAGAGGTAAAGAAAAAAACATTGTGTTAATGTGATCCCCAATGTTATGTTATACTTTCTAATGAACTCATATAGTTCTAATAGTATTATTGCTATATAGAAATCAGTAACAAACTGATTTGTACCATACTTTATTTTCTTTGTGTATATCCTTTCTATTGTAGCCCTGTTTACAGCAGAATAATGAAAGTAATCAAACTTCCTGGGGCCACATCATTTATGGGCGGGCCTGTAATATATTCAATTACTCGATTTGAGCCGTCCAGATATATGCTTTGGCATCTTTTCAGGTTTTTCATGGTTCTCTTTTGATCACTTTACCTTGAGGTCTGCTTTTTTGTAAGCAATTCACACTGATCTTCATTGGAATATGCCTTACCCTGGCCAGCTGTGATTCATGAAGCATTATACTGACTGTACAGAGCCCAGAAATTGTCGTGGTTTCTCCTTTCTCCTAGAGGCATACAGATCATTAGCAGTATATTAAGGACACTCTGATAATTCTGTTTCCTTTCCAGGGATTTTATGGCCAGTGTTTTGGGGAAGATGCTGTGGAAGTGATTAAGGACTCTGCTCCTGTAGACAAAAGAAAGCTGGATCCCAACAAGGTAGGGAAAGTCCTACTGGGAGTGTTGAACGCTTTGTCACAGTAGAGAACTGAAGAAAGGGGGACTCCCCTGAAACTTTTATGCTCAAACATTAAGGCACCAAAAAAAATCCCAATTTCTCTGTGTGTCTGTGCCCAGGGATATCCTTAAAGGTTCTGAGAAAGGCTTGTTTTGGTAACTTGTCACAGAGTGTGGAAATTAGAAGTTCTGAGCTGGTCCCTGCTGTGGCTCTGATCCCAAGGGTTAAGCTGTGCCCTTCCTGGAGGCAAGTTTTGTCAGCTCTGAAGAAGAGAAGTAGCCCAAAAGGTTTTGTAGCTCTGTGCCCTTCTAGACCATGCTCAGCCAACATGAACTGTAGGATATTTCTCATATACCATTCCTTTTATATTTCTTGGGTTGTAAAGTACTGTAATGGTTCTTCCCTCTTTTCTCAGGCATACATACAAATTACTTTTGTGGAGCCATATTTTGATGAGTATGAGATGAAAGACAGAGTAACTTATTTTGAGAAGAACTTCAACCTGTGTCGGTTCATGTACACTACGCCTTTCACCATGGATGGGCGCCCCAGAGGAGAACTTAGTGAGCAATACAAGAGGAATACCATCCTAACCACAATGCATGCTTTCCCCTACATCAAAACTAGAATCAATGTCATCCAAAAAGAAGAGGTAATTGCATTTTGAGGACAGATCTAATTTCTCAAGGGCTGAGGGAGTTTCTGGGTGAGAAGAGTTTCAAATTCTATGCTTTGCAGAAAAAAAAAGAAGGCTGAATTTCTCAGACTTGTTACTCTCATAAATGGAAATGGCATAGAATGGGTAAACAAATGCAAGATGGGTTTTTACTATGGAGAAAAGAGGATAGTGAGTGTATGTTCTTCTTTTGACCTGTCAGTTGTAATGCTGTGTAGGAGGATGTGTGGAGCTGTATTTACGACTGTACTTCTAGCTGATAAAGTGCAGTCAAAGCACTAAATTGGGCTCTGAGCTGGTTTAGAGACAGAGAAGCTTTATTGAGGTAGAAAGTGCAAAACCATTTCAGACATGAAGTCAGTAACTTATAATAATAATGAATTTAGGCAAACAGGGAGTCAGATCCACATCCTATTCTTGGAAATGATAAGGTGTCAAAGAGCTTTGGATCAGATGCAGCATCTACCAAGATGACATTTAGATTAAACAGTCTTCCTGGGTTTCACAACTGCTGCTTTTGGCACAGGATAAGGATAGTGGTATTGCCAGATCTAAAACAGTCAACTGCATGCATGATTCAGGTAATGAAGCATCTTTTCTTCCATTTCTATTAGTTTATTTTAACTCCAATTGAAGTTGCTATTGAAGACATGCGGAAAAAAACACAGGAACTAACTGCGGCCACCAACCAAGAACCACCAGATGCCAAAATGCTCCAGATGGTTTTGCAGGGTTCAGTTGGAGCCACTGTGAATCAGGTAAGGTATCCAAATAAGCCAGATGAAAGGTTTCTGCATACTTTTCTCATTGTGCATTCTTTTCATTCTCATCTCTTACACTGGAAGAAGTACATACAGTCAGACACATTAAGTCATAATGTGCATTTGATCCCTTGATATTTAGTCATTGTATGCTGTTCATTAGATAGTTTTTTGGTAAAAGTGCCCATGGAAGTGCTGTCTTGATTGTAGGTACCTTGTGGCACCTGGGCACCTTGTAGCCCTGGGCGCCTTGTGAATGCCTCCAAGGATTTTCCATTTCTAGCACGCTAGCTATCTCAGCCATTTTGTTCACTCCAGGTGTATCCTTGGGGAATAAGAGTAATAATAACCATTCTCTGTGGGACCACCACAAACTCACAGTTTCACGGAAAACACATGAAGTCAAGACCTGAATGGCCCAAAATAAAGTTCAGATGAAATAATTATAACATAAATATGCCTGCTAAACAAAAGGCAATTAAAAAAAAATAAAAGAAAGAATGAAGGCAAAACTGAGAGAAAACTTGGCATTATCCACAATTTCACAGAGCTTGCTTTCTTTGCTGAAAGCCTAAATACTCTCAGTTTCTCCAGATTCTTCATCAACCAAAGCCTCTAGTCTGAAGTAACATATTGCTGTTAGCTTTGGAAAGAGTGGTCCTTTTCTGCACTGGTCTTATTGAACTCCCCTGGGGTCTTGTAATAGGCCACAAATAGGAGCTGTTTTTCTCTCATGTAACCAGGGTTGGCAGTAGAGCTATCCCACCTCTTCCCTGCTGAGTAGAATTTGTCTGTCACCTTTTTGTGGGGCTGGAGGAGAAGTGAAAATAGGAGAGGATAAAATATGACAGGCAAAAACTCTGCTTGACAAAGGAAATATCAAGCAGGAAAAAAAAGGAGCAGACCCCCCATGCTGTTATGGTGACTTTTCTTTTATAACTCCTGCTCAAGAAATAACAGCTTAACCAAACGTGTAGTCTCTTTCCAGCCTAAACCGGTGTTCTTGACATTTTCCTGTGTTATTCCTACAAGGGACCGCTAGAGGTAGCGCAAGTCTTCCTGGCTGAAATTCCTGCAGACCCCAAACTTTATCGACATCACAACAAGCTGAGGTTGTGCTTCAAGGAGTTTATAATGAGGTCAGTAAAACAAAATTCAAATGCTGAATTGCATCAATAAAGACAATAATCGCAATAATGCAACTAATGCTTTATTGCATATATGCAAATAATATGACTGTGTAATTAATTATGCAAGTTACTGTCATAAATCCTGACATCTCATGCTTTAGACGCTTAGTTCAGACTTGTCTCTGCTCATGATCAATGCTTTGGTAGGCTTTGCATCCCAAATGGGAGGAAATTTTAACACTTCAAATCAATAGTGTAGAAATTAGGACCTTCCATTTGTTTTATCTTATGACGTTTTAGAGAAATCAAGCATTTCACATTATTCCCTTGATTTTCTTTTTAATAAGTGTCATTTTTCTGTTGGAAGCTGTTTATAAGAAAACATTTGATCCTATCTATCTGTCAAGTAGACACATTGGTAGTGGTAGCCACGTATGGCTTTTGCTTTAGATATGTTTGTAAATCTTAACATGCATACTCACATAGCAAGATATTCTTCTCCTTAGTCCAAAAAAAAGCATAATTGCTGAAGAATAAGTTTGAGTTCAATAAAAATGAGCCTTATGCAGAAGATATAGCTTCTACTCTCTGCTGTTGTGATTGCATCTGTTTATAGTAAGCAGAAAGGTAGCTCAGTATTCTGCAGTCAAATTTTTTTTATTAGCATTTATAATGTCTTAAAAATAACACCTCCATTTGTTTACTTTGAAAAGATAGAGGTTTCTTATAAGTTCATTATCACTTTGGAATTAAGAAATTATCACAGGAATACCTAGCCCAGAGGAGATGGATCCTTGGCCATTCAGATTACCTAACACGAAGTTAATGAGTTTAACGAAAGTAGGTGATACATGTTAAGTCTTTTTTTCTTTTCTTTTGCCTAGGTGTGGTGAAGCAGTGGAGAAAAACAAGCGCCTTATTACTGCTGATCAGCGGGAATATCAGCTAGAGCTCAAAAAGAACTACGGGAAGCTGAAGGAGAACCTCAGGCCCATGATTGAGAGGAAGATCCCAGAGCTGTACAAACCTGTAGTGAAAGTCCATAGCACAAGGTACAGTTAGGACAGGGTTATCTGTGGTAGCTAGAGAAAAAGATGCCATTTTTGCAAGAAAGAAAGGCACTTTTACTGGCAGCTAAAAACAGGCTATAATACACACTGCCAACTTCATACTTGATTAAAGAAATCTGCTGACTTCCACTGGAGCTGAAGGTAGTATTAACTGCATTTCTCAAGCTGCTCAGTCCTGGGGTAAGGGATTTATGTCATTTTAACACATTGTTAGAGGAGACTTCCCTCTGCCCTAATGAAAACATACGGGAAACTTCTTGCCATTTCTTCAACATATGAAGCCAGGAAGGAGGTAGAACAGGTATAAGTTTGTTTTGAACACAGGGCACCATGTGGTGTTAGTCAGCATGAGGTAAGCATGATCCTTTCACTCCCAGATAACAATACACTTCAGACCCATGTCTGGGACAAGAAAGTCTTAACTTAGATCTTTGCTTATGAATATATGCTTCTTCACAAAGCCATTGTGTCCAGTGGGGGGTGGGAGCAAAAGAAGGAATATGCCGCTGGCCTGCGAACACATAACATGTTTCAGCTGATGATTTGCCAGCTGCTCCTTTTCACAAGGCAGGCTTTTCTTGGATTCTTTTTAATTTTCCAACTTTATTTATGTATCCATTTCATTTCAGGGAATCTTTTCGAAACCACAGTTTTAGGAAATACGATGCCCAGACTTCTTCACAAAGTACCTAAGAACCAGCTGCTTTGACTAAGGAAGAGCTTAATGCTGCAAGCCAGGAGTGATGGGGATTTCAGCATCTATAAAATCAGACATCTTTCACAGGACAGCATGTGCGCTTTCTGGACAGCATGCAGAACAGCATTTAGACAAGATCACTGAACACAAACTGGGGGATGGCTTCTAATCAAACATATCGCATGAGGGTTTGGGAAGAAGGGGGTGCTTTTTAGATACTTTTACATATATGGTAAAATAATCACATAATACAGAGGAGTGGGCTATTGGAGTGGTCAGTGGCCTATGAGGTCAGTCACCAGCAGCTAACACACAACTCTGTGTAGTTTGGTTGAGGTGTTCTGTGAATCCAAACAACATGTTTCAGGAACGCTGACAAATTATGTCTATTTATGGTCCTTTTCCAAGACAGCATTTATTCATGTTCTTTTGGCAATAGAGCACATTCTGCAAATTAATCACATGTTTAAATGCTGTCTTAATTAGGGGGGACATGGTAACTTCCTCAGTGTTCCTGGAGCTGCAGGAAAGAATAATTTCCTCAGTCAGTTTCTGTCACCAATTTCTATCACGGTCCTTAACTGCAGGGAGAGTTCTGCACAAGTTTTCTCAACCAAAGCTTGGAAAGCAAGAATAGCCACAAATAATTCTTATAGATCTTCTAATATTTTTTTTAACCATAGACACTTGACATGCAGTTGGATTTCTTAATAATCAGTGTCATGTTTAGCAGACCTAACAAGTAATAATTTAAAAAGAAGACGCTAAGCTGCAAGTGATTTTTTTACTATACAATGCTCTTATGTAAATAACTTTATCCAAAATTAACTACAGAAGTGCACAGTGAGGATTTCCCACAAAGCACTTCACTCAGGCTTTACTGCAGCTTAAGAGAAATTAGCACATAATTTATAATACCTAATGCTTAGTATTTTCTGAACCCTGAGGAAACATTGTACTAAATAATCTTTACAGCATTTTTTTGAAGTAAGGAAGTAATACTACAATTTTACAGATGAGGATGTAGAGTGAGAGAGAGATCAGGACTTTGGTATTCATTTAGTGAGTCAATGCAGAGCCACAGTTTGTATTGTGACTGTGCTTACCATGTAATGTTTGTATTTTGAAACAAAGATCGATGAAAGGATTCTTCAATATTACTTACTTACTTCTACCTTTTCAGGGTTTGGGAAATTATAGTTTAATGTTGATTAAATTAACCAATCCCATTTGTCCAAATACATAATTTAGTGTTCAAATTAAATGAAACAATGGAATTGCATTTTTCTTTATACTTCATTTTAGAAAATTACAGTGAACTTTCTCAGAACTGATGTCATGTGTTTTTAAATGCAAAGACTCTTTGCACTGGAAGTATAAAGGAGAATGAGGCTGCCTCTGTTAGTGGAAACATTTTGACTTTTTATGGTCAACTGCAGCCTTGCTATTTGATAATATGAATTTTCCCAGCACTTCATTGACATCTGAGTGAGTCAGATTTTGCATGTGCTATGTAGAATATTCACAGGGATGATCCAACAAGATGAGATGTGGAAATCGGTGAAATAAACCCTGTACTTAACACAGCACTTGGGGTGTAAGAAAGCATTTCCCTCCTCATTCATAGTACTGTTAAATGTAATAATTAGGAATAATTGCTCTGTCAAAGTACGTGATACAAAAAGCTCAAAGCAAAAGATGCCTCCGTGAAGTGGCTTCCCTGTATTCAAGTTACTTTGAAACAGTTATAAGTTGAAAAGATGATTAATTTCCCAAAGGTTTGAAGCTGTGAGATCTCTGCCTATCAGCACCTAGCCTGTTATCTATTGTTTTTAACAGCCTGTTCAGGAGGAAGGTCAGAATACTGTCGTCTTTCAAACCCATAATCCAACCTCATTGTTTACAAGATGCTTATCCTTTACAGCCTAAATAACAGAAACCTCAGGTAAACAAAAACCTGCTACAGGTATACAATATACCAGGTAAAACTAATGAAGCGTTTCCTGTTTTGTGGTCCTTGAACTCAAACAAATACTCAAGATACCATGAATACTGAAGGACTTTTAACTTAGATTTTACGAGCTGAGCACCCCTCAACCCATTGGCCAGCCTTGCCCCCAGTTTGTAGCTCATGTTGTCCCTTCCACAAGTGAAACATGGTTTGTACATTTCTTTCAAGAATTGAACTGCATGTATTTTCTATTATGATATTAATTTTTCAATAAAGTGACTGTTTCACAGGATGTCCAGAAGTGCCTTTGTGTTGCACCTTCTACCTCAATGGAAAGAAACTTTCAGTAGGAACAACCTTTCTTTGTAGAAGCATCATTCAAAGGAAAATACAAAGATTTTCCTCCCGCAGGGGAGGTGGCGGTCTGTCTTTAGGATCAATTGTGTCTCTTGCAGGGGTACAGGCAACAACTTGCTTCCTAACTTATTTTTTCATCCAGTGTGCATGAAAAATGGCAGTGGGAAGCTGAGTGACAGAAATGCCCTCCTTTCTTCCTCCAGTGTGTCGGCGTAGAGCAGAAACGTGCCTGATTCTTGAATGACATGACGTCTGAATGACCCAAAACTAGGGAGAGTTGCGTGTGTCCACACTAGTTGATCCAGGGCTAAACTGCCACACAGGGGAACCGGCGAGTGAGGCACACAACTACACCCACCCTGGTCCTGAGATTCCCATGGGTGTCCCGGCTGGGAGTTCGCCGTAGCGCACTTACTCCTTGCGCTTGCCGTCAGCGAGCACCAGCTTTGAGGAGCCTGGTGCTGCTTTGGGGGCTGGAGTCCTTTAGCTCACCACGAACGTCTCTTTGTTCACCACCGCAGCCGTGCCCTGTCCCGCAGCACCGTGCCCTGGCGGTGTCCGGTCCGTACACAGCCACGTCACCCAGCAGAGCACAGCTGATCCGAAGGGGGTGACAGCACACGCTTGCACGCCTGAACAGCATGCAGAACAATACACATGTATAACAGTCCGTGCTGGTGCTGAGAAGACCAACAAGAATGGCCGGAAGTATCAATTAACCTGTCAGCATGCTTTGAACACCTTTGAACAGTCAAGGAGGGTGCTTTTGGTCAGCACGACTGACCCTACGTGGGCAGCCCTGTCGTTGGACTGCCTGGTTTGCAGAACAGCAGCCATAAAGGGAGCACACCTTTCATGCTGCATGAAAACAATCCCACGTTCAAGGCTTCAGCAGGCTCAAGACAAGCCATTCAAGACAAGATGTTCAAGACTGAACAGGCACGACCGTGAGTGGCTGTAGCCACACTTGTGCTGCGTAAAGGGAAATGCGGTGTTGTCACTTACAACTGGCAGGTCTGGGTCACACAGCCTTCATGAGGGTCATCCACCTCTTCGGACACTTCGGAAGGAAGTCTGCAGGAAGACCTGGACAGGCTGGAGTGGTCTACCAAGAACCTTATGAAGTTCAACAAGGACAAGAGTAAGGACCTGAACCTGGAAAACATAATCCAGGAGTGCAGCACAGGCTGAGATCTACCCACCTGGGGAGCAGCTCTGTGGAAAGGGACCCGAGGGTCAATATGAGTGAATGGTGCACTGCTGCAGCAAGGAAAGCCAACATGATGCTGGGTCGCATCAACAAGGGCATCACCAGCAGAGATAAGGAAGTCGGTATCCCACGCTATACAGCACTTGGCAGAGCACACCTGGAATATGGTCTTCAGTTTTGGTCCCTGCTATGAACAGCCCTGGACAGGCTGGAGAGGGTCTAAACAACGGCCACAAAGATGAAGAAGGGACTGTGAAGCCTGCCGTATGAGGAAAGGCTGAGAGAACTGGCTTTGTGCAGCCTTGAGAAAAGAAGGCCTAGGGGAGACCTTTTCATCATGTTCCAGTATTTAAAGCGTGGCTATGAAGAAGATGGAGACTCCCTTTTTACAAGGAGTTACGTGGAAAAGACAAGGGGTAACAGGTACAAGTTACTCTTGGGGAGATTCTGATCAGACACAAGAGGAAAATTATTCACAATGAGAATAATCAGCCCTTTGGAATAATCTCCCCAGGGAATTGGTGGGATTCCCTAGCATTGGACACTGTTAAGGTTCGGCTGGACAGGGTGCTGGGCCAGCTTGTCCAGGCCATGCTCTTGCCAAGAAAGGTTGGACCAGATGATCCCTGAGGTCCCCTCCAACCTGGTATTCTGTGATTCTGTGATCTCTCTCTGGAAGCTGAACGATTCCTCGTTAGGTTTCCCACCAATGCGAAGACTTGGGAAAATGAAAGCCAACATTTTAATTCCTTTTTGTTTGTTTGTTTTTCCTTTTTGTTGAAGTATCATCATCTCAAATATCTCAGTAAGAGGAATTAAAGCTGAGTGGACAGCCTGACATAGAGCAAGCCAGGACCCTTTAAGGTGTTACAATCTCTCAAAGCAATGCTTTTTTATGAAAATTAAGTACACGATAAGAGTGTTTTACTGCATTTTACTGCTGCTGCCTTCTGGTACGGGAACACGTACAAGGAGTGTTCACAGGGTGTTGCCATTTGTGATGAATTTGGGAGCGGGGTAACTTGTGGAGCAGCTCGGCTGGCTATGTTTTAACCATCTTTTAAAACAGTTAAAGTGATTAAAAAATAATCAACTGGTCTTGATAAGTCATCTCAGGGTGGGTAATGCTCAGGTCTAATCAGTACACTGAAAGGAGAAGGGGCCCCTATGAAAAAGCCCTTTTTGATTACATGAATAAAGGCAATGCATGCTCACAGTAGAGCTCAATTAGTGTTTGGGAAGGTAACAGTAAAATCTGGCATTGATTGAGTGCTTGA
>JAHREE010000430.1:110480-123228 GCA_033628505.1 Tringa tobata
TGGGTTTTCAAGCCCTTGGGAGTGCTGCTTGGGTCTTCAGGTCAGGAGTCAGTTTTCCAAAGGGAGCAGGTGCCAGTGGGGCTGGTTGGCAGCAGTGGGGCTGCCCCCACTCTCTGTAGCAAGCAGCGTCTTCAGAGTCTTGTTTCTCTTCTTCATGGGGAGCACCTGCCTCCTATTAGTCACTAGGTAAAATGGGATCTTACCCCAAGACTCAACAGAAGGCAACATGTTCTCCTATGGCAGGGAAGCCCAGGTCTTCCCTCCATCCATTTTTGACTAGGTAAAATGGGATCTTACCCCAAAACTCAACAGAAGACAACACGTTGTCCTATGGCAGGGAAGCCCAGGTCTTGCCTCCATCCATTTTGAGTAAGAGAGGTTGCAGCTGTGGAGTATGAGGCATGGAGGAGCTTGGGTGTGGGGTCTTGTTGCACGAGCATCCCACACAGTGCTGAGTGTGGGTCACACCAATGCTGGGGGCAGCAGTACAACTCCTGCTGCCAGAGAGCAGCTTGGGCAGAAAAGTAGGTGGATACAGGCTCCTGTGCACCTCAAAACCTGTGACTTAGCTGTGCACGTGCTTGGTGGGGTTTGATGTTATGCTGAACTCTTTTGTCAGATGTCATAGCAAGGTTTTTCCCTTTTTGTTGCCAGAACTCTAACTAGGTTTAGGAATTTCATCAGCTGAGGTGGAAGGTTCTCCAGTGGCAAACACGATACCGCCGTTAAATAAATTACTGATGACCACTCTGTGTAATTTGGTGACAAGTTTTGCAGCACTCCAACCTATACGGGAGTCCCTAGTGTATTAGTTTTTAAATTTGTACACACCTGCTTTCCTTTGAGATTAGGCTTTACTTTAAAATTACACTGGAGAAACTGAGAGTAAAACCGGGTCCTTAGATTCAAAACTGAATGTGGATTGTTTTTAGGTGGCAGTTTAGTGGGTCTCTAAAAATCCCACCTCCTTGGGAGAACTGGCAATGGGTGTACTTCTCATACCATGAATGACTTTTGAATGAGGTGAGTCTGTTTGGTCACGTCCCCCTCCCCCACAGTGTCTTGCCTTTTCCCACTCTGGCAGTTTTCTCAGGCTTGTGAGCCTCTGGTGCAGCTCATGGTCTCAGCTTCTGCAGTGCCCTGCACGTCTAAATAATAGATGCTGAAAGTGAAATGAAAACGCCGAAATGAAGAGTCTCCTTTGCAAATGATGCAGAGCCACTGTTGAGCTGTCAGAAACGGGCAGCTGATCGTGCTTTTAGTTACTAAAGCATTAGTTGTTAATTGAGGACAGTTGCAAATTTTCTTGTGGTGTCAGCACCTATTGTAGCGGTAGGTCACGGAGAAGGAGCATTTTTTTCCTAGTCATTTAGCTAATGGAATTGACTAATGGGCCATAGGAGACGTTTCAGGCGTCACTGCTTGGACTGTCCCATCCATCTGAATTTCCCTGTGAACTTTAGAAATGGAAGAGGCACAGAGCATCCAAAGTGGCTCAAAATCTTGTGTGTATATACATGCACAGGTATGAGCTCTGCCTAAATTTTTGTGAGCTGTGGCCAGTGTAAAGCTAATAACAAGGTTAGCATGTCATAATGATGAAAAGTTCATGTGGAATTGCAATACAAAGTAGTGGCGAACAACTTGAAAAAAGTTTAGATTCCACCTAACTTCTTAAAGATGTAGTAAATGTAGTTTACAGATGGCTTGAAATGCCAGTTGTAACTTTTTTTGTAGGTTTTTGTTCGAGCTATATAAAAATACATGAATGTCACAATATCTTTTTATAAATCTTATGTAAGCACTGAAATAAGTTTGTCTTGACTAGAGATTCAGATTTATGATCAAACTTATAAGCTGTCTGGTTCTAGTGGGATATGATTCATTTTAAGTATCTTAATGGTATCTGTGCAGTTGAATAATCGGTGGTGCTGTCAAAAGGCATTTACAGATCTCATGGAGAAATCGGGGAAACCACTTAGGCTTGTCAACTCTGACACTCCACAGTTATCTTTTACTCCCATTATAGATGCTACATATCGAGGGGAAATAACATGCAAATTATATGGATGTTCTCAGCTTGCAAAAGGCTGGGACCTGAAGGGAAGTAATAATACAGCTCAAGAATGAACAACCACTGTAAATTGATTATTTTTTTGCAGTTTATATATTTAATGCAGATTATTTCTAGCAGTGTCACACTGTGAATCTAGCCCATTCTCTAACTCTGAATGGTGCCCACGTATTTTAGTTTAGGAAACTGTGTCTGCAGTCATGATAGCAGTATTGAGACTCATATTTAAATCTGAATACTGGTTTAGGCTATGTTTACGTTTTTACTTTGCCAAAGGTTCCATGGCAAACTCTGCAAAATAGCAGAAAGATGTATATGTCGATAGTCAATTCTTCAGCATTAAAGACGTATTTTTCTGTGATGAGGAAAAGAGGAAATTACTTTTGAAGTGCTGTCGTGGATACTGAAAATGCTTTCTGAGCTTTGCTGGTCATGAAAAGACTTCTGTCATTCAGGATAGATGTCAGGAGCATCTGATCTCACTTCCCGGCTGTCACAGGCCCTGGGCTCTTACCCTTGTATTAAGCCCAATGACTAGTTTCACTAAAGCACAACTTAGAAGGCGGCATCCTGTTAGACTTAAAACGCTCCCACAGGCTTTCCATGGCAGTTAATGCCAATTTTTTTGTGTCTTTCTGTGCTCAAAAATGTGTTTCTGATTTTTAATTAGAGTTGCACTGGGGAAGGACAGCTGACAATTAAACATGAGTCATGAATGCGTGTTTTGAATGTCCCTTTAATTCTTTAGAGATGTGAGTAGACTGAAGATGGAGGAGTCCGACAAGAACAGTTGGAACTTAATTGTGGGTAAGCAAATCTGTCAAAGCAAGTCTGGCCTTTTTATAATCCAAACTGCTGTTCACATACTTGTTGGGTGTACAGGCACCCTGTTGCACGCAGGAGCCAAAACTAAACCCGGGTAGATGCCTGCCCTAATGGGTTGGAGGCTGTAACTGTGTTTTCCTGAAACAAGGCGTCTGCAGAAAATGTTCTGGTGAATGTGATGCTGTTGGGATGGTGGTGGTGGGTGTCCCAACCTGTTTCTGGGCTTGGGGGTGGTGCCTCCATGCTGTTCCTTGCACAGAAGGTGGTGGGGTGTTGCTGCATGGCATGCAGAGCTCAGGAGGAAGAAATAGTAGTGAGAGAAGAGTCTCCTACATGCAAAATGTGGACTGTTTCTCCATCTTCTCTGCAGTTGCGTGTGCCATGAGCTATAGGCATTTCCGACTTCACTGGTGGTGGCTGATGTCCAGGAGGGCAGTGATGACACCTCATTGGGTCTCTTGGGCAAATGTTCATAGCACCACACTTGCCAGGATGGATCACTGGTCTGCTCTGGCTTGGTGATCTCTTAAACCTTGCTTCATCGTGTGCCAGTGCTCTGAAGCAGAGGATGCCCATCCTGGCTGTAGATGCCCTGAGCTGCTGGTGGGGAACATTGAGAAAATACAAAAGGGTTTCACTGCAGCTCCTCTTTCAGAGCTGAAGTGCCGGCCAACAATAATCTGTTGACTTCTTCACTGCACAGACGTACCCATGGCTTGTCCCAAGACCTGGGGTTTTCTTACTGGTCTTCATCTTCTCTGCCCAAAGGGTTACATGAAGGCAGGTTTCCCTGGCATGTGTTGATTGCACTGGTCCTGTGTTTTCTGAGGAGGCAAAACCAGTCAAAATGTTGGTTATTGGACAAGACACCAGCCCTGATAAGGCTGCTTTGTGCTGAGAGGCTTTGCACCACAGGCTTTGAGAAATGTGCAATATCCATACGCTGAAGACCAGTGAGGGCTAATCTGTTCCTTACCTTATGTCTGGTATGGGTCTGTAATTAGTTGACTTTTAAGCCCTAAGTCCCTGGACTTTTTTTTTTCCTGAAGACTTTAATTAGCGTTCTGAAATGTAGCTCCAGTTAGGGCTGTTATCCACACAAATGTTCAGTCCTTCTCTTGGTCCCACTGAGCTGGTAGCCTTCATGGCTGCCGTGTGGTGATAAAGACTTCTGTAGTGTACGTGTGCATGCATTTCAGCCTCCTGGTTAGATAGCTTGATCATCCCTTGTCCCTGAGACAAGGGGAAACACCGATTTAGCTTTTATATGCCTTTTTTTATGTAATTCCTCATCCCCTTACACATAGTGTTTGCTTAGTTTGATAAAAACTGAGGTGTTTTTTGAAGCTTTTGTCATTATTTGTGTATACTTCTGATCCCTTCCTGATTCTGCAGCGTTGTCACTAAAGGGGAGGGTGCTGCCTGGATTGACCCCGATGATTTTGTGTGCCATGAGTTCCTAAAGTGGTGTCAGAACTGTTTCTGTTCTATTTGGTACCCGTAGGAAGCTTGGCAGCTCCCGGGAAGGATTCCTTCCCGTTGCCTGCAGCTGCCCGAGCCTTGCAGGGGCTGCAGGAAGGCGGCAAATCCCTGCCTCGCTGCAAGCAGCCATCTCATCTCTTGCACTTCTGCCACCAGCTTCTTTGTGATGCTGCTAGCATCCCCTGGCTGTGGGACAAACCAGAGTGGAGCACCGACCTGGCTGGAAGCAAACCTTGAAGATGATTCAAGGATTGGAGCATCTCCCTTGTGAAGAAAGACTGAGAGAACTGGGGCTCTTTAGTCTGGAGAAGAGAAGGCTGAGGGGAGACCTTATCAATGCCTATAAGTATCTAAAGGGTGGTTTGAAGGAGGAGGGAGCCAGACTCTTTTCAGTGGTTGCCAGTGAGAGGACGAGGGGTAACGGGCATAAGTTGGAACATAGGAGGTTCCACTCAAACATGAGAAAAAACTTCTTCACAGTGAGGGTGACAGAGCCCTGGAACAGGCTGCCCAGGGAGGTCGTGGAGTCCTCTTCTTTGGAGATTTTCAAGACCCGCCTGGATGCAGTCCTGAGTAACATGCTCTAGCTCTGGGCAATCCTGCTTCAGCAGGGGAGTTGGACTAGGTGATCTCTATGGTCCCTTCCAACTCTAAAAATTCAGTGAAACCTGCTAAAGTACCCCCTCCCCGGCTGTTTGCTGTGTGCACAGGGTCCCACGCGCTGTGCCAGCATAGCGAGAGTGGGTGGGAAGCCTCTCGGAGGCAGCATGGGGCTGTGGCAGAAATGAACACGCATGAAATCATGGTACTGTGGTTCCCCCTCGAGCCTGTTGGAACTGTTGGAAAGCAATGTGACTTGTTCTGAAATTTGGTCCATTAGGACCAGTTTGGTGGATGATGACCAGAAGTGTCCCGCTCTGTGGGCGTGATAGGGAAAGCTCCTTGCCTTGCATTTCATATTCACTGTCCTGCAACTGAAAGATGGCAATTTAGTTTAAAACAGTCCCCAGAGTTACTTTGACTCTTTTTTTTTTTTTTTTTTTAACTGCAAATGTTTTCCCAATTTAAGGGCTGGGAGTCTCCCCTGGAGTGAGACCATGTCAGAGGTTGAATGTGTTTGTTTAGGTGCATAAACATGGCTGTGCATGGTGGGGCTTCCGTCACAATGTTTTCATTCAATTCACGAGCTGTTAAACGAGAAAAGGATGGGGCTTATTCCTGAGCTGTTTTGGAACAGCTGTGTCAAAAAAAAAAAAAAAACAACCCCAAGGACCACAGACAATAGTGAACTCTCTGCAAATGTTGCTCTTTTCATTCCTGTCTCAGCATATGGTGATGCAGAGGATGTCTAAGAGTTGCTCCAAACTAATCTGGTTTGGACAGAGAAAGAAAGTTACAAGAGTGTTTTATATGGCTCTTCGGTATTTCTGCGGAGAGAGTTTGCCAAGAAGTGCAGCGATTGGGGGTGTGGGTGTGTGAATCTTTGCATACAGACTAGCAAGCCTTTGTCTCTATTTTTGGCTTTTGAGTGTTTTAAAATTAGAGTATAAAAAGTAACAAAGGACAGTCAAGATGTTGATTGTGAGNTTTGCCAAGAAGTGCAGCGATTGGGGGTGTGGGTGTGTGAATCTTTGCATACAGACTAGCAAGCCTTTGTCTCTATTTTTGGCTTTTGAGTGTTTTAAAATTAGAGTATAAAAAGTAACAAAGGACAGTCAAGATGTTGATTGTGAGGCAAAAGTCTGGGGCCACGACCCATGCATAATTATTAAATGAAACAATTTTGTAGAGTTTGTCTCTGAGTTCCAGACTTCTGACAGAAGGGAAATG
The DNA here is from genome assembly GCA_033628505.1 of Tringa tobata. NCBI lineage: Eukaryota > Metazoa > Chordata > Aves > Charadriiformes > Scolopacidae > Tringa > Tringa tobata. The sequence goes on from JAHREE010000430.1 coordinate 116,692, forward strand.
GGAACAGAAGAGTTGATAGGTTGTCTCAGTTTCACAGCTTGGCAAAGGCAATTTAAGCCTTTGGGTTTTTTTTTCTCACCAGTGCTTTGTTATTAACCCAGCTGCTAGTAGACAGGTTGTACTGTTTCAACTCCTTCAGTATCCTTGTGATATTAGTAGATTGACATATTAAGACATAATGGATTTCCCACTGCAGCTTTTAGAGGGCTGCACTCCAGCAGAGCCTTGCTTTTTTTTTTTTTTTTTTTTTTTTGTCCTGAGTGGATGTACGTCAATAGCCACAGCAAAATGTCTGCTGAGAAAAGATGTTTAGCTTAGCTGAATCTTTCTTCGGAGTAGAAACTGATTCTGGGGTCAATCCTACTGTGATTTGGTTGTTGCGGGGTTGTTTTTTTTTGTTGAGCAGAAAGCATTCATGGATAATGACTCATCTATTGGAATCTGACTTTTCACTCCAATTACCTACAGATAGACCAAGATATATCTGCAATTCATGCATTGTTTACATTTCAGATACCAAACCAAGGTGAAAATCAGGCTGTTCATTCATTGTGACCTGTCATGTAGCTGAGTGTGAATGCACATCCCTTCAGGCTCCATTAGCATGAGTTAACTTTGTAATTGGGTTTCTGGGGCAAACAGGGACAGGAAGCAGAAGTAATTTGGCAGGCTAGGCTTAGCTTTTTTGTTCCGTGCAGTGTAAGTGCACAGGAGAGGAGAAGTAAAAGATGGGTGCAGAGTGGCTGGAGAAATCCTAGCGAAGTGGAGGACAGTTGTCAAAACTGCATATGGACGTTATGGAATATCATGCAGCCATACCAAGGTGGGACTTTACAGCTATATCAAAGTAGCATTTCTATGGCTCCAGTCCTTCTCAGAGCCCTTCTCTTGCTCTCTTAAACCAGCTCTGTGTTCTCCAGCTTTCTGTCCGTCTCGCAGTAACACCTTGTTTTGTAGAGACTGGCAACTGAAAATGGGCTTGTTGAGTGAAGAACAGTTGCTGGTTTTGAAACCACTAACATGAAGATGTTGATAAAAATGTGAGTTTTAACATTGCTCTAAACTCCGTTCATAATCTCCAGCTTTCCACAAGCAAAAAAAGCAGAAAGTGATAGTTTTTACTCTGTTTTCTCATAGTCTAAGCCCTTGGATAGTTTTGCTGAAAAAAATCAGGTTTGATATTTAAGGAAAAACAACAAACAAACTGTAAAATGTTAGGGTTCCTGAGCAAGGGGGTCAGGGTGGGTTTTTTTGTTTCTTTTTAAAAGGCATTAAAAGTCATCTGGCTCTTTTCAGGTGTTCAGTGTGGATTTACATGAGTGGGATTAGAATAAGCTGCTTCATGCTATGTATTTAAAACAACACTTCACATTTTTCAATAAACAACTTTGCTTTTAAAACAACAGTCTTTATCCCAGACTAATCTTAAGACTTATGAAAAGCAGCACAAGAAGAGGTTCTTACTTTAAGTTCCATTTCTTCCTGACCTGTGGTGTTGAACTCCTTCTTAAACTTTTAATTTGCCCTTTTGCTTTTTTTTTTTTATAGTAAACTCTTGAAGAGTTTTCTTTCCTGACCTGAATGCTAGTTTTACTCTGGCATCACTGACCACCTTCTCTACGTGTATACTTTACCAGTAGTCGTCTGTGCATGGCAAGTCGGTAAGTTTCCCATAGGAGATAGAATCACCTGCAAGAAGACCCTGGGATTGAATCTTTCTGAAACCAGGAGGTGCTGAAAATGATGTTGGCATGATTAGCTGCAGTTTGTCTCGTCAGCATAGTTTAACCGGGCTGACAAATTTCATGCATACTTCTTAATTTGTTCTTGCAGCCTGGTGGGCTGTTTTACTCATGTGTTGTTTTGTGTTTTTTTTTCCCCGAGTAGACAAGGGCTCTGATGTGTGCCCTTGTGTGGTGTGGGAGTCGCCTCAGTCTCGATCCTGATCCCATCTGTGATTTATCGCTCGGTCTTTATCCCTCTTTTGTGTTTTCCTTGCAGTTTCGCACCCCATCACCGCTGCTGCTTGTCGCGTTTTTAGGCGATGTGGGAGATCGCTCACATCAACGAAAACACTAGTGGCTGCCGGGGAGCCTTCTCGGCTGGGGAAATTTAAGGGAAACAAACCCTCCTTTGTGTCCGCGCACGCATCGTGACTGTCACGAGTTGTGCGGTGGGCGTGCTGAGGAGATGCCGTCGGTGCTCACGCCGGCAGGGCCCCGGCGGCGGGAGGTGCGTGTGCGGGATGGGGGGCATCAGCCCCTCCTGGGCAGCCAGCCCCTCCTGCCTCACCCGCCAGATAGGCAGTGCTCCTTCACTGGCTCTCTGGGTGGAGCGAGACCCGTGGACCGCGAAAATATGGTAGAAATTAAATGGGAGTTCCTCGGGAACCTTAAAAATAGCGGGTGACCGAAGTGTGTTCTTCACGCTGTAAGGAGTTGTTGGTTTTGGCTAAAGTAGACTTCGGAGGGTTTCAGGCCTGTTTTATCTGTAGCAATTCCATCTTCTGTTAGCCTGGGGGAGAAAAGGGCTGTGCTTGTACAGCTGAATATCAGATCTCTGGCTCAGGAAGTGTTAAGTGCACGTGTTTATTACTCTTAATGCTGGTATGTTTTTCATGTCAGCAGCTAGCCAAAAAGCGGGGGGACCTGCAGTCTGTTTCAGCTGGTAGGAATTAATAATGACAGACAGGTTTATTGCAAAGTTGCACGTAAAGCTTTGTTTCCACGAGCGCCGTGGGACAAGAAGGGACCCTTGGCCGGTTTGCTGCCTGCGGCTGAGCCCTGCGACCCTTCCGCTGAGCCCCCCTTGAAGGGAGCCCTGCGACTCTCTGCCCCGGCTGCCTCTCGGTCTTGTTGTGTTGTTTCCCTCCTACCCGCTCCCATCCCTCTCTCCTGGGCGGCGAAGCCCCCCCTGGCCCCCGGTCCGCATTGCTGACATTCCCCAGCCCTGCGTGTGCCGGCGTGCCGGTGCCTGCACACGCGTGGGGCGAGGGAGGCAGGCTGGTCCTCTGCCCTGGCGAGGAGACCGCTGTGGGTTGTGAAAGCCGCCTGCCCGCTCCTGTCCTCCCTCGGTATCCATCGGAGCCCCCCATCCCACATAGCTGGCATTCCTGAGCCGCGTTTCCTTTGGGGCGATGTTTTGCTGCTGTGGAGGCTGTTACTGCCTGGTGAAGGAGTTCCCTTGTAGCTCCATCTCCATGGAAGGGCAGTGATTTACGTCCCGCAGCTCCAAGCACGCTTGGAGGCATCTGGTGCCGGTTCTGGGTGGTTCCAGGCCTTTCTGGTGGCTGCAGGTGAGTGAGGCTTCAGAGGCAGGCAGCAGGGAGGAGAGCCCTGCAATCCAGGGGCCAGAGGTTTGTCTGAAGGAGAGCGGTGGAGTCCTGGAGGGGGCTCAATGGGTGCTGGTGTCTCTCTGACTATTGTGTAAGGAGGAAGTTGCATTGTCATTTCAGTTAAAAGGCCTTTTTCTTTCCCCCTTCTTCCCCTAAGCAACTCGCTAATTTGCATCACAAAAGAGAGCCAGGGTTGCCTCCTTAGTTAAGTTGCAGAAAATGAGATCTCTTCAACTGTTTGAGTAAAAATGAGACGATTTATGGGTTGCTTTATGCCTACTGGTGCATTCAAGTGCGACTGTTAATTGAACTGGTTAATGCTGTATTACTGCAACATCCAGTTACAGCCGTTCTTGTGTCAGTCCTGAGAGAGTCTTGTTACAAGGAGGACTGGCTGGACTGCGATGCTGGTGCTGCCCTGTGTAACTGGTGCCATTTTCCCTGCACATCCAGTATTCAGAAACACTGGGCTGATATTCTGCGTGTTTTAGTAACGCTCTGCCACAGATTCTTTGAACAAATAAAAAAAATAGCAATAAAATAATGTATTTGTGCACAGCTAGGAGGACAATAGTGCTGGCACTTAGGATTTTCTGTCGTCCAACAGACATTTTGTATGTATATGAAAGCTTAGTCAAATTGACTTTGGCGGAGCTGGAGTGTCTTACTTTGATTTCAATGCAGAAGTTGTCAAGCCACAAAGCTGCTCTGATACACCTGCCTTAAGTTTCTGTAAGTAGGTGTGTGAGCATGGGAGGTCCTCAAAAATGTGACCAGTGTATCTGTACTGTAGGTCAGAAGCAGTAGGTACTCTGCATGTGCCTTTTCTGTCTCCTTTGTATAAATCTTCCCACCTTTGCCTACAACTCACAGTAGTTCAGAGGCTGCAGAAGGGGCCAGAGTAAGGGATGGAAGCCTGTATTCTGTATTGCCTCAAGAGTCACATTTCTGTGCTGTGTTGCAAAACTGTAAGGTTAATGCTCTTGCTCTGAACAGAAAGCCTTTTGTGGCTGGCTAAACTCTGGAAAATCATTAGGCTCAAAGAGGAACATTTTCTTTTCCTTCCTTCCCCAAGTAAAATCTTCACTTGGACTGATGCTTGAATACTTAGGTTAGGCTGTCTTTGCCCTGTCAAAATCCACCAAGGTTTTCTTTGCCAAAACTGAGGTAAGCTCCAGATAAAACTTCACATGTGATGAGTTATCTTTCTAATTCCTTTAAGAATTGTGTTCTCTCACAATGAATTACTCACATAAAAGCACTTGCTAAACCATGTCTAGACTGCAAAGACCTGGATTTGACTGAATTTAATTAAAGCAATGGTGGCTTGCAGGTGAGGATTTAACTGCAGTGTATTATCCTAGCTTTTGCTAGAATGAGATTGGGTTTAGCAGAGATGGTTTTGACTTGCATGCAGAGGTAAATTAAAGTCAGCTGAAATGGTACTTCCCCCCGACCTGCTTAGCCTGCCACAGGCATCTGCCCATAGCAGGATGGCTGAACAGCTGATGGACGTGGTTTCAGCACGGTGTCCTAAGAAAAATGGAAATTAATTTCCTGCTGGTTTTTGTAGAATTAGGAGAATAGTTCTGGAGAGTTATCAGGAAGCTTCTGACTGTACTCTGCAAATATGAGGCTTCTTAAAATATCTCTGCTAGAAATACTAGGTTTGATACTGGAGGCTAAACATGCTCATCCTGCGGCTCTAACTGGTCCATGCTGGCTGACCATCCTCCTGACTGAGCTTGTGAGTTCATCTCGTTGTCCCATCTGTGCCCATCGCCTCATCTTGACCACTTAAGCCAGGTTGATTACCAGCTGCCTATTGATTAAGAGGGATTAGGGGTGGCCTGGATGTCTAACACAACTGGTTTCTCCCAGCTCCGAACCAGTTGCTGGAGTGGAACTTGTCGCGTTGCCTGTGAGTCCCCCCCAGGAAGTGTTCAGGAGAGTTTCTATCGCAGCACAAAGAAGCACGATACAGCTCCTGTCTTCTGGTAGTTTTTACCTTGTGGCCTTGAACGTTTGCCCAGACGTGTCTATGAAGCATCTCGCAGCTTGGCTGTTCTCATGCTCTTGCTATTTCTCTGTCTCTGCTCTCTGGACTCCTTTTATTTCCTGTAACTTTTCTATCTAGCACATGCTTTGTTCGCTGCCTGTCAAGTTGTGCCTGCTCCTCCTCTTCTGCACTGCCCCTGAATGCTCGCTCTGTTTACTCAAAGTTTCTAAGACAATGCAGAAAAGGAGGTAACAAGAAGAAAATGGGAGAAATAAAAGGGAGAAGTGAAAAAGCTGCCCCCGACAGAATTCAGGCTAGTCTAATCTGGCAAGTAAAACTTTTCGTCCCGAGAAACTGTCCTTCCCTTCGTGTTTTCAGCCTGTCAAAGTTCTCTGCTAGTTTTGAGCAGGGGCGATTGCAGGAGCAGCAGTGATGAGCCAGCTGTGCAATTCCTTTTCTCCTCTCTGCAAGTGAGGGGGCAGGGGAAGACATCGCTGCCTCTCACTGTAACGCAGCAGCAGTGGGGAACTGGCACGAATTTTCAGGCTGCTGCAGTCATGTTATGAGATGTTCTGCTTTGGAAATGGAAAAAGAAGGCATACTGGGCTATTCTTGGCATCGAGTTGAAGCCTCAGCATTGCAAAGAGAATTTATGTGTGTCTAAGAAAAGATGCACGTATTACTTCATGGTAGTTTGCAGAGAGGAAACTTTTCCTGGCAAGGAGTATATTGGCCTGGATCTTGTGTGTGTCTGAGAACCTGCATTTTTGTCATCCTCTCAGAAATAGAGCAGAATCCAGCCTATGATAAACCACATAGTGGCCAGGGGTCGCAAAGCGCAAAGGCTTTGAGGTGCCTCAGTTGTTTGCAGGTGGGTGGTGTGGGCTGTGGAGTGGTCCCCTCGCTGTCCTCTTCTCTTGCCCTGGGCTGTGACCAGCTGAGCGTGCAGCACCGAGCACGTGCTTGCTCTGCCAGCTGCTCTCTTAAGCTCTTCCTGCTTTCTGCAGGAATCTCGTATTTTCTTAGCTGTGAACACTCTTCTGGCCTGATTCATGCGTGTCTTTTGAACTGACCTTTTGACTTCTTTTCACTGTTAACCTGTTAATTGAGAGCTGGTTGTTACAGGGCTGCTTACATTCTCCGTGAAGAATAGCCACAATTTGTGTTGTACATTCCTGTGTTAATTATGTTTTGTTACTGGGGG
>JAHREE010000430.1:123293-154413 GCA_033628505.1 Tringa tobata
GGGACTGAAGTTGGGTGAGGTGAATGATGGTCACGGTACTGTCAGCGCTGATGTTGAAGATGGGAGTTGCAGCTGAAGAAGGCTCCTAGTTATCTTTCTTTTAATGCAAAAAGGATAATACTCATCTTGCTAGACTGAGATGCTGAGCTTCTCTCTGATCTAGGAGGTCTCCAGAAGCTTCATCTATTTCATCAACGGTTTCTTGAAAACTTTAAGTCATGGTTTAATTTCTGCCTGAAGGGAGGAGACCCTTCTTTTATCTTGCTGGCTATCTGGAGTGACAGAAATTGCATCAGAGGCTGGATTTTTTTTTTTTTTTCTGTAGATGAGTTTCTCTTCTGTGTGGCTCTGGCACTCATCAGTCCTGTTCATGATGGAAGCTGCAGGTCACTGGGATATTTTAACTCCTGACCTAATACCACGTGAGCGTTTCCTCTGCTGTTGCCCGGTTTGCTCCATCCCCTGTTTGGTCAGCAGCCAGGGAGCTGGGCTGGAGATGGGCTGGCCTTGGCTCCAGGTCCCAGGCAGAGCTGGCTTGTTGCTGGTATTAGCCTTGTCTGCCGGCCCGTGTGTCCGGCGGGCTGAGCAGGATGCTGCCAAGCCGGAACGCTGCCGGTGCTCACAGCCCCACGGGCAGGCCTGGGTGGCAAAGCCCATCAGGTTATGGGGGCAGGAGGGTGACCTGGGTGGACGCCTTGTGCTGGGAAAGGAGAGTGGGCTGAGCCGGCGGTGGAGGCTGCCAGCCGCAGAGCCTGCTGCCCTGGTACCTGCCTTGCCTTGTGTTTGCTGGGGTGTAATGGTAAACAGCCCTTTCCTACCTCCCTCTTTGTACATCTTTCTTCCTTTTAACCCTGATTTTCCTTTTTTCCTTCAAGTTGCCGGTTACTTATAACTCTTAATTCCAGTTTAATGACTTTTTTTCTGTGTGTGTGCGTGTGTGTCTGGGGATTGTACGTTATTTGCATCACAACGGAGCCTCCTGAGAGGCTTTGAGTAATGTCAGCTGTGGATCTGGCAGCTCAAAGCACGGGCATGAGTTTTGTCAGCCTTTGTGCTGCGGAGGTCGAAGACGCTGATCCAGTTGGGACTGGGCAGGCGGCAGGTTGAGCAGCACATCTCAGAGCTGTCTGGCCACCAAAACTTGTTTTAAGGAGAAATAATGGAAAAGTAGCAAGTCTGTCACAATTTCAGGAGCTCAGTTTTATGCCACCTGTAGTAATAATAAGTTAATAAACCTGAAGAGCATCTCAAGGGTTAGTCAGCCACTTCCTTTTGGCACGTGTATTGTGGCCTATTCGTTCAGTGAGATTTTAGAATCAGCTTTTCAAGGCCTGGTAATAAAACATGTCAGTTAAAATGAGGATGGAGAATGGAAGAAACTACTTAGTTCTGTGGACTGTTTCTTTCAACACCTTGAATTAATAATGTTATTTTAATAAAGAGTTCATCATACCAGAACTATGTAGCAAGTTATGCTTCTAATCCCCTTCCCCTCAAGGTGCATTTCTTTTTAATTGCCAAGTGCTATATTTGCTAGTAGAAACACAGGAAAATATGAATATATGTGTACTGAGAGAATACCTGAAGGAGGATGTTGAAAGCAGTCTACTAGCATCAGATTTTTTTGGGGCATGTGTGTTTTGTGGTTTTTTTTTTTCTTTAGGTTGAGAGTAAGAGTGTGAATGCTTCATTTTAAGTGGGACAAAAGGAGATGGCTATTAAACCTCAGCTCGGCCTTCACTTCTCTGAACTGCTGTCTCAGATCTTTGTTAAAGCTCACTTTTTGTTTCTCTCACTCTGCTCAGCCCCAAAGGTCGCAAAGGGGTCATTGCATTTGGAGATCTGTCAGTGCCTAAGCATCCTTCGGAGAGCAAAGCAAAGCCACCTCCTCCCAACCCCCTGGCTGTAGTACATCCAGCAGGTTTTGCTGTGCTTCAGCACTGTCGACGTGTCCTGCAGCTGCTTTCCTGTTCGTGAGTTTTGGTGGGTGCCTGTTCTGTCAGCTTGCATCAGATAGGTAGCAAGAGAAGGAATTGCTTCTCCAGAAGGAGCTTCTTGCATGCTGTGAATGCAAATGGACCGTTTGCTCCCCTCCCACCACCTAAATCTTTCCTCCCTGGCTGTGTGGGATTTAGTGCCAGCTCACAACACAAGGGCGACAGCTGGTTGGTGTCCAAAGTCCTTTGTGTTGTTTCAACTTGAATGAGGAAATGGTTTGTCAGAGGATCAAAGCGCTCTTGGGTGAATTAACTTTTTTTTGCCAGACCGCGGGTTCAACGTGGATGTAAGTATTGTCTGATATTAGCAGGGACTGCCAGCGCTCCTGACACAGGAGTGATTTCTGGCTTGAGGTTGGCACAACTAATTTCATAGGGCAGCCTGCATGGACTCTTAGAGATCAGAGGTCGCTTTGGAAATCAGACCGTGCGTGCCAGGAGTTGCGTGCAGATGGGCAGGAGGTGGTCTTTTTAGCTTATCTCTGGATACAACTCTTAAACCAGCAAACAAGCTTCCAGAGTTGGCAGTGACTTTGCTGCCTCCTGTTCTGCCCCCTTTTCTGAAAGACAGCTGCAGGTCGCTTGGCACTGCCTGGGCCTTTGGAGGCTTTGTGAGGCCGTGGAGGTGGTGACTTCAGCCCTGCACTGCTCTTGGGGCTTCTGCCGACGGCAGGGGTTAGGGGCACTCACTGAGCAATGCAAACATGTGGCAGGGTAAGACCCCTGGGCAGGACTTCCCAGCGTGCACAGCTTGTGTGTGTTTGTAAATATTATAGTGGAAATACCATGCCGTGGGAGAAGAGTGAGGGAATGGGTGGGATCCTGTGCTTGGGATTCCCTCTTCCCCTGGGGAAGCAGGTAGGGTGTAGCTGTAGGGGCAGATATGTGCATGCCCCAGGCTGGTGGGAGAAGGCCGAGCTGCAGGTGCTGGGGGAGAATGAAGCTGGCTGAGGTCTGGTCTCAGCTTCCTTTGAGACTTGGGCTGGAGGCTTGGGGGAAGAGGGGGTGGGGGGTCAGGGTGGGAGGCAGTGAGGTACTGGCTGGACAACACCACCTTTCAGCTGCTGTTACAGCAAAGCTTGCTGGGGGTCCTGCCTTTTGTCCACATTAGGAGGTGGCTCTGGATGTCTATTCGAGATAACAGTAGTCTCAGTATTTATGAAGGACTGACACCTTGTCTTCAACATATAGGAAACATGATATTATTTTTTTTTCCCTTTAAAAAGTACGTTTAACTTGGGTGAAATACACTGAGGCACCTCTTTCTCCCCTGGCCTCTGATATGGAGCACCATGTTCGTTGGCTGACTCTAAAGTTAATCCCCTGCCCATATACACACACACACCCCTTCTGGGCAGGATGGCCTGGCCCTGGTCTCCAGAAGCAAATGGGTGATGTACTGCATGGTGGTCCAGCTGTCTGTCATCTGCTGGTATCTATCAGGTATGTGCAGGTACCTGCGTGGGCAGAGCCTTCCCTTGACAGCACACCTCTTCTTCACTCGCACCTCAGTCTCTTCATGCGTGGAAATGTGGGACAGCAGCAAGACCACAGCCCTTGGTGCCTGCAGAGCCTTGGGGCTTGTGCTGTAGGACTTGATGGTTGTAAGCATGTGGGCTTTGTGTTCTAGGGTGGGGGTAAGAAGATGGCTGGTACATGGTGAGCCCTGGGCGATTGAGTTAGTATTTGTCTAGTACACCTGAGGGTGAAGCCAGTAAGAAACTGGTGGTGTCAGGATGCCTGACTGATATGAGCAGAGTTGGATTGAGGTGTGCAGAAAAGGCTTGGAGTGAGCTGCTAATCAGTAATAAACTGAGTCATCCCACAACAGCTTGTGTGATGCCAAGTAGAGATGTACTATAAAAGGAAGGAATGTGCACAAGTGTGCTTATTCCAAGTAGGGAGGGACTCGCCCTGACATTTACATTCTAAAAAGGGCGTTTTATTGCTTTTGAGAAGGAGCAACAGGGTTTAGTAGGAAATGTGTCCCTATTTTGTTTTCTGTTCCATTCTTCAGATCTGATAGCATTGGTGTGAAATGCTCAGTAATCACCTAGAGGATAGCTGTGTAATTCCTACTTACCCAGTCTGGGTTCGGGCCACTGGCGTTCCTGATCCAGCTTGTCCTCAGCCAACCTCTCCCAGGTTACCTGTCCAAACAAGGACTTGAAGCCAGTCACTTCATCTGAGAGGAGCAGGACCTGACTAACCTACAGTGGTGCATCCTACAGTGGATGATTTCTGCTTTAGAAGGAAAAAGCCCAAAGCAAACAGTATTCCCACTGTTTGCCCAGAGCAAGATCTGGTATGTTTAAGAAAGTGTCTGGTCCTTGACATTTCCATTCTTTTGCTGTCGGCTCTGAATAGCACACCTGAGATTGAACTGCAGGTGTCTTCAGATTCAAAGCAAGTAAAACATTCTTGCTTCTCAGATTTCAATGAAGTCTGTGTGCTGTGGTAAGGCCAGAAACTATAATCCTTTTTTTCAGGGGAAAAAAAAAAAGTAGCTAAGGTTGCTGGGTGAGTAGGAAGAAAAGCAGTTTCAGGATGGTGACAAAGGGATGAAAAATTGATGTGAGAAAACACAGCTGGCTAGGCTGCACATCTGTGCATTCAACATGCACTCTGTTGCATGGAGCTTAGGAGGTGATAACACAGTAAAAAAAAAAAAAAAAAAAATCCTTTCTGTTGCCTGTGTTTGCCCAGTTGGCCTGTTGTCCACTTAGACCCAGGCAGTGTGACAGGGCTCCCTCCCACTTTTCCTTGGGTTAGAAGCAGGTAGTGAATAGAAATAGTTCCGGGAGCATTTAAACAGAACTGGAAAAGGGTGATGAGATTAGAGCTGCTTTGGGGTGTTGCACAAGTTTACAGTTTGTCTGGCGCCTCATCAAAAAACCAAAATACTAATTTAAATAAATCCATGCTTTGTGTTCTAGCTAGGATGAGGGACATCACAGTCATAGAGTGAGAAGGATGAAAGTTGTTTTAATTATTGAGCCTTTGTGCTTGCAGGTGGATTTGTTCTTCAAAGTTTCAGTGATTGTGATGTCCCTTTGGCACTCCAAAGGCTACAGCTGAGCTGCAGGTGTTTCGGATGGTATTTCACTTAAGGCTGTATCTGCCTACTGAGAGCCAGGAGTTTAACTCTTGCTGTTGGGAATTCTCTTGTTTGTGTTGAGATAGTACTAACAGAGCAGCCTTGCTAGGCAAACAAACTGTTGCTGGTCACAGAAAGCTTGGGATCCTGAGTGTTGAAATGTGCTGAAATCTCTCTTTGTGGGGACCATTGGTGTTTTTTCATTATTCCTTCTATCTGACTCAGTCTTGTCTTAGTGCTATTTCCAGTGAGCTTTTTATAGCCTTTTATCCAGGCTAACTGAGCACCTAAGACAACAGAGTCCTGCTTCCTTAGCTTGAAGTGTTTTAGCTGCTTGTGTTTTAAACTGGCAAATCTGCATTTCTGCTCCTGTCCTCACAGTGAGACTTTTCTACTCTGTGGCAACTTACTCAGAGGTCATTTATTTCAGGGGAATTTTTTCACCTAAGAAATTATGTGAGGACTCTTCCTCATGTAAAGTCAAAATTCTGAAAGCATCTATGCCTGTGGCACGCTGACCCCTCATCAAAATCGCTGTGCAATGTAAGCTGGTGCTCTGAAAATTAACCAGGTTTAAAAGAACGCAGGCAAGAGTGATGCTGCTTTTCTTTCATCTTTTCGTGCTGCTCATAGGGGAAAATGTTACAAACTGATCGTGTGAGATGATTGTGTCAAACTGATCTTGTGAGATGATTGTTTCTCTTTTAGTGGCATTTTTCAGAACGAGCCAAGCCTCTTTCTTAAAATGTTACCCAAGTGCCTGTTCCTAGATAAGGAGGTACTTTGCAGTGGGAAGCTCTGCAGTGCCTGGGTGAGGGGGAATTAATGAGCAGCCTCCTTGCTAGCTGGTGTCCTCTTTCGCTCTTCTCAGGTTGCAAGGGGTAAGAACGAGGAGAAAAAAACTCATCTGATTATCTCTTTTCATGGCTCGATGCTGGCCACCCTGCGGCTATTAATACCAAGCACGCTGAGCGGGATTGACTTTGAGTTTTCACCGGCTGTTCCCATGGAGGCCCGGGGCCTCTGCAGGGCTGGGGGGTTGCTGTTGTCTCCTCACCTGCCCGCCTGCTGCCTTCCCCTGCTGCAGCCCCTCTCAGGGACCCTCACTCTGCTCAGAGGTGCTGGGGGAGGAGGGCACAGCCACTTCGGTATGAAGGGCAAGAACCAGCATGGTGATGGTGGGCTGCAGGTTTGCTTGTGCTCATCAGGTTTCGCCAAGGATTCACTGTGATACAGCTTCGGGGGGGAAAAAAACCCCAAACTAGCACTTTTCTCCCAAATCCTTCCTCCTTCTGCCTGGCACTTCACTATTAGAGCAAGAAGTAGCCTTTCTCTCAGCTTCATTTTGTTCATTAACTGTTGCAATAAGAAAGAAGTCCTTTACTTGTTACTGTTTTGTCAGCGTATGAGTATTTGTTGAGAATAGAGGATGGAAGTAAATCTGTAACCTTTTTCTCCAACTGCGTAGCAAAAATGAAATTTCTGCAACTACCCTTAGAAGAAAAACTCCTCACTTACAGTTGTGTAGAAGATGTTTTGTGGCAGTCTTAGAGTGTACATATAGATCTCCCCTTTCCCCCTGAAACTTGTTGGTCCTATTGTTACAGAAGGCTTTTGTTGGCGGTACAGACATATTAGCATTGTACCATGACATATACAAGCTGCTTCTCTTGACCCCTGAGGCTTCTGTGGAAGGTCACAATGGAGAGGCTTGAATTCCTGTGTTAATCACACTGAAGCAGAATATCCGTGCTGGTTTTCCCAAAAGATTAGCAGAACGATACCACGTTGCTTTGAAATGTGATCTCAGAGCATCCAGCTCTTGAGGACGGTTTCTTTCATGTTTAACATATGCAGGGATTTTGTGTATTTATAAGCCACGTAATTATTACTCATTGGAATAAAATGTGAATGATAGTTTATCACACCGTTTGTCTGCTACTGGCTTTGTCCCAGCAGAAGCCTTCAGCACTCTCCTGTGGAGCAGCAGTGAAGAGGAAGACTTTGTTTCCCTGGTTTTGTAATGGGAATGTTTTTAGGGTAACTAAGCTGCCTCATTGAAATATACAGTAAGGTACAGCTTCTCCACAGGCTCAAAAAATAAGCAAATACATAACAAAATTGCCCAGCGGTTAGGCCTGATAGCTGCAATTCTGCAGGTATCTTTGCAGTCTAAGCTGAAGGTGCTGATGTTGCTGTTCGAGGATTTTGGGGAAAGCATCCCAGAGAGGACTGTGGGCCTTTCCCTCCTTGTAGTTTGGCTCATGCAGCAAGTAGCTCCTTGGCTCCAATCCAGCTGTGCTGGGAAACGTGGTATCAAAGTATCTGCTGCGTTGTGAGCAACTGGTTTATTAATTATGGGCCCTGGCATGCTCAACACAACTCTGTAGAAGCTGCTGTATGTAGATGCCCATGTTTCATACAGTGCCCGTGGTTTTCTCCATGCTCTCAGTCTGTGGTGGTGTCAGAGTACACCAGGATGACTTGGCACTGTCTGAGGTTCTGGATGCCCAAAGCACTTCCAAACTGGACTGCGCCTCCAGGGAAAAGGTGAACATACCTGAATCCCACTGGCATTTTCCCCCAGAGCAGTCTGGTCTCCAATCCCTCTGGAAACACTCTTGTACTATTAATGTTACAATGCACTTTCTCTCAGAAGTTAGGCACTGATAAGGAGGATTGGAAAACTTGCTTATGCACCTGAATTTCCCCCTCGTCCCTTTTCCCCTCAAATCCTCACGTATGTATAGACAAGCTGTAGACTGCAACATTTTTTTGGATCAAAGCCCTCTACAATGTTGTTTTCTTTCTGTCACTGCTGATGAAACAGTGTCATGAAGACACTCACTGCAGGGCAGAGGGGGAGGTGTTCACGTTTTGAGTGGGTACTCCAGCTGTTTATGTAATGTGCCTAAGCTTGCAGTGGAATACAAAATATTTGTGAAGGGCCCCCAGGTCTGTCGGTGGATAAGCCATTTGTCTAGGTTTTCCGAACAAAGCAGGAGAAGGGGCTTAACTGACAAGCCCTAATTAGCTCTGTGCTCTAGCAACTCTTTCCCAGGAGAATGGCTTGGGGAAGGTTGTAATCAAACCACTTCTAAATTGGAATCTTAAAACTATAGTATTGACTTTTCCCTTCTCATATTTAGTGGAAAAGCAGATACTGGAAAAGACTTGAGAAATTCCTGCTCTTACACAGTGGCAATTAAATTATTACAACCAGGGTTTGATGCAAACTCCTGTCTTTGCTCTGTAGCAGTTTCTGTGCTGAAATGCACATCAATTTTCCTTTCTTTCAGCCACAAACTACTTTTGCTTGACTTACAGCATTTTCATCACACAGATCAGACATTTTAAATGGATACTTCAGGTAAGGCATTAAAAGGGTTGCTCTGTCATCTTTTAATTGAATTTTAGGTTATATGGAAGAGGGAGAGAAACTTAAATAAAGCTGCCTGCAGTTTTAAGAAGTGTGTAAGAAAGAATGCAGGGTTTACCCTCTGGAAAAACCACTATTTGCAAAAGCAGGTTTAAAACTAACAAAAGAAATCTCCGGTAATTTCTGCTTATATTGTCTTAACTTGACACGGACCAATTGTCATACATTGAGATTTCAGATACGAGTGGAAAAACTATGCTCCTAAGTTTTTACTTTTCTTCTATGTGGTCATTGTGGCAGTTCATGTTCCCTGACATATATGGTTATTCTGCATAAAGGAGAAACATGATCCTGGAAACTGCAAAATCTTGACTTTCATATATCAAGAGGTACTTCACTATATGCATTGTTACAACCTTCAAAGATTTTGGAATTACATAATGAAGGGGACAAGACAGAGGGACCTGGGCTGCTTGAAGTAAAAAGCAGGATTACTCTAGAATAATTCATCATGTCTCTGCTGGAACAGTGTTTCAGATGCATGCATTGTTCCTAGTGCATGGGGAATTAGCTGAAATAAATACTGTGTATTTCACATCTATTTGTGGCAAGCGCCAGGAATGAAATGGGCTGAATCAAGAACGCAGGAAGTGTTTCATTGTGGGAAGGGGATAGGCAAGTTAGTTGCCCAGAACAGCAACGTGTGGATGTTGATATCAAAATAAGGTGAGGGCCAACTAGGATCACAGCAACTAAAGTTTTTGCTGCATCTCACTTGGTCAGGAGTGTGGCTAGGTCTTGAGTTTTAGGGATAGGAGAACATTATATAACAGGAAAAGACTGTTGTTAGACGTGTGCACACAATTCTTCTGTCTTTGGGAACTGCATTTTCTCCTTGTTAAGAAAAAAGCCATGCATTTTGTGCTGTCTCCGAGCCTTAAAAGTTCTGAAAACGTGGTGTATTTCGCTAGGCTCCAGCTGTGAATATTGGCTTGCGGTATTTCATTGTCTTCTGGTTCCACCACCCAAAACTCAAGAGATGAATGCTGCTTTCCATGAAGGGAGGAGAAGGCTACATACAGAGGACACTCTGTTTGCCTGGTGTGAAGGGGCAATTGCCATAAGCATACGCGGCTGCGACTGTGGTGCAGCTAGGAGCATCCATGGTGCCTTCCCTTCATTCACCTGCCCCATTTGTCCTTCCAGTAGTGTTTTCTTCCCAAACACCCACTGCTGCTGCTAAAGGTCCTTGGTCTGACAGTTGTGCTGAGGAGCAGGCAGGCACTGCACAGGTGTGTAAGAGGTGTCACCGTGCAGGAAGGGATGGATGATTAGTGTGGGGATGCGACCGGGGCCCTGGCAGTGCTGCATGAATGGGTGCATGGGGTTGGAGGAGAATAAAGTGACTAAGTTGTCAGCGGTGGGCAAGAAAGCTGAAAATCCCTGGTGTAGTCCATTGTTGTCTTGGCTTTGAGCGGGCAGCGCTGTCACTGTGCCTCTGTAACACACGCACGGCTTAAGTCCAAGGAAAGTTCCTCCTGCCCTAAAAAATTTTGTTCTCTCGGGGCCTCCTGAAAAAATCTTGTTAATTGACGGTTTGGACATAATCTAAGCCTGGAGTGTCAGTGTGACTTTTCCATTCATATTTGTTCACGGATGAAAGAATGTGTGGCAAATACCCAGCGTAATTATGCATGTTTCTAGTGTTTCAGCTTGTATAATACCGCCCACCTTCCCAGAGAGGTCAAGTTACTGTTTCAGGCATTGCAGTTCAATGATGTACCGTGTGCTAGAGAGAAACGGTGGACTAACAGACCTGTAAGTTTAGTTGTTTGGTTTGGTTGTTGGTTTTTTTTTTTTTTTCTTTTCCATGAAATAGTGACATCTGATCTGGTTTATCAGTGTAACAACCTAATGGACTATTTAAAATATATCAGAATGGGAGAGTACTTGCGGCTTGAAGTGGTGATTTGTTTTTTGAATGGCAGTGCTTAATGTCGGGGAAGTATTACAAAGGACGTGTGCGTGTGTGTGTGAGATCTCTCCGTCGGTATCTCTTTCTGGTGGACAAACTGTTTTGCACACTCCTGCAACAGCCCGGCCAACCCCGCATGAATAAAAATCCGGCTGGGCAGAAGCCACAGTGGGATGGTGGTGGAGCTGGTGGATTTTTTTTTTTTTTTTTCATCCGCAGTGACCCCCGGGTACCTCGCACTGACACCACCAAGCAGCCGTGCAAAGCTCGCGCTGCCTTCTCCATCCGCTTTTCCACCCCGTCCTCCCCCGCCTGCCACTGGCTGTGCCTGCAGGGGAGAGAGACAGCCTGCAGCTTTTCAGGCGGAATCGGCTGAGGTGGCCTCGCTCCGTGACCTTCAGGTTTTGTGGACGCTGTGGGTAGAGGGGATTTTTGCAATTTCATGTTCTTCCTTTGGCTGCTGGAGGGACACGGGTGTCGCAGATCACACAGTTCGCACGGGTGTTTTCCCCCAGCGTGGTTTGAGAGACCAGGTTGTTAGATTACAACCTTAATGTCTGCGAGCTGGAGCCTGAAAACCCAGTGTTTGGTGTATATGTTTGCGTTTTTTTCTGTATGTATCTATATATATAAAGAGAGAGATAGAGTGTTATTATTTTAATGACAGTCGCCCTGCTTACTTTTTGGCGGAAGGGACAGGAATATTGCCATTTGCATATGCCGCCTTTTGTGGTGATCCTAATCTGTGCCACTGCTGAATATGCTAGCCATGGTAACGATTTCAACAGAGAAGAGCAGCCTGACCAGCACCCCTTGTCTCACTCTTGTGCTCCCCTTGCTAGTCTCTCTTGTCCGTGCTAGGATCAGCTACTCCCCTGCTTTGTTTCTTGGGGATACGGACAAATGTCTTCAAATGATAGGGCTTGAAATGCAACTGGGAAAAAGCTGTTCTCTTAAGAGCTAGTGGGACCCTGGAGAATAACATGTCCTTTCTGTTGAATGCCACATGCTTGTTTGCTTAATTTTCCTGGTCACTGAATCCCTGGAAAATGCATGTGTTTGTCTTCCGCCTCTTGTCCAAAATGAATCTCTGTCTAGAACATGGTGCTTTTGAAGGTGCAAGGACATACAGTGGCTATTCTGGATTACTTTTCTTCACAGGAGGTAAATTCAGAATTACTTTTTTTTTTTTAAGCTTTTCTTAAGTCATTGATTCAGAACATCTGATGAGACAACTGATACTTTTCTTTTTTTTTTTTAATTCTGTTTGCAAAAGGGAAATGGCATTGGAATGACAGCAGCCCTCAGTGATATGTGACTACATTCACACTTTTGAGGATCCCTCTTGTTGTAGCCTGCTGTAGCAAGGAGCATACCACCTGGTAGCACAGTGCAGCATGGGGTTCATCAGTTCATTGTGCTTTCAAAGCTTTAGGCTGAAAATAGGACAGAGGCTTATTCTCACCTTGGTTCAGTACCAGGAAATTCTCAGACCTATTCCAGGAGTGTGTGGTGGGCATTGAGGGTTATTCCCAAACAGTGCTGGATTTTGGAAGCTAGTCTACCATAGCCCTTCTAAAAATCCCACCCCTTGGGAATATAAGCTTTGGAATATCATTGGAGAGGTGGTGGTAAGATCTGTTTGACAGCACACATATGGAAAGCCCAAGCTGCAACACCAAGTGACCTGATCCAAGGTTTGACATGGTGCCAGAGGAGGATGTGGGCCCTGTTGTCTTTTTTTTCCTGCTAACTTGAAGTCTTGGGATGTGGTTTGTCCCAAAGGTAAGCTTCAGCCTCCAGGGCTAGATACAGAGATGGTTATATGAGGGATATGGATTCCCTCAGATACAGGTTCTTGTTGGGGTTCTAGGCCAGATCAGCTGCCTATTTCATTGGCAGCTATAATTGTGTTATACCCTTGAAGATATATAATAATGCTTGACAGCTGGGGAATGTTTTGATTTTCTATGATGATGGGGAAATAGCAGAAAGAAAGAGCAGTTTTTACACACAGTTTTGCTTTTTTCACTTGAAATCTAGCAATTACGAAATTTGGGGGTTTATGAAGGTTACTAGTGTTTCTGAGCTGCTGTTTCTGGAGTTAATGGCAATCAGGCCTGTATCTTCAAATTAATTTTGATGGATAAGATTACTTAGTAAAATGTCTTCTGCCATTTAAGAGTTGGTAGGCCCCTTTCCTCCCTTCCTCTGCTTGCCCAACTCAGATGGAACCAGAGAAGAAGCAGGTGGCTCTCATCAGGAGCAGTCGGTGTCCCATGCCTGTGTCCCACAGGTCTGACCTAGGCACCAAGCAAGCAAGATAGTGTTTTATGGTCCCTTTCAGTTTCATTCTCCACCTTCCCAGTTCCTTTTCATTGAAAGACAAAAGAATGACCTTCATGCCCTTTCCTAATCTCTGCTCTCCTTAAGGAAGCAAGCACAGATTCATCATGTGTGTTGTTGCTTGTCAGAGGTGCTTCATGATATGGTAATGTGAACGAGCGAAGGACATAACTGGATAAGGGATGTAGTACAGGATATAACTCATGTTATTAAGAAAAGTTAAATGAAGATGATTTGTAGCTGAGGGTCTCCTCAGTTTTCCTTCTTTCTTGAACCAGTTTTAGGTAACTTTGCATAAGTATTTCAGTTGTGACACCCCTTTCTCCCTCCATTGCTTGCCTAACATCAAATATCTCCACTAAATTGGCCTTGTAAAGCCCATCCTCCTTTACAGCCCTAAGAAATACATTATGTTTTTGAATCTGGGCCAAGTTTTAGTAGCTTAGTCTAGTAGACAGAGAACAAAGAATTAATCTGCCTGCAGAAGGGGACATGTGAAAAAGAAAAAAAAAATTGCCCACAAACAAAATTAGGTGTGCTAATGACTTGACTTCCTCCTACTCTCTGGACATGTATGGGGGATGAAGTCCGTAAACAGTGATTACCCTGCAGATGGTATGAAAGAAAGCACCGGGTGAGCTCTAGCACTGTCAGCGTAGCTTCATCTATGGCACCAGCTTCAGTTGATATAGTGGATATTTGTGCCATTTCTTTTCAGAAGTTTATTTCTGGTTAAAGCTCAGATTGCTGTCTGCCACCTGAAGATCTCCACTGCAGTGGTGGCTGTGTCACAGCGCTCTTTGTCCTACCAAGCAAAGATGTCCATTCAGAAGGCCCATGGTGAACTCCACAGTTTGTAAGGAGAGGGTACCGGAGGAGGCAGTGGGACATGTGTCCGGCCTGTGAGGGTACAGTGAATGAGTCAATCTCACCTGACTTGACGGGTAAAGTTGCTAAGATTCAGCAAGTGTCTTTGTATGGCTTGTTGGGTTTTACTGTTTTGTTGCAATCTTGACCAGTTTTTGTTGGTTGGGGATTGAGGTGGTTACCTAAATTATCACTTTTATGGTGTACAAGTCACACTCAGCCTTTGGTTAAAAAAAAAAATAAATTAAAATATGGTTTAGAAGGAGACAGCCTTTTATTAGTCAGTCTCAAACTTAACGTGTACCAGATGCCTGTGACAAAGTCTTACTGTTTTTAAAAGCGAACAGTTAGAAAATGTGTCTCTTACGACACCTTTCCATTTTTCATCAACTGAAATACTTTGGGTCCAAGTGTGAGAACTGCTTCTTTTAACACCTACTTGTCAAATGCGATTTAATTTCTCTTAAATTAATGACTATGCTTTTTACAGTGGTGTAGGATTTGCTGACTTACTGGAGTACTTGCCCAGTCTAGAGAGAGCACAGAAGGCTTAAGGAGGGTTTTGAGGCTCCTCATTCCACGTGGCTTCTCCCTGTCTCCACGCAGCGCAGTTTATGCTAGGCTAGCAGTTGTCCCTCTGCTTTTGCCACAGGGGAACAGCCTTCTTGTTGAAACCGGTCACCGTTTTCTGGCGGCTGTAGTGCAAACCCTGGGCCAAGGTGAAGCTGCCCTTCCTCGCTGTGCGACCTTCCCTCTGCCCGTGCAAAGGGACGGAAACGTGAGAAGCCGGCCTTGCCCGCCAGGTTCCCTCTGAGCCGCTGTGCTCCGCTGACCGGCAACGCGAGTGCCCCCGCTGAGGTAACTCATGCATAAATTCATAGGGCCCTGCTTTGCAGAAGGTCTGGGTTTCTTGAGAGAGGCCGTAGGAACAGGATTGCCTTGGAAATGCCTCGTGTTTTTCACAATGTGGATTGGTGAGGAGGAGGGGGCTGTTCAGGCTCTGAAGCTGTACGTTCAGCTTGGCAGTAAAATGCTTTTCCCTGACTTTTGACTCGCTTCTGCCGCAGTGAATGATCCTTCTGCCTCTTTCCACCCTGTGTTGCTGGGCAGGGTGTATTGTATGTCAGATGTTCCCTCTTGTTCTCTTCCTGCTCAAAAATCAGCTCCTATTCGCACAGGAACTTCAAGCTGCTGCTGCCTACGTTATTCCTTATGGCATGTGTTCTAACAAGTCACAAGAAGCTCAAAGTCCATTTGCAGTACGTGAAGAGCTGGTCTCTGTACCAAGAGGTGGCATCAGGTACAGCAGATAAGGTGTTCTGGCTTTAGCCCAAGGCATGTTTTATCACCAGAATGTTGAAAGGAGAGTTGCTTTGGCAACAATTTAACTTTTAAAAATGTGCTAACAACCACATAATTATCTGCTATTTAGAACCTACTAACGCGCAAACATTTACACTAGCACTACAGGGTCTCGCTCTGCTTTGAGACCGGCTGATAAATCGAAACGCTGTGGGGTGAACTGCTGCATGTGACCCGCAGACAGTCACCATTATCATTACTCATAGCTCCTCTGAGATGCTGTCCTGGACCTTCTCTGCTGTGGCCAAGGAGACCGTCCATAGATCTACCCTCTCACCTTCCTTCTCCTGGCAACCTAGGATCTGCGGTAGTACCGGGTGATTATTTTAGTGTTTGTTAAGAATCGGTGCAATGTACAGCCTGGTATCGTCTGCTGTAGGTCACAGGCTTGAATAAAAAAAAAAAAAAAGAGCTGTACGACAGCTTCTGAGAGGAAACACCTTCTATAGGGCATTTATCTTTGGTGTAAGACTCTTCTTTCATGTGAAAGGGAATGCCTGGGGCGGGCGGTGGGGTGGTGGTGACCAAATGGCACTATACGTCGGCATGGGGAGATTCCCGAGGCAGCAGAGCAGTCATGTTACCGTGGCGCCCTGCCCAGATTAATTAGTGTCTCTGCAGGGTTAATTAGCATGGTGCTTTGTGCCATGCAGACACAGCCTTGGCTATTTCCTTTAGCAATTATGAGAACTTGCGCCAGTGAAGTCTACCAAGGTTGAATATTGCTTTTGACTACTTCAAGGCTTTCTGTCCAAGAACTTAGCATGTATTGACGAGGAAATATTGTCCTTACCACTGGAAATGTAATCTTCAAATTTATTTTTAAATGTCTCCTTCCCAGCAAGAATGTAACTACCCTTCTGGTGCTATGAAGGCATCTTTAACTGACTTTGAAGTGTTTGACACAACATCTGAGGCATATCTCAATAAGTTATCCAGGCATGTCCTCGCAGATGAGGGGGCTGGTGTTTTTTCAGACCAGCATAAATTCCTCTTTAGATAAGTGAATCTGGCTGCTGTCTGCTGGAGGGAGGTGTGTGTGTTGGAGGGGTGTGTGGGAGGAGGTGTTGAACAATATTAAAATGGAAATGGAGAGAAGATGGAACACATGTCCTACCCGCCTTGGGAGAACTTGTCAAGCTAAGGTATGCTGTGAAGTATGTAAACTTTCTATGAAAAATTGGTGAAACGATGTCTTTGGAAATTTAAGAAATACCTGTTGCACAGCAAGCTTTGTTTAAATGTAAAATGTTATCAAGGCTAAAGCTTTCTGTAAAAATGACAACTTTATCAGCGAATGTGCTCCCTTTGTAAATGCAATATCTCTTTTTAACTGTTCTACCATGTTTGTTTTCCTTTCTGCTTTTCTTTGTTTCTAATAGCACTCGGTTATGCTAATCACTGATTCAGTTTTCTGCCTGGGAATTAATTTAGATTGCCATTTGTGAGGCAGTTTAGAAGAACAATTACTTTTTGATATGAGATACATAAATCCATTTTATACGGATTCAAATTTTGCTTACAGGGTTACATATATTTTTTTAAATCCCCATTGTATCAAAATGTTTTCTAATGTTTGGTGTTCTTATTAATACCTGTTAGGTGTGGTTTGTTCTCTCCTTAAGGGAAAAAATGGGTGTGCAGTGTAATGTTTTTTGTTTTGGTTGGGTTTGGATGTGTAGGAGTCAGATGATTGTGTGTGCATGTATGCTGTGATGTGTTTGGGGTAAAAAGCAAAACTGAAGCTTTCTTTCCGTCTGGTGTGGAAAACAGTAAAGTATATGATAAGCTCTTGGCTCCCAAAGGATTTCTGACTTTTCAGTCCTCTGACAAAGAAAAGCAACTCCAAAGTTGTCACTAGTTCGTCTTGAAGCTCAGACCATGTCCTAGTCCTGGCCTTTAGTGTTGCACAATTATTGTGCTTTCAAACTGATTCAGATCAGGTGTGGGCATAAATGCTCCCCTTAGCAGAATCACAGAGAGTACCTGGTACGGAGTTTATGCTGGTTGTGGGGACAATGTGCAAAGGTGAAATCTGTTGGAGCAGAATTAATCCGTGAGAAAAACCTGAACAATCTTGACCCCATGTCATGGGGCCACCTTGCGCTGGGTATGGTAATAGGAGTTTGAAAGTCAGGGTGTTTTTCTGTCCTTGAACACACAGGATGTGTGACTATCAACTGAACGTCTTGCAGACAGCGGCTGAAGTCTTGAAATATTAAGAATTTTTGCAGGGAACTGCTGTAACGCTTTCTGCAGAACTGCAGAACAGGAGGTTATACAATTATTGTGATATTTCCTATAATTTGTGAATATATAGCTCCAAGGATATAATTTGTTTTCTATCATCTCAAGTTTCCTAATACATTGATATACTTGCCATTGATATACTTGCCATTGCTTCTATGCCATTAAGCCTGCTTCTCTAGTTTTACAAACTGAGACAGTGATCACCTTGCATGTTCATACCAGAGCTTTAGGGAAGGACATCATAAAACCTGGATGAGAAATGTCTTTTCCCTGAAAATAATCTAAAAAATTCTCTTGTGTAACCAAGCTAGGTATAAATAAATTGTTAAATTTATAAAATTAATATAACATTAATTAATAATAAATTAAGTAGCTGTCAAGTGTTTTAGCAGCGTAGCTGTGCAACCATTCAACACCAGCACAGCCTCAGGGTGCAGGTGCCGTGGATGGTACCTGCATGTGGTGGTGATGGGGGATGTCTTGGTGCAAGGAACGGTGTCTCTGTTTGTGTGCGCCTGTGGTTTTGGGAAGTTTGCTCCTTTGGGGGATTAGACATGCCAAGTGAGTTGGAACTGAAAAACAAGTGTCTAAAATATTACTGACAACATTTTTGCTGAATTGCTGTGGAGGAAAGGAGCTGTCTTGCGCGCCGTAGTGGTGCAGGCATCAGTTTAGCTGGAGTATCTTTATTCAGTAAGGGTTGAGAGTATGTTAAGTCCCTGAAAGACAAGACTTTTCAAAAAAGCCTATTTGGGGAAATGAGACAAAGTAGTCTGTAGATGTCTTCCCTCTTACTGCAATCTATAAAGTACTTCCATGCGTCTGTCTTTCATGTGTACCAACTGCCTGGCTTATCTAGTGCTACTACTTAGCTCACACGGGCTTCTGCTGCATTTCCCAGTTCAAACTAGTAGTACCAGGACACTTTTCCTTAAACATTTAATGTTGTATTTCTGTAACTGGCATGGCTGGTGTATCCTGACATGCCTGGAGCTTTGTTTCCTTGCATGCACATGGACTGTTGTTCAGACAAAGAGGATTTAAATTGGGGAGGCAGTGCAGGGTGACACAGATATTGCAAGATGCATACTTTCTTTCCAGGGTGCTGCAACCAAAATATTGCCTGTGCATTTCACCTTGGTAGCAGAAAATGACTTAGCCTTTGATATTTGTGATCAGTAATTTCATTGTTGTTTGGCAGCATGGCTTTACCAGGCATCAGGGCTTTTAAGCATGTGATACATGTACCGTCACTAATTGGTGCTTTTCATTTCTCTTCTTGTAGGATGAACTCTGAGGTTCCTGAATGTGCTGTCAAATGCTGAAGCATTGAACTAGCTGAATCCTCTGCATTATTTCTGGTGTTTAAAAAGGCCGAAAGGAAAGGAGAGGTAGATTCTAAGGTAAGATGTGGCTTCTTTTCCTGGGGGCAGAATGAAGAGAAGAGATGTGGTCCCACAGACTGTTCTAACCACACCTCTTGCTCTCTAATAAACCACACAAGCATGAAGCCTTAGGTTGGACCCAAGTATCAGTATTTGTAAGTTATAAGTAAATTCACTGACTTAAGTAAGGTAAAAATTGATGCAATGAAGAAATTACTTGTTCTTTTTCCTTAAATTACCAGTTCCGCACTCTTAAGTGCTTGTATACCTTTCCATTAAAATGCATTGGTCCTTTATCTATGTATTAATAATGTTTTAGTGGTTACTCTTCAGTCTCCATGTCAGGCTGAGACAAGCTATTGACCAGGAAAGTATGGTAAGAAGCTAAATGCAACTGCGGCTAGAAAAGTGACCATTGTACTTAGCAGCAGCAGCTCTAGTCGTTAATTAATTAATTACCCATATTTTGTACCCAGCTTTTGGATTCATGGCTGGATTGTCAGCTGCACTACAGTGCTGCTGCTGCTTTTTCTCAGCAGTGGAGTGGACCAGCCACAGATGAGACCCATGGGGAGTCTGGCCGTGCAATGCCTGGTGCACAGCGTGGTCTTCTCTCGCCCCAGAGTCATTCTGGTGACCAGGAGCTTTGTACCCCAGCAGGACAGGGCTAGGTAGAAATGTCACTATGCAAAGATACAAACTGGGTGAAGAGCAACACCAAAGGGAGGCCCTGATTTAATCTGTAATAAAAGAAATCCAGATGAATAATCCCTGGGTAAAGGCGCCTTGCTACTGACTCCTGGATTCCCTAAGGTTTGACAGCTGCTGCCTGAAGTGGCAGCTGGATCCTGGTTTTATTTCCTTTTGGTGTCTGTCACTGCCCACCTCGTTGTGTGCACGGTGGTGTGCTGCTGCTTCGGATGAGAGAACGCACACACCGAAAACTGAACTCACCCCTTGAAGGGCAAAGATTTAGTCTCTTGGCCCTTTTGACCATTTATTTGCCCACTGCAGATAAACTCTTGTCCCATGCTGCTTTAATCAGAGTGAAACCAAGCAGCTTTTTCGGCTTCTGTGTGTGGAGTAAATAAAAAACCAAAACAAACCAGATGTGGCTGTGAATTGCTGGCAGCTGTTGGACAGGTAGAGGGCTCCCGAATGGAGTGATCCCAAAGATGGGGGCAGCAGCTGTTTTTTGCCAGATGGCGAAACTCAGTAAGTGTGGAAGAGCAGATCTCCTGCCTTTCTTCATTACTCTCTGAACTTGCCACTCAGGCGGGGTGGGTGCGTGTGCGTACACGCGCGTGCCCCGGCTCCACTGACTCTCCCTTCGGCTCTCTTGCGCAAAACTCAGCTCCGAGAAGGGGCAGAGGGTGCTGCCATGAGGCACCCCTGTTAAGCTGCACCTGACGGGGGGGAGCCTGCCTGCACCACCTCCACAGCAGACCTCGACCCCAGCACCTCGTGGACCAGCCCTGGGCTCTGGCTCTCAGGACAGTGCCTGCCCCTCCTTGCAGGACGCCGTTCTTCGCTTGGGCATACCAGGGCTTTCGCTCTTCTGGAGCTCCTTCTTCTCGCTGGGAAAAACGTTTGTAGGTGAATTTTGCCTTTTCTGGTGGCAAAGGAGTGCTTTGAACGGGATTTTGGGGGAAAACAGCCACGACTGCTTCAGGGCCTCGAGGCAGGGCTGTAGATGGTAGGGAGGAGAAATGCTTAGAAAAGGCTAAATAAGGAAACTTACTATCACTGTGACTAGGCTTGTCCCAGTTCCTGTGTGCCACAGCCGTGTCCTGGCTGCAGAAGTGTGCACCTTCAGCCAAGCATGGGCTTCCAAGCAAAGGAGTGGTGGCTACGTGCATAGAGGGACACTCGGGTTGCCCGTGCAGGTCACAGCCTAGATGTCTGGTGGGGTGCATGGGTGGCCATGCAAGGTACGGGGTTGGGAGAAGAGGGGAGAAGGCTGTAAGGGAACACAAGCAGGCAGAGAGGAAGAGGATGATTGCAGAATGGCTCCCCAACAGCACATATAAGTCTGCTCTGCGTCTTACGGCCTAAGTGATGATAATTGCTGACTGCCTGGCGCTCCTCGGAAAGCATGGGAGCAGTGTCTACCATTGCTAAGAAATGGATGGTAAAGGCAGCTTCTCTGTCAGCTCTTGTCACAGGGTGGTGGCTATGGACAGGAGCACAATAAGGAGAGGGGCTTCTCAGATGCTCTGAATTTAAGTACGCCTCATACTATATATATATATATACACATACATGTTGTTTTTGCATGTCCTTACACCAAGTGGCATAGCAGACTGTCCCACTGTCACTATTTGAATAGTGCTGGGCTGTAACTTGGTGTTACAGGACAGTATAGGCATTAATGGCAATATGGAGGGATACTGCAAATCAGCTGTCAGTACACCAGAGCTACTCATTTTGCAAGTCTTCGGAGAAGTGGGCCCAATCTCTCTCCGTAAAATACAGCCTTTGAAGATCATGTGTGCCCACGATTGCATGTAACGCAATAACATTTCACTGTGCTAAAGGCATTTTGCATTTGTACAGATAACTGCTATGTTGAAATACTAACGTGACCGCCTCGGTGCTTTTGCCCGTGAGCTGTGAAGCCAGCATCCCTCTGAGGAGACACACTCCGTGGAGGGGGCCCAAGAGCATTTGTGTGTCTCAGTGATCCCTGTGCAGTTCATTAAAGCAGCGCACTTCTAATTGGATCACAGGCTTTGGCAATGTGAGATGAGCAGCAAGCTTATTAATTTCCATTTATACAGCCAAGGCGGCTTGAGTGGGATTTCTCAAAGCTGTGTCCTGTAGCTTTGATTTAGTCAAGGGTTTTACCGCAATTTTGTCAGACCTCAGAAGAGCAGTTTCACTTTGCACACCAGAAACTCAGACTATTGAATGGAAAACAAACCCATGACTGTATCTCAGTACAACTTCATCTGAGATTGTCCTATAGGTAGAGACTGAGCAGACAGATTCTACTTTCACAGGACTGAAGCAGCATCACCAAAGGGAGGGAGTTGGTTGCCCTGGCCCGACAAGGTAGTGAGAAGATATAATCAAGTTCTGGCTCTTTCTGAATTTTCTGGGCTCGCTGGAGCACTGAAATCAGAGTTTTACACACTGATTAGTTGGCTTCAGAGGTCTGTAAGATACTTGCACCTGCAAAGGGGGTCTGATTTTTGAGAAAGCATGCCTATTTTAAGTGAACTTAAACGTTGCTATACAGTAGTATAAACTGTAACTAGAAAATCAAAGGTGTTTGCAAATCTGAATACCACTGATCAGGATTGTGGTGTTGTGTTGGTTTTTTTTCTCCACACCTGCACAATAAATGCAGTCATGTTTTTTCATTTGGCCAGATATTTCCACCTGATGACCTTACAACAGATGTGGCTTAAGTTCTGTCTCTTGCATCCTTCCTACTCTTAGTTGTGGGTGTGCTTAAATACGTCGGAAAACCATCAAGCTGCCCAGGCATGCTGTGCTACATCCTCCACCTTCCCACGTAAGCTTTCCAGGCAGGGACATCATCTTGTCGTGCCAGTTTCCAGAGACACTTGGAGGGTCCTGCCTGGCGTGGTGCTCTGGTTATAAAAAGGCTGTTGCAAACCTCATAATTGCCGATATTTCTTAGAGGGAAGCTGGGCAGCATGACTGTAAAAGAAACAGCAGTAGAAGTCTGCAACGTGACCCAAACCCACCTCCTGGTGGTGCTGCCATCCATGTCGTGGCTGGTTACACCTGACTCCACACCCGAAACCAAGCTAGTGAGGACCCAGATGGTGGACCCAGGTGGCACATTGGCCAGAGCAGAGCCTGGATGAAACTGCTGGATGTGCAGCCCTGCATATCCTTTTGGTGCTGGTGCCCAGCTCATGCGCTTCAAGTTTCTTGAGGCTTTCTTGTGTTTCAGGCATTCAGGTGCTGGGACTGCTGTAGTAGGAGGAGGTGGGACTGACCAACAGCACCCAACTTGTGGCACACCATCTCTTGGTTAATTTGGCTTGCGGCAGGACCCCACCTCTCACTTGTTTACTGGTGCCATAAATGTTGCTGAGGTGATTTCAGTATGATAACTAGTTCTTTATTTTGATGAAAGCCTTGTGTGTGCTTTTCTGATTTATATTATTTGAGAAGGGTTGAAAATAAGTCTATTAATCTTTGGAGCTACCTAAATGTAAACAAAACCCATCAAAACCGTCTTTGGTTTTTTGTTCTTTTGCTGTCAGAACCTGACCGGTTCAGCACCTCTCAGGATTTTCTGAGACTAACAATCAATTTCTTGTGTAGAAAATAAATTCTCTTACTTCATGTTTTAATTTAATCTTAATATATTCAGGGGGTTGTTGCATGTATATCTTGTTTTCTCCTTTTTGCTATTTCTCTACATGTACGGCACAACTGTAACTCATGTCTCCTTCTGCTAAATGTACTTTTACTTTTTCAAAGGAGCTGCTTTGTCCACTAGGAACTGTGGCTCAGAATGCTAATAAAACTCACTTTATGCCTTTAAAAATGTTTATTCACAGTGGCCTGGCTGGCTTACAGTAGCTGTGTGGGTGGACTGTCCTTGAATTTTGTAGACTTAATTTAGTACTACACAATACCCGGTGATGGAAAACAGCTATAAATTGTCTGTGCGCAGCCATGCATTATTGATAAAGGGTAGAATAAGCTCCACAATTTCTTTATTTGATGTTGTTAGTGCAACAGCTGGCTGATTTGTTGAGACTTCTTTTCCCCTATTGGCAGTAAAATATCTCTTCAGTTTGAACTCTGAATTTCCTCCTGAATTTTGATTTGTGTGTGGGTGAAAGCTTGCTTTTCCTCTAGTGCTACTAAATCTAATTGAAATGTTTCCACACAGTAGAAACAAGCTTTACTTCTGGGACAGCTAAGCAAACAGTAAGTTTAACTGTATGCGGAAGACAGGACTTTTTTAATTGTCACAAATATTTAGAAATTGAAAATGGAGCATGAATTGTCATAGTAGATTTAGAAAAAAAAATAATATCTTTAATATACATGATTTGGCACATGCTTAGAGAAAATGCTTTACAGTGAGTTAGGCATGCTTTGTAATTTCAGTGTTCCTTCAAAGTTTATGAAAAATCTCAACAGTCTTAAATTTGTCATGCTTTTTTTTTTTTTTCCGTTGACACTTATGATGAGTAGAGAGTCTACTGAATATAATTTGCATATAAAACTGTGCTGTAAACTAAACAGTTCTTTCCCTGTAGTTGAACAAAGGTACAATAAGCTGCTGAACATACTGGAAATAAATAAATAAATACAAAATAAAACTTGCTAGCAAAATTATCAAAGGCTTAGCTTCCCAACGAATGTCCAACACTGAAACTTGTTTTTAAGATATAATTTCTGGAATGATAGCTTCCTACAGGTTGTTATTCTAGTACAGCAGAGGGAATGTACGATTTGTGGCAAGCAGATATTGTATTTGAGTAGGGAATTGTTTATTTCCCTCTTTTACGTGTGCGTACGTATCCTTTGGTAGAAGTGTTCCAGACCTCCTCGTATTTTCATTATTTTCCTTTCTTAAAAGTGTTTGGGTAGTGAAAAGTATGACTATAGTTGATCATCTCAAGCTATACTGATGTTTATAATGGTTTCCTCTATTCCCTGGAGAATTGCTCTGTATTAGTTTAGTTTTCCATATATTTATAGCCTTTTAAAGTGAGAAGTCATTAAGTAACTAAGTAATTAAACTGGTTGTGTAGTTTCAGTCAGGAGGTAGGAGAAACTAACGGGGAAAGGACTAACATGATTGACAGAGTTTTGGTGGAGATTTACATTGAGAATAACTCATTCTTCAAAACTTTTCCATTTTCTGATGGAAATCTTGGGGTAAATCAAATACAGTGGCTATGAATGATTAAAATGAGAAAGTTATGAATTCTTACTGACTTGGTAAATCTCTAACTCCTTCACTGCTAATACAAAATCATTTATCTTAAAGGGGTGTTGGGGCTGTGAGGGTTTAAATGAAAGCTTCAACGTCTTGAAGATGACTATTTTGATATTCGAGATCATGAATTTTGTGGCTTGCTTCATGCATAGAAAGTTGTTGTGGAAGGGGAGCGGGAGGTTTTCCATAGGTCATCTGATAGGTCTGTGATAATTCACTTGATCGATCAAAGTGGCAGATTTTCCAGTAGTTCCAACATTTATGCGATTCTGACATACCGGCAACTAAAAATTCTATGCTGGTTGAAGAGGATACCTTTGATTTGATCTTACAGAAAACAGAAAAAATTGGACATTAACATGCCTGTTATTTTTGGTTTTGGAGCAAGTGTGCACCTGTTTGTGTTTTCATACAAAAGGCTAGACTTCAGCCATATTACTACAATTCTGGCTTTGTACTGTCTTCTATTCAGATGAGGTTTTGGAGTATGAGAATGTACGTGTAATTTTTCCAAAACAGGTATATATGGGTAGTGAAATGCCATTTTGAAAGTTCCTTGTTCCTGATGCTTGTCTAAAAGAGTGTCTTTCACTAGCATCGTTATTGGCTACTATAAGGAGAAACTGTAAGATGAGGAAACATCATGAAGTAGAATGAGGGTGGATTCTCCTCTGCATCCGGGAGCTCTCTGCAGGTGGTGCATGGATGAAGTCACTCTGACCTATTAATTTACCCCCCCTGTAAGTCAATCAGAAGTAGTCCAACAAACACAAAAGAGCTTTAATGCAATTTGACGTTTCTTTATTTCTTCTTACTAAAAAAAAATATGCCTTGGTCCACAAAGATCCAAGTGACTTTCAGAAAGTTATCTGGATTAGAAGTCTACCATGTAAATGACCTGCATGTTGCTTGCTACTATCCCAAATTCTTTACCCTTGGGAAAGCAATTTTGGAGGAGACCTTGAGAGTGCGATGGATGAGGTGGTAAGAGATCAGCTTCACATGACTGGTCTCTGCAGGCCCTATGTGAAGTACAGGGACAGCTGCAGCAAAATCTTTTTTCTATCCCCTTTAAGTATGGCTTTTAAAAATATGAGGAAAAGAAATGGAACAAAATTAGTGTTTGGTTGTAATATCATACAGCTGGTGCAGGTGTTGCAGGAAGGCCATGATTCAAAAGGACTTGAAAGTAGTTAATTAAAAAAAAAAAAAATAAAAATTTAGTTTTCCCAAGGGAGAACTTGGAGAGACTTTTCCTCGCAGTCTGTGGAAATGCAAGCAGGTAGGGGGGCAGTGAGGCAAGGGGGCTTGGCTTGCGAACAAAAGTTATCTGACAGCCTTCCATCACTTTCCACTTCCTTTTCAACTGCGTCAAAATATATCACGCCAATTTTATTTCCCCCTCCCCCCCCTCCCACCACAGCAATTAAGGTGTGTATGCGGGGGACACCCTCCGATTATTTTTTTTTGAAAGGTACTGCCTTTAAAACGTTCTCTTTTTGAAAGCACGGGGCAGGAGTGTAAAGACATGTGTGGTCGCATCCATCCCCACCCAGGTGCAGCGCCGGGCGCTTTGTCTGCGACAAGCTGCAGCACGCTCTCTTACGAGGGGAAGGAGGCTCTCCTTTCCTTTCTCCCTTCTCTTGGTACAAAACGATGCATAAAACTTGTCTGGGTGGGACAGGCTTCGGCAGCCTCTTCCGAGTTTGATCAGGGCTGCAAAACCTGTCCTGGTTCTAAGAGGGGTGCCTTGTGCTGCGCTTGCCTCACCCTGGAACCCCGCAGCCCGTTGCCACACAGCCCGGCGCAGCCTTTGGGTGGGATTAGTGCTCTCCTTGCAGGAGGTGGCTCAGGACCTGCTCACCCTCTGCAAGGCGGGTGCCATCCTCACGGGACAAAAAAAATCTTTGGTTTTTTTGGCTTTGGTTGTTTGTTTGGTTTTTATTTTTCCTTCTCCTTTTTGTCGTTACGCGATATCGCTGCCACTAATTTGAAAGAGATGGGGAGGATAACGAATCATGCTGATTTGGGCAAATTGCCGTTGGTAATAACGCTGTTGCCTGCTCTGAGGGGGTCTGCAGTGACAGAAACTGATTTTTAATGAGACCGTTTAATGGATTCGCTAGCTACCCAGCCCAAACTAACTTTCAGCGGTAAAAATAATGAATTTTCTGCAAAATTTACTTTTAAGTACAGCTATGTCCTTGCCTAATGTCTGTAACCATGATAACTGATCATGTTTTGTCCTTCTGGAGGCCTCTATCGATTATCTTTCCGCGATGATGTTGGTGAGTCCTTTCTTTTTTTTGCAGAGAGCGGAACACTTTTTAACCCTCTTCTCGCAATGTCCACTTTGGCTGGCAACTCTCCTTCAGTTCCCGTGATGCGTGGTGTGCCAAGGCATGTTACCCATCTGCTATCTATAGCACATATAGCCTCAGGGTGCTGTCCTGTTCTCCTCCTCCTCCTCTTCTCCTCCCTTCCGTGCTGCTCAGGGATGGCTGCACAGATTTTCCCAGTATGCATCAATGCAGACATGGCAAAAGCTGTACGCAGTATAAACAGACGTGGTTAGAAATGGCAGAAGAATTGCTGGGTAGGTAGAAACTGAGCTATGTTGTTCGGGAAAATGGTTGTGCCTCCAACTAATTACAAAATAATGGAGTAAGCAGTTATGTGTTGCCTCACTGCAAGCTTTAAGTATCTGAAACACGATCTGTTTTTTAGTGCTGAAGTTTGCTTTGAAATGGAAAATGCAGTAAATAACACTTAGATCCAGCGTGATCTTAAGCTGCTGTTCAAGGCTGCTCACCCTTCCTCCTTCTGGTTTAAAGGAGGATATTCTTGTGCACCTGGAATACTGTACTATAAAAATGCAGAATTATGTTTATATTGTTTGTATTGTTTTGTTTATTTTGTACTAGACAAATTGTATTCCTGAAAGCTTTCTCTAGTGTGCCTATAGGAAAGGCAATGCTGGAAGGTGAGGTTAAAAAATACAGACTAGGCTGGAGAACTTCTTTTTAAGGGGGCATCACGAGTGATAGGGCTCAATCCATCTGAAACACGAGGAATTTTCCCCCCAGTAGTTCTGGGGTAAGTACAACTTTTAAGGAGTTAAAAGGGGTCAACAGGGTCTTCTTTCCCCGCTGATTCTGCCAAGCCCGTTCCCTTGGCTGTGGTTTACTTCAGAGCGAAATCACAGGTGACTTGAGCAGGTTTCGCTCCAGCTTTTCTCTGCTCTCTTTGGCTCGTCCTCGAGTGTTGCCATGCCTTTTGCCACCCTGCTTCCGCGCAGCAGCAGCTGACGGGGGACTGCAGCTGCCCTGGTCGTGATGCATCAGCAGGGACGAGCTAATCTTTCCTGATAAAGAAGGATGCAAGGGAAAGATGAGCGCTGTCGCTTCCCAAAGATGAGCGTGAGGGTGCAGATGCTAACAAGGTGCTCGGCACGAGCGTGTGAGGGAGATCTAGGCACAGGCACTTAGGAGTTGTTGTGGCTGAATGTAGCTGTCAGTCCTCGGAGTGTAGAAGGAAAGTTTGTCATTGACTTTGCTGAAAGGCTAATAGCTGCTACGCTTGAAATATTTCTCAAAAACGCTTGAAATATTTCTCAGAAACCTCAGAGTTAATTCTCTGAGAGGTAGATGGGTAATGCTGCATTTTTTGTTTTTCTGAACCAATTTCTAAACTTCAGAAAAACTTTAAAAGGATCGGTGGAAAAATCTATGTTCAGAGTTGCTCTTGTAATCAGACTGTCCATGATTCCTAAAGGGTGAAAGAGTTCCTGTGCCAAATTCAAAAGAGTGGGAAGACATCTCATTTTAAATCCGTCCTTAGTGAAGGATAGATTATTACTTGTTCTGGCCAAATTAAAAACTGTAGGAAAGAGGGGAAAATGTTTTCTGACAGATTATCCCTCATTTGTGAGTAATGCTACCATGCCAAACTTGTTTCTCTGTCACATCACTTCAAGTTAACCGCTCGCTTTGTTTTGCTCCAAATTCTATACTATAATATTAAGTACTAACTTCCCTCTGCTTTAAAAGATTAAAAAAAAAAAAAAAGGGGGTATTTCAGCAGGCGTCTTGATGTTTTCAAGAGAAATAAAGAAGCCAGGAGACTACCTTTCAAGGTCAGTAATTGATGGGATTTCTGTTCAGGGAGGAGTTTGGCTTGTTTAGTGTAACTTTGCGGCAGAAATATGCATCTCATTATTTTGTGTGTCTACATTTATTTAACTTTTGGCTGTGCATTTTAAGGTGCCTGTAAAATTCCTTTTGGTCGTGCCTGAGATCAGACTGGGCAGGTAAGCATAGATTTAAATGCTTAATAGCGTGGCTTGGCTGAGGTTGTTGACTAGGCTTGGCTTTTAATTGAAAATGCATAGAAATAAGAATCGGTAGCTTATTTAAAACTGAAATCTTCTTTTGGAGAGCACAAGCAATTTTTCTTTGTTAAAAAGAAATGGGGGCTTACTGAGTCATTGTGTCCCTTGGTAGGTGTCTGAAACAATTTATGATCTATCAGTGGTTGCTGAGTAATTGTTTGGACTGCATTGGAAATAGGATTTCTCTGTAGGCACCTACCAAAAAAAAAAAGTGCTCAGAAGTTCAAGGAATTTTGAAGGCAAAGGAGACTTACAAACATAGGAGAACTTGATGATGTGCATGGGCCATGAACTGTGGTCTGAAAAAATTGAGAGAAGAAAAGGAGCTTTCTTCTGCTGGTCCACTCTGCAACCTTGAGCACCCCTTCTGTATCAGGCTTGCCCTGAGGAGGCTATATGCTTAATTCATGCTATACCAACATTATCTGTGGTGCTAACCTGCCTGTATGCACAGCATTTTTTGAACACATAAAGCAACTTAAATATTAATTGTGTAAAGATTTGTGCATGTGCTTTAGAGATGGGTAATTGTTTTTTTTAATTTTGAGATTGCTAGTCTATTGAGAAACAAAAGCTCTAAAGCCCAGATTTTGAAAGAAGTATCATAAGCATTATTTCAGCTGTAAAGAGCTTCAGATGTTGACTTT
The DNA here is from genome assembly GCA_033628505.1 of Tringa tobata. Taxonomy (NCBI): domain Eukaryota; kingdom Metazoa; phylum Chordata; class Aves; order Charadriiformes; family Scolopacidae; genus Tringa; species Tringa tobata. Next base: position 152,930 of record JAHREE010000430.1, read on the forward strand.
CATACTTCCTCTTGTGTAGGTGATTAAGAGTTGCCTAATATAGTACTACAAAATCCTGTATTCATGGGTAGGGCACTTCTGAAAAGACTGTCTGAGGTTGATGGTACAGATAATTCATTTAAGTCAGATATGAGCTGACGACAGCAGTTGTTATCCAGAGAACTCTGCGCTCTGAACCTTCATCTCCAAATGCATGTGCCCTTCATATAGGAGTTATGAATATACAGGCAGCACCACATAAAAAGACAATGTAAGAGCCTGTAAACAGAGAAAACAGGTGCGAAGGAAGGGTATGTAGGAGATAACAGGACTTCAGAGAAGATGGCGAGCCATGGTGCTGTTCGATTTGTGAAGACATTTTGATGCACTGCAAAGCTTGTCGTAGTGTATGGATCATGGTGGAAAACCATCCTTGTGAGAGCGTGGGGATAGTTTTTTATTATTCCTTACCAGACTTGAAATAGGAGATTGAACACCCTGAGTATTGCAGCAGTATCTAGCTCGTGAAGAGGCTGAGAAGAAAGGGATTGAAAGGGATTGGAAGTTAAAAATCTCTGTAGCATTTTAATCTCAAAAAATATGAAATAAATCCTAGTCCATTAATCTCCCACTCCGGTAATTTTTAGGGGGGGGAAAAAAAAAAGCAGACAACATAGTCAAAAGTAGTTCCCAGGGATGCAATATCACTCTGTGCCTAGGGGGTGATTTCCCTCCACGTTTCTGGTAAAGGTTCATTTAATGATGCTTTTCCCTGCCCCTTGATCTGTGGACCAATTCTCAGATGAAACAGAAGAAACAGATTTATTTTTTACTGAGGAGGTATGCAGTTCACCATAAGTTATTTAAAAAAAAAAAAAGTATAGAGAAACGGAGATGACCTTGTCTTTTGTATGAGTTACTAGCAGTGAGAGAGTTACTTCATTCGGCAGGGAATAGCTGTGTCTGATCAGGGCAGGGCCGAATTGAAAAAAAAAAAAAAGGAAAAAAAATGTTTAAAATTATGAAAGCTATTTGGTTTGTTACTAGTTTGTAAGTGCCAAATGTAAGTTATGAGAGTTTCTTTGTAGTCACGATGTGGTTAAAAATAGTTTATAGTAGGGAATGTGTTGATGTTCAGTTAATCTGTACAGCCTACAGCCGTTTCTGTCTTTGTAAACCTCAATAAATACAATGGTTGGACTAGGGGAATGAGTAACTTTAGAAAAGCAAAAAGGTTCATTGAGAACACCAGAAATTTGAAGTGGATTTTATTTATTGTTTTGCTGCAGATGGCTCCTGCCTCCTCATGAGACAATTTGTAAAAGACTTTCTTTTTAAGTTTGTTTTTTTTCTGTTTTCTCTGCATATTCTGTAATCTCTTTGCATTTCCCGTATTTTCCTCCAGTGAGTGCTTTGGCAAGGTCTTCTGGTTCAATAACTGCATTACATCATGAGTATTTGTGGAATCATAGAATGTTTTAGGTTGGAAGGGACCTTAAAGATCA
>JAHREE010000430.1:158837-175877 GCA_033628505.1 Tringa tobata
TGACAGCACCTTAGCTGATGGCCAGTGATCCATGATTCTTGCAAGGCTGTTTCATGTTCTTGAACTCATTAACAAGGCCCAAGAGTTGTATATCCAACGCTACTGACAACCTCATAGTTGCTGAGGTTATAAAACATGCACGTTTCTTTGGCACTGGATTAAAAAAGAAGAAATAGAATGGCCTTGCTTTCCCTTACTGTATGTTTAGAGTTGTGCTTTTGGACAGAGTATATTCCCATTACTGAGTGCAGGATTTTGGTGCAGGAAGCACGTTTGAATTGCACGGTGGTTTTGTGCAGTTCTGGGAGGGAGGGGGTCACAGGAAGAGGGGAATACTAGAAAAAACACCTCTTTAGGGAAAATGGAGAAGGCAGGTGTGTATGTGAATTCTGCATACGGCATTCTCCTTCAGCAGGTGGTTCTTCAGCCGGAGAAATTTCCCAGTCTGGGTGAAGGCTGGACGGTTGTGCCCTGGAGAGACAAGGAGAGCAGGAGAAATGCATGGTTTAGAAAGTCAGCAACACTAATTCAACGTGCCGGTCAGCAGAAAACTAGCCTGACGAAAGATTTCTACTGTGCTAGTGAAATTAATCAATTGAGTAAGACTCAGAGGGAGAACCTGCCTGAGGAATGGGACAGAACTGCATGGCAATGGTAATTTATCTTAATTGTTTTCTGCTTTGACAGTCACTATTCTGTTCTCCACACAGAGTAATTCAGGGAAGTGCTGTGTTTCAGTGTGCAGTTGCATAAGTCAGTTTTATTCTTAGGCAATGGAGAGTGAAATGTAAAATTATTCAGTTTCATTTTAGGAGGCAGTAGTTGTTTGTGCTTCAGTCCATAAAAATAGTCTTGTAGAGAGAAGACCTTCAGGTGTGTCTCAGATCGTGCGTTCATTCTTTCATTCTTTTCTTTTAAGTAATAAAAACTGTGCTCATCTGACTACAGTTAATCTTGGGCACCTGTGAGGTTCTTTCCTCCTGTGTGATCAGGAAAAATTAGAATCAATGTGGAGGATTTTCAGGCATTTCTCTCTGGAGTACTACTAGCTATTAATGTATCTTAAGCCTAATTGCTTTCCCTCCTCTCTTGGGAAGCAAGGGATTATTTAGTTCCAGACTCTGTGTGTATAAAAATCTGCGTGTTTAGAAAGAAAACGAACTTTTCGTCAGCAAGCTGTTGGTATGCTTTTGTCACTTAATCTGTGTCAGTGTGTTTTCCAAAGTAGTAAACTGTTGCAGAATTCGGGAGATCTTGAGGTCACAGTTCCCAAAGTCATGAACCCCATGACAGATGTGCAGGAGCAGGGCATTATCCTATGTATACTGTACGTAGGATGCTATATCCTATATACATTATCCTATGTATACTGCAGAAAAGGAGACGTTTACGTCGAGTCTAGGTCTTGCTTTTGGGGTGGGTGTAGCAGGCAGTGTCCATTAGGTGGCTCTCGGTTATGGTACATACCTTTTAAACTACATGCAGGCTAACTTTAAAACGCAATAGCTGTGTTCGTGTCCTGTCACACAGAACAAATCAGGAGGCCGTAAATTTGGGCTTTTTTGAAATCTGGGGAGCTCTTGGCAACCTGAATGGCTCTGCAGATACTGCCCTGTCTCTGCTTGCTTCCACTGTCTGTAAACTGTGCTCTCTTGCGGGCTCTGCAAGCGAGATTATGGAATGGTTAGAGACAGCATTACTGTCTGTAACGGGGCGCTGAAAAACGATTGTGCTATTTCATTATGAAAAATCTCCCCTTCATGAGAAGCGGAAAAGGTGACAAAAAGCACTAATGGGGTTTATGGCTCCTTCTTAAGGGGAGCAAGGCTGCTGCAAAATTCAAGCTGCTTTCTTCTTTGCTCCTTAAGTTAAAATCTGGTATAGAAGTGAGGAAGCCCCGTTCCAAGCAGCCGGTGATATTCATGCCTTTGAATGAGCAGACATGCTGGAGCACCCCTTGAGGGGACTAATCCGTCCCTTTCTGTTCCTTGGGCAATTGATCCTGGAGTGTAATGATTACAGTTCAAATACATGATAATTACCACCTATGCAGGGTTACGTGCTTTGTCCGTGATGGTGAGGCTGATGTTTAGATGCTGTCCTCCATGCTGCCGAAACCACCTGCCACAGCACTGTGGGCACTGCCACAGGTGCTGCTCTGAGGATCTGCGGGAGAGGGGGGTAACATCAAGGCTGTGTGTGATGGTACCTCCTCCCTGGGGCTGCAGCAGCCGGGCACAGCCACGGGGTGTGTTTCTGTGTCTTACAGATCCCTCCACAGAGCGGCTATCTGCGGCAGCCGAGGGACAAGCCTTGAAAGCATTGACTTGCCTTGACCATGCTATGCAAGTGGGACAAAACAAACCTTTTTGACAGGCTGAGAGAGCTGGGGGCTGTTCAGCCTGGAGAAGAGAAGGCTCCAGGGAGACCTCATAGCAGCTTTCCAACATCTGAAAGGAGCCTACAGGAGAGCTGGAGAGGGGCTCTTTGCCAGGAAGAGCAGTGACAGGACAAGGGGTAATGGTTTTAAATTGGAAGAGGGAAGATATAGATTAGATATTAGGAAGAAATTCTTTACTGTGAGGGTGGTGAAGCACTGCAACAGGTTGCCCAGAGAAGCTGTGGATGCCCCATCCCTGGAAGTGTTCAAGGCCAGGCTGGATGGGGCTTTGAGCAACCTGCTCCAGTGGGAGGTGTCCCTGCCCATGGCAGGGGGGTTGGAACTAGATGATCTCTAAGGTCCCTTTCAACTCTAACGATTCTTCTGTGATTCTTCTGTGATTGATTGATTCTTCAACAGTGGAGGGAGGAAGGGCACAAGTTTCCTGTGGGTTCCTGGCTGTCATCTGGAGAGCAGGCACAAGGAAGAGCAGGTGGGAGATCTGGCTGGCAAAGAGGGGGGACTTTCTTTGTGCCTCCTGGATTTAATTTGGAGTCAACACTCATCAAAGTCCAACTCTGTGACCTACCCACATGCCAACACACCAACCCATCTTCCTGCCCATGTGTGAGCAGAGTTAGGGGACTAAGTGGAAATAAAACCTGCACTACAGGGGAAAAAAAAAACCCAACATCTGTCTGAATAGCTTACAGTGAGGCACTTTTAAGGAGCAGCTGGGTCTGGGCAGAGTGGTGGAGGTGGAAAGACCTCTCCTTTTAGCTCCTTTTAGCTCGTCTCCTTTTTCTCCTTTGATGGTGAGATCAGCTGAGGTGTGTTGCTGGGCTCCTGGTTTAAGGACTGATGCTGGCCATCTTCACGGGGACTCCTCACTGTCTGTTCTCTCTCCTGCTTTGTCCAGGGAGCAGAGATGGTGGTTTCCCTGGCGCCTCACATGCCTGTGCGCAGGCCACACTTCTTGAAGGAAGAAGTCTCACAGGAAATGAGGACTTTTTTCCTTTTCAGCATTTGTATCAAATGTCCTTCTGAAGGAAAGTAGGGCTGCTGGCTTGGGTTTCTGTAAGGGAAGAGATAAGCTTTAGAGAAACCGAGATCCTGAGAATCACGTATTGGTGGCAACGTAGAGACAAACTACAAGGAATAGCGTTGTTTATTGTGGGTTTTTGGTGCCTTACCAAGAATCAGTATGCAGATAAACTTAACTGGTGTTTTTATTTCAGCAAACATAGACATTTTGTACCGTATCTGGTGTACATGATTGTACTGTCACAGAAGACACATGGTCATACACATGCACATTCTATGTAGCACTGCCAAAATGGTTTAATTTCTGAAAGGCATCTTGTGTACTCTGTCCTTATTTGATACTCTACATAGGATATATGGATTATAGTAAGAGTTTGCTGCACAGCTTCAGTCATTGCAGGTTACTAATGGACAGCTGTTCCACTGGTGGCGTGTTCTTTTGTTATGAGAATTTAGTGTTAATCTCAACAGTGTTATACTTAAAGCTTGAGACATTTTCATAAAACTTTGCTACAAGCCTGTCACCAGATGCACATAATGTGTGAGGGAAACAGGAGACCTTACGCACACAGCGATCATGGGAAAATTAGTCTAACCTCTGTCTACATAGGGAAGGCAATTTGGCAATTTTAATGGGCTTGGATGAGTTGAAACTCATCATTTGTTCTGTGTTTACTGCAGACTTTTAATAAAGAGAATTATCTTGGCAGTGCTGTTCTAGGTTTTAGGTGACAGCAATGACAGGTATTAGAGAAACTTCCTTGTACCTTTCTTTTTTTTTTTTTTAATACTGGGCTTTGCATATATTTCTGTGTATGATTTTTGAGTAATGAGAATGTTAAAAGTTGCATCCAAGCACTGTCCCTAGGTGTATATATTGGCTTCGTGATGAATTCTGACAGTCTTTCTATTGTCTCTTGGTATTTACGCATAAAAGCTCAACTTGCTTCCAAAATAGTCACAAGTTTTGAAACTTGGCTGTAAGGTTTCAGAAGCATGGTTCACTTCACACTGAAAGCATTAAAGGCAATGATATATAGTGGGATGGTTGCCAGGGTTTCTGAGCCATCCATATCAATGCTGCCAAAAATGTTTTTACTAGGGGGAAGACCTTGGCATTCATTTATGGACCACTGAGGCTTACAGCCTGGAGCTAGAAGTAAATCAGAGGTACGCTGTGGTACTTGCCCTTAGCCCAGGAGCACCCGAGCGGGCTGGATCCCATCCCTGGAGTTCCAGAAAGCCCTCGCTGGCACACTGGCACTGTAGCGGAGCTGGCACTGTCATGCCACTTCAGTATCTTCCCTAATTCCTGCTGCTTTTAGAGCTCTAAACAAAGGCATGCCTCAAAGGAGCACAACAGCCATTCACTGTTAGGCACTTTGAATGCTGTGTCATCCCTGAGTCCCCTTCTGTGCTTGCCTGCAGAGCGAGTCCGGAAACCTGATGAGAGAAAATGTGGGTTCAACCACTGGGCACTGTGTCTTTATGAACGTAGCAGTTCATGGTCCCTGCATGGGCCACCTGGCCTCCTTTGGCTGCAGTGGGGCATTGCCTGCACTCAGCAGCATCCTCTCAGTGTGGTGTTATCCCAGGGGTGCGCTGCACACCCTTACTTCTGTCCCCCTCGTGTTTCCCACAGCTGTGTAAATTGGTTTTACAGGATGGAGTGTCCCCGGTCAGTCCTCCCAAAATGTGCTGAATGAGTCTAAAAAAGAAGTACAGCCCCCGAGAAAGATACTGTACATGAACTGATCTATTAGCTGTCGGATGCCCTGCAGGATTGCTGGAGTTCTGACCCATGTGGAAAAAGGGTTGCTCTTAATCTAGTCTGCATTGGATTGTTCTTTAAAAAAAATAAAATAATATTGCACAATGTTAATACCGCACAAATCATTCTTCATTGGCTTCAATATCATATGCGAGAGAATTAGTCTAAGGATTTGGATGTGAGTCATTAATGAAGAGTCTCCTGCTAGCCTCCCTGTCTCCTAGTACAGAAGCCACAAGGGGCAAGCTGGGCAGAAAGTTGAGTATCAGGTGGGTTTTCATAGGGTTGTACAGTAAGAGCAGTTACTGAAACCCAGACACTCGTCCCTGGCATTTGTGACAAGGACACCAGTGGTATCTGGGTGAGAATCTCGTGCTGGGCATCTGGTCTGCTGCCCGGTGCCCCTCTGCTCTGCCCACAGAATGGAACTGCGGGCAGATGAGCAGCAGCTTCTGGAGCCCCCGTGGGAAACCAGCAGCCCTACATTTCCAGAGGACTTGTGACAAGTCTCCAGGGAGGGCTGTCCATGACAACCTCCATCGATCAGGGGGCTGCAGTTCGGGATTCGTGCTTTACTCCTGGTAAACCTGTGTGAACAGTCTTTTAAGAAATACGTTAGAGGCTTTGCTTTTTAAATGTTAGAATATTCTGGGCAGAAAACCACCCCAGAGACTTGGCTTTCCTTCAGGGTTCTGCCCTTCCCTCACTGAAAAGTCCTGGTGTGTGCAGTAGGTAGCTCAACAGAGAAGGTGCTGCATGGAGTAATCATTAAGATATACAACTTAAAGTGAGGAAGAAAAGCCAAGAATGAACAAAGCAGCCTTCAGAGGTTCCCAGGAGTCTCTGTAACACTCGTGAGGGTGAGCAGCCGCAGCAGTTTGGCAGCAGGCGCCTCTGTTTTTCTCAAGAGCTGGGCTGTTTTAGGACTAAGCTATCAGGTAATATCTGTGTAAATCTGCATGAGTATGCCCTGAAGGATGTTCTCTCTCTCTCTGTTCAACAGGATGGCCTCCTTTGCAAACACTGTTTTTCATAACACACTGTGTATATAAATATATCATGCTAATTAGAAAGGTGAGCAGATTTTTCTTCTCCATCTGAGAAGAACAAATTTTCAGCACAACATGCTGTGTGTGTGTGAAAAGAACCTTTATTTCCTAGTCGGTGATAATCCCCAGATTTGCCAGGCTTCTCTCAAGAAATGTGTAGTTTACGTTAGGCATTCCTTAGCAAAATGTCCTATTTGTAGACAAACAACACCCCCACAAACAAGTTCTGTCTGTGGGCACTCTGGCACAACCCGACGGAGAGCTAGTCAAGTATTTCCATGCCTTTGAAATTTAGTTAGCAATTCTGGATACGTTTTGCCATGTGTCTGCGGAGATAACATACAGAGCTTGTGCCTCCTTTCAAATGTTGTTCCAAATAGCTTAAAAATGCTAAATGTTGGTTTTAAAAAAAAAACACAAAACCCAAAAAAAAACAGAAAGCCAGCTGTCTGGAAAGCTTTAAGAGAAGTACAAGCTCACCACACTATCCTTAGGCTCTTTCTAGAGTTGCAGAGTTTAGCATGCATTTGTCCATAAAAAGAAGAGATTGCATACTTAAAAATAACGCAGTCACCTCAAACCACTTCTGTTAATGCTGTTCCTAGAGGAAGAAATTATCTGAAGTGGTGCTCTCCCTCTGTCACTTCATTCAGTCTTATTTATGCAGGCGTGGCTGTACTGGATCAGGTCAAGGTCCACAGGGTTCAGTTTGTGCTCTGGCAATGACCAGAGAAAAGTGCCCAGGGAATATAACATAAAAACAGGTCAGGCACATAATGCATTCTCAGAATATACCACCAACCTCCAACAATTTGTGGTCCAGAGCTTCCTCAAGCCACAGATACTTTCTTTCTTTGTTTCAATAGCCCATGGTAGACGAATACATTGTATTTTGCTTCCATCAGGTTTTTAAACATCTAGACTTTTAGCACAATGTCCTGTGGCAAGGAGTTTCACGGGTTGTTTATATGTTGTGTGAATGCATCACATTTTTTACCTTCTCTTTTTATCCTGCCTGACATCCTGTAGTTTCTGCAAACTTGGGAAACATTTGTTCCCTGTTCATAGCTTTTGAGCCACACATTTAATGCCTTTTCATTAATGAAAGTTTTGATTTTCCTCTGATACAGCATTAAAAAAAACCCAAACAGCAAGTTAAAAAAACCCAAACAAAACCAACAAAAAAACCCCACTGAAATTTAAATTTAAAAAAAAAAATACTGAAAATGTCAGGTGTGCGTTGGTATTTATTGTACAGAATTTCTTCCTCCTGCCCAGTCTTGTGTTAATAGATGAATACTGAGAAAAATACCTGGTTGTCATTGCAGTTGCCAGAAGCCTGTTGTTAAACTGGTGAAAATATAATCATGGAACTTCTAAATGCATTTCTTTTGTCTTCCATTTTGAAATCTTTTGAGTATTTCCAGCCCTGATCAAGGAGGAGTGCAGGAATCAAGGAGATCCGGTTCTGGTTTTGCATACATTAGCAGAGGTGAGGGGTTTTACATATTTAACAAAGATCTGCTTCTTTTTTTCATAGCATTTGATAGTCATTGTTTCCATGTGAGAGAGGAGGAAACATTACTCTGTCAGTGAAATTCCTCTCCTTCCTTGCCGCTCAGGTTTGGTCTCTTAATTGCCGTGATATCATCAGTGTCACTACTCATCAGTTCTGCCTTCAGATGGTGAGACCTGGATTGCCAATGTGGTGAGCTGGCCAAAGAGTTGCCAAGTCCTCCTCCCTCCCAGTGCAAAGACTGCTTCCTTCCCACCTATCTTTATGGCTGATCACGTTTTTAGTAGGACTTATTGACAGGGTAAAATGTCCCTGAGGAGTGTCCTTGGTACTGGGTGACCTAATGCTGTCCCTCTGGGTTGTGAGCAGGTGGCCACTGATGGGATGCAGCTAGCCTGCACCCAGGAGGTATGGCAGAGTGGAGCTGCAGGTAAAGCTAATGCCTCCTAAATTCACATGCCTTCCTAAATTCCTGACTGCTATGACAGAGAGGCTGTAGGAGGTGATCACCATGGCTCCTGGAGCTGGCACAATGGGTGGTGACCACTTTTGGGAGGTTAATGCTGCCTTCTTAATTACCATGGTGTCTTCTGGGCTAGGCCATTAGCCTCCTTCCCCTTGACTCTTTGCTAAGTCGGGAAAGGTTAGTCGTTTTTTGATTTTTAGATAAAGGTTCAACTGTAGGTAATACTCAGTTTTAGACAAAGCTTTTCTGTTGCAGAAGGACAGTAGAAGGGTAGATAGAAGTGGCTTGTCCACATGTAGCAAGGCTTGGCCTGCTGGTCAAAGGTGATGGGATCTACCAGCCAGCTGTCTGCCGTGGACCCGTTTTCTCTGCAGTGCTGTCCACTCCCCTAAAGTGACCTCTTTCTAGGTCTAGCAAGCAAAAAAGGTTTTATAATTCTACTTGAAAGAAAGGTACCAGACTGGGGCATGTCCACTGATTGCTAATCTAGCCTCTGGAGGCGTTTCAGCAGTGCGGGTGAACTGAGTGGTACACAAAGCAATTGCTTTCCATGGTGTGGAAACATACATAAGCTCTGGGGCTTTTTTGTCTTTTCCCTCCATGGATTTTTAGGGCACAACACAGAAGAAAACTGTAGCAATTGATCAGAATTAGGAGTCTCCGTCAGACTGTGCCAGTGGCAAAGTATTTGTTCTTTTAAAAAGCTCTAGACTCCACACCTCTATGTTTCTTGTAGATGGGTGGAACCTCTTTCTTTATAACAAAACCAAAGGACTTTCAATTCTCTTCAGGGTTGCTGTTGAGAGAGGAACATCAGTGGGATTGCTGCTCTTGAGGTCTTCAGCCCCAAGGTGGAAAGGAAACTTATGCAGAGGACTTATTCTGAGGAAAGTCATCTTTTCCTAGCAGGAAAACCACTCAGGCTCTTCTTACAGAGGTGCTGAGCAAAGTAACTATGCAAGTGTCCTGCCTGAGAGCTGCGGGTAGGCAGGCTTAGTAAGATACCAGATCTTCTGGTACAATTTTGATGACTAATCCAGGGCATAATACACAATAAAAATGACAGTGAGCAGGCTGCTGATCTAAGGATTATTTTTTTTTTTCACTGTTGTGGGCATCTTTTTCAGATGCCATACTGCAGGAAAGTGTTACACATGCATAATTTTCAACTAGGAAAACTCAAAACTGTATGCTTCCAGGTGTCTTGTAGAGGCATCACTATACCACAAGTGAGATGTGGACCTCATCATATTTTAACATCACGTAGCTCGGGCAGTCAGTCAAAGAGATGGGTTTCATTATTTTCTGAGTTGATGGGGAGAAGCAGTCAGACTCCTGCAGTGGACAAGTCAACAACATTTAATGGCAGATTTGGCCCCTGCTCTTGGGAGGAGCTGTGTCTTCCCCTTCTCTGGATAGAGGCAGGCCTCCACACTTCACTATGTAAGTGCGGTGATAAATGTTAGAGTCGTGAAAGTCCCTTAGGTAAGTAACAGCTCAGACCAAAAAGATGCGGGTTTGGGGTTTTTTTTTGGTGCTAGAAACTTGACTCCAAACCGATTTGCCAATATGCTTTTCTCCATCGTCCCTGCTGACCAAAAGAAGGACAAATAGCCAGTGTGGACCCCTCAGCATCCTGTGATGCCCTGGCGCCAGGCTCTGCTGGCAGGGCACGACCAGCACTGCATCCTGCAGCTCTGCCTCCTCCTTGGCAGGTAGCTGGGGCAGAGACCGGCCCAAGGTCCTGCTGGTTGCCTTGGCCACTCGTTCCTGTCCCCCTGTCCCCTCACAAACCGTCACGGGAAGCAGCTGCCCAAGCCTCGTCCTGTGCAGGTTTCTTCTGCCAGCAGCCACAGCCAGCGGTGCTTTGGCTTCAGACGGGGCGTAATGATTAGTGTAACATGCAAATAGTAATTTTGTCGTAACATCTGCCACCCTCTCGGGGTGAGGCTGCGTGTTTTCCCCGTGGGCTGACACTTGCTGGGCGCATTTCGTTAGGTTCCCAGACACACCCTGGTTTCTGTATAATTGATGTGCTTATTAAAAAGGGAGCAGAAAAACCTCTTCTGTTCCCAATACCTGATTTAATAGTAAACTCTCCTTTCTGTCTGTGAACAACTCTTTCCTGCCAGCCCCCATCTCGGATCTTTGGGTATTGTGGTCTGCAGTTACGAAAGTAGGAGATATCTGTGTTGGTCATTGTAAAGAAATGAGAGTTTTTCAATTCTTGCTTCCATTTGCTGTGGTGTATAGGAGAAACACACTGGCAACCTTCTCACTTAATTAAAACTAGCAGGTTGGAGGTTTTGTTTTGTTTTGTTTTTAAGCAACTCTGCACTAGATGGCAGTGTGGATAGTTCTATGGGAAACTCTTTTTATTTGCAAAAATCATAAGAATGATGGTAAACAGCATTCAGCATAAAAAGCACTCTGTAGTGATGATAGTGATGACAGAAGCATGTCTGCCTCACACGCGTGTTGAGGAGGAATGGGCATTCCAGGCCTAAAAAGCCTCAGAAGGAGGTGCCCATTCTCAGAGTTGCAAACTAGTGCATTTTTCTCCATTTCTTTTTCTCCTCTTATATCTTGGAAGAGATAATCCTGCAGGGCTGAGTGCTCATCTACTTACTTTTAAAAATGCATTGCTCTCCTGCATACATAACCCCTGAGAAGGATTCTGCTGAAGGAACAGGGACAGTTGCTAAATAATAAGTATGCTAAAAATCATTGGCTATGACTACATGTTCCTGACCAAGGGGTAGCAGTCAATAAATAGATGTATCAAGGGCAAATATCTTGAAGGAACTATCAGCATTAAGCCATAGCTGGGAACAAATGGCATCCTTCTATATAGATAGAAATATTATATTTATAAAAATATATAAAAATATTAACTTACTTAACTAGCAAGATGTTTGTCCTATAATTTATGCCTCAGAATGAGAGTAAAATCCCAGTGAGAGCTGGCAATCTTTTAGTGAAACTTAGTAGCACTACTTCACATTGAAAGAAATGGAAGGGCAGACCTGAATTGAGACCTGGTATCTGAAGCTCCTTTCTGAGTAGATAGTCACAAACGTGTTCGACACTGGAAACAGTAAAGGCCCATGTTCTGTGCTGTTCGTGCCAAAGCATGTCTGTCTGTGAGATGGTGGAGTTTGTGCTCCTACGTTTTCTTCTTGGCAAGACTTGCCTACCAGGAGGGAGAAGGGGCTGTCCTGGAAAGGAACCTAAGGTAATCAATGACAAATCGGCTTGCATTCTTACTTTGAGTTAGGAAAATAATTTGCTATCAAGTGTAAGAAACTTTCCAATTATGCACAAGGGGTAGCTTGAGTAGAAAAAGTACCGTGCAGGCACCCCTGTGGAAAACTTACTTATCATAGATATGCAAAAGTTTATTTTCACGAGGTATTTTGTGGTATGTCCTTTAGGTCTCATACGTAACACAAATAAGAAATTAAAATTTGTGATTTGAGGCTGATTATCAGGAAGGATTTAAGGTCAAGTTAATTACATTGGTAGGAGAGAGAATTAGGAAATTTTAAATTGCAAATAGACAGCCAGTATCCAGATGCTCTTATGCTTCTTATGCTGAAGTGACAGCATTTTTCTCTGACTTGTACTAGCTGCGTGAGGTAAAAGTGTAAAAGATAAAATTAAAAACAAAAAGCAGACAGTCAACAGAAGGAATAAACCTTGGCTTGCAGACTGTCAAACTTGGTATCTATTAAGCAAAAGCTAATTAATACATGTATTGTTATATGTGTCTATATAACAAAAGCTTTCAAATAGAAACGCACCTTCTTTTTCTAGCAATACTGAGAAAACATAAGCAGGTTTGGGAAAAACAAAATTATTTAATTGAAGTTTTTGACCTGGGCACTGTGTTTAATGCAAAAATGTTTTCATTCTTAAGGCCAGTTAAGTAGAAATAAAATTATCAGAATGCTTAACTAAACAAGCCTAATTTCCCTGTTTGCAGGGTCCATATTCTTTGCTCGTTCAGATGTCTGCTAGTTAACACACTAGGTGATTCATTAATTTTAATACAATTGAGAGTTTATCCACAAATGCATGCGATTGGAATATTTATTTCTCTATTGCCCATTGCTGTTTGCCTATTTTTAAATTAAATTTTTCAATATTAAGCTTCTTAGGCAGAAATTGCAGTGTGATACAGTCTGGATTAGATACTTAAATGCAGATGAAAATTACATTTCTTTCAAGGAAAGAGAGCGAATTGGCTGGCATTGACTTGCATTCTCTAAGTGACTGACAGGGGCACTGCTGTGACACTGGTCTAGTTTTCATTGCCTTGAACAAAAATTTACAAAACGCTGATGCTCCGTCACAGCTGTATCCTCGTAGGCAGTGATTTAAATTATAGGTGTGGGAAGACGTGACAGGCAAATTAGGAGCATAGACTTTACCAACGAACTTCTTATGCAATTGCTCTGCTTTGACTGAGCAGGAAAGCTAGAGAACTATGTAAAACAATTACCGCTTGAATGTGGAACTCTTATCTCGCTACTGCAGGGAATCTTTGCGGTTGGAAAAAGGCCCCCTTGTTGTAAGTAGGAGATAACTGAAAACACAGACAAAGATTAGGCTCTCGAAGAGGGAGCATGTCACATCTAAGCACAGCCTGGGATTGCAGTTCTCAGCTGGTGTTTCCAGCAATTCTGTAGGCTGCTGGGCAGAGAAATGGTACTGTTCTGTGGTACCATCCAGGTACCAGCCCAGTTTCTCACCTTCCTGCTTTAGCTCCCCCCTTCAATGTGTCTCTGCCACAATTCACAGCCGTGCTGAAGGCTGCCGTCCTCTGTGCTACTAATAAAATCAGGTTTCCAGCCACTTAGAAAATGTTTCTTTTTGCTAAACTGTTAAACTAATTGATGTTGTGGTTCAGTCAAAGGTGCAGTTCATTCAGCTGTTATAATGAGAACAGACTGTGTTATTTCTTTTAAATGGCAAGGATTTTGCTTAATTAAATATGGAATAAAGCAATCTCTAATCTTACCGTCTTCTTTTGAGATATGTAATGAGGTTAGAGCCATGATATATTATGTGGTCACATTAGTACGCATTTATGTAAGTGTCCAGCTGTCCTTTTGAAGTGAATCAGCAATGACAGGTTTCATAGAAAAAGTTAGGAAAGATATTCTGGGTAAAAAAAATGCAGTTGGGTTTGTCTGTAAACTGCACGGTATGTCCAAGTGGTTTTTGTGTTTGTTTTTTTTTTTTTTTTTTTAAATAGGGAAAGGATGCTTAAGTTTTCACCTCATACTAACCTGTTTTCTCAGCCTGTCTTGTATTGTAAAAGGGTAACAAAGCTATTATGTTTTACTTTTTCTCCTCTCCTTTATAAAGTATAAATAAATAAATCCACACACACACTTTCTGCTCTGTTTCTTTTTCACGATTTCCTCCACCAGGACAACATTTGCACTGTAACCATTATAGGGCAATATGTCTGGAAAACTGGTTCCCTAGGGGTGCTTATTAAGTATCATTGCTATTTGTTTCACACTGCGGTGCTAAACAAACAAACAGAAACCTCAGCCCCTCCTCCCCATTTAGAGCGACAGATGACCTTAAAGAGAGCTGGAAGTGCCAATGAAAAGGTTGTGGTCTACCAAAGATAAATGGGAATACATACATGCTATAATATAAAAGTTACAGAAAATTGGGTAATAACTGGTTACATTATGCCATAACCACTGGACTGAGTGTGCTCGAAGCCAAGTATATTTTCTGTGAGTAGGAGAGGAGGAATTTGTTGACAGGAACAATTGTTAAACCCCAGTGCTTTGACCAGGGGCAAAAGGAAGCTTGATTTGTGCAGCTGTGTCTTGCTGATATGATGCCTCTGCAGAAGTGAAGCCTCTGAAGGAAAAGATTCGGATGTTCCAAAGAAAACTCTGCCCAGTACTCTCAGCACAGATTTTTAGAAAGCTGTCTTGGTTTGATGCTGGTTGAATTTATTTGAACTGAGAGGAGCCTACGGTTTCCTGAAGGAGTAGCCACAATACTGGGAAATAAGATTTCTAGTTGTTATACCTATCTGTTGATTATTCACCCTTTTGCAGTAAATAAGATTGATGTTACCGCCAGTTTGTACACTGCCTTAGGCAGTTTTGCACTCAGTAGTTGAAACTGTGCTGAAAACCTGCTATTTTCCAGGCGGATGAGAGAGAATACAGATACATATGTGTGTGTGTGTACTTATGTCCTCTTATTTTTGTGTAGGACAACTCCGTGGAAAATGTTCACACCTTGCAAAATATCAGAGGCACCTGCGGCTGGATGTGTTGGTCATGGCTTTGAATGCTTTGACCAAGCTGAGGAAGTGAGTAGCAAACTTAGGGTTTATAGCTTTGAGGACTTCTCCAGCTGAGAGAAATCTCGTCTGAAAGTTTTGCCCGCCCCTCCCGGCCCCTTAAGGGAATTCAATCAATCAGTGAATTTTTGGGCAGAGCAGGTTGTACACATCAGAAATGGCCCCATATGAGGTCAGCCACGCTGTTCACGTGGGAGCTCTGAGCTCAGCAGAGTCTGTGCACAGCGACTGCTCCCAGCCTGGGCTCGACTCTTGCTGTGAATTCCCTGAAACAGCTGCTTATCAGTTGGCATATTTTTTGCGGCTAATGCCTGGGAAAGTTGGGTGTTTGCGCATCCTGTACTTACCTATTGTTAACATTCCCCGCGACGTTCCGTGAAATAGGAGGGAATAATGCCTTGGCTCTTGCTGTTACTGGCTTTTAGTTTATCAGCCCCGGGTGCCCGCTGGCTTAAGCTAAAGGAAGCGCCAGGTCCGGAGGGCAGGACGGGGCAGACCAGCCTCGGGTTTGGGGGCGTTGTGTGGAGCAAGTTGCACGGCACACGCTTGCCTTCAGCAGGTCCCTGTGCTTGCAGGCTGGTCGGGGAACTAAATTACTCAGTTACTAAATTAGTGGCGTCTCCTTGTGGGTTTCCTTTGCTGCCGTGGGATCTTACAGGAGCGGAGGCGGGGTAGGGCACACCGGTAGCCGTGCAGGCTGCCAGCGAGCTGCTGGGAGGGCTGGAAGTGGGGCTGGTCTTGCTGATGACCACTTGCAATGTGTCTTTGCCCTCTCCTGGGACAACCCCAACCCACCCCCTCCCAGCTAAAGCCAGAGGAGGCTCACAGAACTTACAGGTATTTAGGTCAAAATTCTGAGGCTTTTAGGGGCGTAAAGGTGTAGCATGAACACGTGGAAACTCTCTAAGATCTAAGAGACTCTCCTAAGATCACTTTCCATACAGGATGTAACTGCTTTAGTGCATTCCTGCCTGTTGAAAATCAAACAGAGTCCTCATAATTCCTTTAAATATGCCCCATGATAGCTGAGGACTCTCCGTATTCACATAGAAAACATTCCTGGCAAAAATGGCATGCCTCTTGGCTTGCAACACGTCTCCCTATCCTGTTTTACTGTGAATTGTGTTAGTTGGGAATATTAGGCAATCTGCTGCAGCACCTGTGGTGCAGGGGCAGGAGCTGCAGTCTCTCCAAGAGCAGAGGTATTTTTTTGCCTGATTACGCCCATGTAGACACTCAGAATATTTTCTGAAGAAAGTTTGCTAAAGCTAGCACAAGTCTGCCACAAGTCAGTGTGATATGGTTTGATTTCGTAATATAAATAAATGACCTTCATTTAATCAGCAGGTCTGGTAAGGTCAAGAACAGGGCTGATTAGGACATAAAGAATAAAGACAATAAATCAATAAAACGAATAAATAATTTCATCTAGCATTAGAGGTTCCTGTGAGAGAGTTGGCAGGAAATAATTAAAACACATTCACTGGGAGATTTGGTTATCTTTTCTTCCTGTTATTTCTTCCTCCTACTTCTAAATAATGCAAATTTCCACCCATGCTGTTACTATGAGCTGGTGCAAAACACAGATGTCCCTGAGGGGTATTGAGAAGTCTGATGTCTGTTACCCCCGCCACTCCCTTTAGTTGCTGCTCTCTAAAAGTACATGTTGCTATGCCCATTGATAGATTTTGGCAAATTTGGGAATAAACTGTGTAGGTTCCACCTGATGCTGATCAGAAGCCATGTGCCTTGACACCAGAGGCTGAAAAAAGACTTAACTCCTTGATAGTGTTCCACAAGCAGATTTCAAGTGGTGTGGTTTGAATGTTAAAAGTGAAATTTTATTGCCATTAATCAGTTTTTAGATACCAAAGATGTTGATAAGTAAGCTTTTTAATGATGTCACTGTCTGGAATTAAGAAAGTTTGTTTTGCTGTTTTTTTTTAACAAAGCTAATTTTTGTAGAAAATGTGATCACCATTGGGTGCGTGGGAGATAACTTTTTTTTTTTTCTTGTGGAAACTATCTTGTTTCTTTCTCAAATTCTCTGGTTTGGTGTTATTCTGAAATCTTAGATGCCATTTTTCATCGTGGTCAGGTTTTTCAGAGGTCGTTTATACGCAGACAAGCCGTCAGGCTACCCCTCAGTGACACCAGGCAGAACTGTAAATGCATTGTGGAGAGTGAGTCTGCCTCATTTTTGGAGAGAGAATGTTGTTCGGTAGCCCCGAGTGGGTTTTGTGAAGATGAGCTCAATTCAGTACTCAGCTGTGCAGCAGCATTGGCAAGGTAAGCCCTTCCTGGTGCTGCAGAGGGAAAAAGCTCAAGCATCTGTCACCCTCATATGAGTGGCAACACGGATGAGCACAGTGGCTCGTTGAACATGTTTTTCTACAGTATTTTGCTCTGCAGGATATATGGATGAAACTAATAATGTTTCTGAAGGAGTGTCCAAATACCTTCGTGCTGCT
>JAHREE010000430.1:190328-214982 GCA_033628505.1 Tringa tobata
GAACAAGAGATCATAAATTTAAAGAGTATATGGCAGAGCTTGGGGAGGAGGAGTTGCAATGGAGGTCCTCCTGCATTCTTGGAAAATTGATGTCAGGATTGTACTGAAAATGAAGTGATTTGTGCTTGTGTTCCTTGAAGGAGCAAGCTAAGTGGTATTAGCCTGTGTGATGTAGCTCCACCAGTTGTAAGAGCCAGCTTCCCCGTCAGTCGGTATACCTTTGACTCAGATTCACATGGTGTTTGCACTAATTCATTTCTGGATTTTCTTTTCCTTTGCTAATCTGCTTAGCTTTTAAACATTTCCACGCATGTACTGTCAGATCCAAACCAAATATAATTGGGAAAATGTGACTGGTTTGTTGAGAAGCTGTCAGCTTAAGTCAGACGGGGGTCGACAAAGCGCTGTGTTCTTCATACACCTAAGCTCCACCTGAGTCAACAAAATGACATGCTGTTTGGACTGTAGAAAACCTGAAGCCAGAGCCACGAGGACAGATCTGCAGCGGCGGGCGAGTCAGATCTGTTGCTCTGAGGATGCAGGTAGTGCTCAGGCTGCCCCCATCCATGGTGGTGGGCAGGGAAGGAAGGAGGAGCCGGAGCCCCGCTGCAGAGCCAGCTAGCAGCCAGCCAGCCAGCCACAAAACTGCTGCAGGTTTTGCTTCTGCCTCTCCCTGGGCTCGGCAGCCAAGGGCAACCTGTACCTGCAGCCTGAGCTGCGGGCAAGCACCGCTTCTTGGTTGCATCTGCCACGTGTGGGTTGAAAGCAAACCTCGCACCCAGAAAACCTGTCACCGCCGGGACCCGCAGGGGACGGGGTCTGGCAGCCAGCCGTGCACTGTCCGTGCCAGCTCCGGTCTCCCCCCACCCCGCAGGCTTCCACGCAGCAGCCGTGGGTCGTCAGGTGATGGGGATGCACGGACCTGCTCTGGCTGCGGCTGCGGTGGGGTCCTTCCGCCCTCCTCACCTCCCCGGGGGACCTGGCAGCTCAGAAGTTGCAGCTGGTCCCCCACTTGCTGGTGTGTCTCTTCCCTAGGTGCTCTTCACCTAAAAATCTTCTAACCCTGCCCACATTTGGGAAGCCTAAAACTTACATAAGTGCTAGTGAACGTGAGGAAGCTGCTGTGGTGCGAGGGAGGCCAGGGACAAACCGCAAAAAAGCTCAAGGCAGACCCAAAAACCCAAGGCCAGTTCAGCTGGTTACATCCTCACTGCGGGCAGATGCAGAGCAGCGGTCCTCTCTGGAAGCTGTCAGAGGGACACAATTCCACATCAGCCGCCAGGACAGCGGTGGGATTTGTAATAGCTAGGGTGCTGATTAAGAGGCATGTATTTACTGCTGTGGTGAAGTCTGCGCTGAAGATGAGACTGTAAACGCTCAGAAATGCCAACTGTTTAATGTACCTAACTTCTTGAAACTGTACGTTTTTAACTGCCTTTTTCTTGTCTGTTTCAGGTTGCATGTCTGGTTGGACTTGATGCATGGCATTTGCATGACACCTAACAGCCTAGCTCTGGATGTGTCACTGAGCAAACATGGCCTACCCAGCAAATACTAACAGCAGCGCTACAGGTAACTGACCGGGAGCACTTTTCTCCCTTTGGATTATAAATTTATCTTTTTGAAACCTTTTTTTCTTAAACTGTGGAAGCAGCAGAGAAGGGAAGTAGCAGCAACTAAAACTAAATACCGAAACTAATTTCCCGGTAGATCAGAGCCTGTCTATTCCCCCCAATAATCTTTTAAATATTTAAAGTGTGGAAAGTTGTTTGCAAAGACGTTCGGGCTGGCAGCCAGTTGTTCAGCGTGCAGTGCTCTCTGCTTTCAAGGACCTACGCTGGCTTACGCTGGACTCAGAGAGGCCTAGGGGTTTGCTGCAAAAAGTCATGTGGTTGTTATCCTGTGTCTGTAATTAACTTGGGAGATTAACCAGCTCTTACGCACTGAATCCTTAGCCCTTCCCGGTCAGGCTGATTTTTGTTTCTTGCAAAACATAAAAGCCTTTCTCAAGCAACGCCAAGAGGGGGTGTTCAGTTCTTTTCACTTTTTCGTTATTTTAAGAAGGCCCCAAGACGTCTGTTTTGGTTGGGGGATACTCTCTGAAATAGATCGCTTGGCGCGTTCAAAGGTTGCTGAGGAGGGCTGACGGGTCAGGAGGGGGCAGAGATTGCAGAACGATTGATAACAGCACAGCAGCAGTGTTCCTCCTGCAGTTGTGTCAATATTTTCCTGTTCTCCTGATCACTGCACAAACATAGCTTTAGCCCCCTACAGCCGAGGCTGCTACAGTGGGATTATATGGAAAATTTCAAGTGCACGGCGGGAGCTTGTGGGTGCTCTTTTGAGACCCCCTAATGTAGGTATGAAGGGAAATGGATTTATCAATGAAGGCTGGGGTGGCTGTGAGCACTTTGAATATCCTGGGAAGGAACATTAAATATATTTTTTGTTATGTATGTAAATAGGAATTTCAGGGTTTCTTTCCCCCTAAGGCTCATGGTATTTGTATTCAAACGCTACTCGCTAAATCACGACATGCGCATATTGAGAATTGGCTTATCTGGTGGGTTTTAGCACCAACCTCTTTTGAAAGTATGTTCCGGTATGGAAGCAAATCCTGAATTACTCACTGTGCTCACTGTTGAATTGTTCTAATTAGTGCAAGGGATTAAAATATTTTGTGTGCAGGAAATTAGAAATACGGAGTGTCATTATCTGCAATTTATGCAAAAGAAGTAGTTTTTTTAAAGGCTAGTGGAAGTTACATGAAAACTTTGGAGTTACTTTTAAATGTTGATGATTTAAGGCTAAATTTACTAATGTCATTAAATCCTGAGACTGCTGAAAAGGATATCCCCCCCCCTTTATACAATTAAAAGTATAGTCTCTAAAAAACAAACTATATCCTTTTGTAACCTTTTCTAATCCTTTTGAGAAGGTGAACTTCAAAACGTCTGCTGTGTGACTTAACTGTCGCTGTTTACTGCCTAAACCCCCCACTTAACTTGACTTTTTTTAGTAATATGCTTTTAACTTAAGTCATGCAGAACAATTCCCTCTGCTTACAAGGAAAGAAAAATTGTGCACGGACTGATAGGTTTACTAATCCCCCCACCCGTCCTAGAATTGTCTGTCGAAAAAGTTGATAAACTGGCATGTAAGTCTAAAAGAACTTTTACTGGGGATGTGTTAATGCAAGACGAAGTTTTAGTTTCAGGATTGTTATGCAAACAACGCTCCTTGCAGGGTAGAAGCTGCTTGTTCCTTTATTCGTAGAAAGACGCTATAATGAATTGCGAGTATTTAATTCAAAACTAAATTGGACAACGTTTTGCAGAGACTGTCAGGACTTGTTGGCTTTGCAGAGCCTTGAGGCCGGCGTTCTAACATGCAGCTACGTACGCCCGTGTCTCCAAATCCCCAGCAGTTCATAATGGACAGGGTACTGGACTGCAAATACCTGTGATTTGTTATCCTGCCGTGCTGCCTGGGAGAGCATGCCTTCGGATGAGTAGGAACTGATTTGGGCGTTGGAGGTATTGAAGCAAGTTTCTTAATTGCATGGAGCTCTAAGAGTGGAAAGACAAACTTCAGGGGTGGTGTTTTCTGCACCCTCTGAATCAATCAGCAACAGGAAAAAGAACTAGAAAGACTTGTTGCGGACTACTAAGCTGCGTTTATGTTACTTGAATATTTTGGCAAGTTTGACCACATATTCAGCTGCATTCAAGTACGAGGTGACTAAGGAGCAGTGGTTTGCTTTGGTTAACTCGAGAATGTGAGTACTTGCACTGTTAAATGGTTATGCCTATGTGCCATTTCAGTCATTTTTTTTCAGTATACAAGGCTGTATGGACTGTTGCTGCTGCAGATAAAATCTGTAGAGGAATGCTTGAATTTGGAACTTGTTTCCAGGAAAGGATTAAGCTATTTTGCATTCGTATAGAGATTATATTTTTAAGGATGTTTATGGGAAGTACATTTGCTGTAAATATTTTCAGTGAGTGCGTATGTGAGATAAGCTACAAAGCAAGTGATGACTTTATCATGAAACCACCTATCGTAAATTTCTCTGCCTCTTGCATAGCTCTGTAAAGACATGAACTTCAAATGTGGCGAATAAATAACAGATTGTGATTTAGACTTCAGGACTGTTTGTCAACAGTTCTGTTTGCTGCTGACAAAAGTTTTATCACTCCATTCCTGGCTTCATTGCACAGAGGGATTTTAGTGAACTGTACTTCTGTGAGCTGCAAGATTGTTTGTTCATCTTTATCCATTTTGGAAGTTGTTTTAGACACTTGGTTCTGATTTTGGACTAGGCTCTGTCAAAGCTGTGTCATCTGCTCAGCAAATAGCTGAAGTCTTTCTAGCACAGGTGATAGATAAATTTGTGCTTGCCAAAAAAATTAGGTTTATTTTATTGGTTGGGTGGTGGGTAGTCACAAATGTTGGCTGTTTTGAGCTGGTGAGTTTACTGCTCAGTCGGGTAAGCTCTGCAGGGTTAGGGAGTGCAGTGGAACTCACACACTCCTCCAAGGAGCTGCAGCGGGAGCTGGGAATCGCCCCGAGTCTGTGGGGAGCCACTGGGAGGCTGGACTTGTTTTGGTGCATGGTACAAATTAATTTCTCTTTGCACAGTTCAAGGGGGGGGGGAAGTGTGTGTGTGCAAGCGATGATTGTTTCTCGAAATAGTATTAGTGTCTTCATTAATGGCTGGGTGAAACTTCCAGTAATTGTTAGCCTCTGTGCTCGCTAGAACTGATGTATAAATCATTTACTTAATAAGGCTCTGCAAACATTTCTGTAGTGATATCTGTAGAAAGGTCCTCCAGTCAGCTACAAAAAGAACGATGCACACCCGCCTAAAACTTACCAGGCAGTTAAGAAATGCTTCTGGCTGGATTTTAATTCCTTTCACTAATACCTGATTAGCTGAAACTTTGTTTTCAAAACAAATGTTCTGAAAGGCTCTGAATGGTGTGAAATTCCAGTCCAAATCCATTTATTCTGATGTAGAAAACAAGGAAGCAGCAAAACAAACACAGAAGGCTGATTAAAAAGATAAAGAATTAAAAACACTATTTGTTTCTAACCATAATGAAAACATCTGTTTTATTTAAATTCCCTGAGCACCTCATGCTCTGTATCCAGAGACCACGGAATTGTCAGTCATCTCCTTAAGAGGGACATAAAAAAGCATTTTCACGGAAGAGAAGCTTTTCCAGTTTTCCCGAGTAGGACGGGCTGCAGGGGTCAGTATAGCAAGGCTGTTGCACAAACCCTTTCTTTGCTGTGAAGCACACGCATGTTGTTTTCCGTACAGGGTGCCTGAGACCTCCCTGATCCTTTCTCTTTTCTCCCTTCTGCCTGCACCTTGCCCCTCGCTCTTGTTTAAGCGTGTTTCTGTGCCTTCCCATCTCACTTTTCACACGCTCCTACACACAGGAGTAGATCTTATATGGATTCAGTGGAACGATTTCCCTGGTGTGTTTAACTCAACGATACGCTTTCCTTCCTTCAGATTCCTACATAGTTCTTAAAGCAGTGGCCTCAAAGCAACTCACCATCGTTTTTACTGTTGGTCTCTTTGCACCTGTAAAGCAAGGAACTGCTGCTGCAGTGGCCGTTGTGCAGGCATCAGGTGTCCTTGCTCCTGGTTTACTCCCTTGAGAGCACTTGCACCAGGGACTGCAGGACCACGAGTGATTTGGTGACAGATAGAAACTGTGTTGGAGCACCAATTCCCCTGCAGCAGCCTGGTGTCCCTCTGGTTATTTTTCAGATCTGCAGTTACTCTGCAGCACTCCGTGGCCTCTGGTTAGATTTTCTTTGTATCTGAGCAGTTTTCTTGACTCCTAAAAGTTACAACTATGCATCAGTTAGTTGGCGAATGAGGCCATTAAAATCATAGAATGGTTAGAGTTGGAAGGGACCTTAAAGATCACCTAGCTCCAATCCCCCCGACACCTCCCACTAGAGCAGGTTGCTCAAAGCCCCATCCAGCCTGGCCTTGAACACTTCCAGGGATGGGGCATCCACAGCTTCTCTGGGCAACCTGTTCCAGAGCCTCACCACCCACAGAGTGAAGAATTTAGTCCTAATATCTAATCTAAATCTCCCCTCTTTCAGTTTAAGACTATTACCCCTTGTCCTGTCGCTACACTCACAGATAAAGAGTCCCTCCCCATCTCTCCTGTAGCTCCCTTTAGGTACTGGAAGGCTGCTATAAGGTCTCCCTGGAGCCTTCTCCAGGGTGAACAACCCCAACTCTCTCAGCCTGTTTTCATCAGAGAGGTGCTCCAGCCCTCTGAGCATCTTCGTGGGCCTCCTCTGGACCCACTCCAACAGGTCTGTGTCCTTCTTATGTTGGGGGTCCAGAGCTGGACGCAGTACTCCAGGTGGGCTCTCATGGGAGCTGAGCAGTGGGGCAGAATCACCTCCCCTGACCTGCTGGCCAAGCTTCTTTTTTTACAAGAGGCTGTTGCCTGAATTAATGTTGTTTGAGATATTAACGTAAGCATGACTCAAAGGCCAAATGTTTAATAAATGTGTTTTCCATCTGCCGGTATATAAATGTTTAAGCAACTGTTGTAAAGTATTACGAAAACCTCTGTTTTCTGACTTATTAACCCTTTTTATCAAAGCAAATGAAGAGAACACATATTTGCCTAAAGCAAGCGTTTGTGTCATACGCATCCTCTGCATTGATTTGTAACAACTCTTACCAAAGATCTGAGGCACACTTTCCTTTCAGTTATTGGATTGTTTGAGTCAGTCTCTTCTATGATTTTATTTTCCTGGTGCCTATAATCTCAGGCAATATGCATAGTTTTGCATGGTTTCCAGCCTAATGACCTGAAGTGTAGGCTAAGAAGAAAGTGCTGTGCGCCAGAACATTGTCTCTATTACTGATTTGAGCAGAATGTCCAACACACTTCATTACAGACCCTCAGTCAATTAATGGGAACTTACAGATGTGAAGAAGTTAGCAATTGGCAGCGTTTGATAGGTAGGCAGTAAGTCAGCCCAAGAGAGCCTTTAGTCCTGAGAACTGCGGGTGCCTGTCACAAGAGCCCAGAAGATAGCTGCTCTGCTGCTTTCCTGTGGTGTGGCTGTCGTCCAGGTATCACTGAGGTCCTACTGACACCTGGAGCTCTGAGCTCAGCAGCCTTAAGTGCACCGAGTTTGCGTAGCTTAGCTGATGCAAACGACCAGGGTTCAGGCGAGTTTGTATTTTCATCAAATCCGCTGTGCCAGCAATCTGGTAATTTGGTTGAGTCAGAGGGATGTGCGATGAGAGGCTGCTTAAGCTGGGCTTGCCTCCCGTGCCGTGCTCCTGCTCCGAGCCTGCATTCGGTAGCTGTCAGAGTTGACAGGGACGGGTGTGCTTTGGCAGCTGGTGGGAGGCTCTTGCCATTGGGAGAGCCTGCTGAATTGCCAGGTAGTCTTGTGCTTTCTGGATGAGCAGATGGCATGCAGGGCCGTCACTGGGATCCTGCTCCTGCCTCACCCACGAGTGATCTAGTGAGTCACTCTGGTGGTGCCCAGGATTTGAAAACAAGCTAGGGTGGGACCCTGAAATCTGTGGGGTGAAGGGTGATTGAGCCTCCAGTGATTTCACATCAGCTCTATCATAATTAGCATATCAAAATTTCCATCAGTATGCTGTGGTACGCTCACTGATGCCAGATCTGCCTTAAGGACAGATGGCTGGAGATGGAGCACATGATCTCACAGCCAATGCCAGCTTTCTACTTGAATTAATACTAGTCTTTTCTGCAATTGCTAGTTGATACCATGTAATACAAGGGTCCATTTTCTGCTGCAACAGAAGGCTTGAAAATACATTGACTTGCATTTGCCCAACCTAGAGGCCTTCATCAGACTGCAAGGGATAGGGGATGGTGTATCTTCTTTTACATAAGACTTGTTGCCCTTCAGGCTTGATTTTTGAATCAGCTGGAAATAGAAGGAGCAGGAAAGACTTAGAAAGGATGCAGTAAATACAGCGTCATTAGGAGCTGAGGGCAAAGCAGTCTGGCCCAGATAGCCCAGTCCTTAGAAATGGAAATTGGATGTGGTGGGTAGCAGATGGCCTGAGACACAAACCCATATAAGATGCTGGTGCTGTGCAGAAGGACAGAGCATGTGAGAAAAGGAACAGGGTTAATCACTCTGTCTTTTGTCCAAAGATTTACTGCAGTTGTGTTTTATTCTGGATCATCTTCTGCAGCTTACATCTCACCTAGACAGAGGACTGTGTTCGTTCCTCTCTGGCGCAGGCTTTCCTTGTCTGAGCTGTTGAGATGCACTTGCATGGGCAGCATCTGGACCTTCTCACGTGGCCTGCTGCTGCTCCCTGTGGAAATACATAACCCTCTACACCCTCAGAGGCAGCTGGGAGTGCTGATCTTGTATGTTAAAACTAATAATGCTCTAGGGACTAAACAGGCATGCCTTGCTGCCTCTGGTGCCCTGCAAGCTCACTGACCTGGTGGCCATTAACAGTGATAAAAGCCCGTAGGTCTTGTGGTGGAAGTGAGTGCTCTGTGCCCATGGGAGGAGCAGCCTGTGGGGCTGGGTGAGGGGCAAGCACCAGTCGTGGGGCAGGCACGTGTCACCAGCAAGAATAAACTTTTCCCAGGCTTGAAAAATTACTCTCTTTGCACCTCCTTCCTTCGCCCCCCCTCTCAATATACACAATTCAGCAAATCTTTCTGCAACCGTTTTAACCCAAAAGAGTGTGGTTTTCCCCAAAACTGTTTTCCAGTATTCCTCACTCCCTTCCCAGGTTGTGCAGAAAGCAGCTTATGAATAATGCGTATGAATCTCCTCCCTGTGGGAAGGGAGGGAATTTTGTTGCCTTTAAAAGGATACAGTCCCCCAGGGAAAAGGCTTGGATGGAAATAGCCTGATTACAGCTGGTTGTCTTCTGTTCGTGAACACTGAGTGCCTGCATTTAGACATGTTCCTTACAGAAGGGTTACTACTGGAGCAGAAGTCCTTGGGAAGCTTCTTGTAATGGCCACCTCTCTCCTCCCCCCCTTTCATACCATTTGTAAGGCTTTGGATTAGAGATGACAGAAGGGCAGCCCTTCCCGTATCACGTTTTCGCAGCAGTTCTAGGGGCTGAGGCAGCGCTTGGGCTGCCCACGTTGGCATTGCTACCGTATTTCCATTTCCTTCCTCTGGAAACTCAACTCCCCTTGGTGGCAGAGTACAGATTCCTGCCAGGATGTCCCCGTGTGACCAGCTTCAGGACAGAAGTGTGCTTGTGGCCATCCTCCCCTTTCTTCCTCCCATTCCTTCCTCTGATTCCATCCGGAAATCGCATTTACCATATTGGCTGAAAGCGATGGTTGGCCTCCGCTGTGGGATGCACATTGCTGCTTGCAGTGTCTGGGGATTAGCAGATCAACCGGGTCCAAACAGGGCTTTCTGCCTCCCCCGTCTCTGTGTCACAGCATATACTCAGTCTGAGTTAGGTACAGCCGTCTGAGATTCTTCTTCACCTGGCTCTCCATACAGACTTTGACAAAACTAAGTGCCTAGACACTGGGACAGGTAGGTGAGTGTGAGATCCTACCATATTCTTTAATGCTTTGGGTCCATCCTTCTCCACTTGCAAAGCCTTCTTCCCTGTAAAAGTAGGTAATGTGACCCTTACCCCTTCTCACAGCCCATCCCTTTTTATTGCTCAGTTTCCCCTTCCTAGTTACCTTAAGCTGTAATATGTGTTTTATATAATTGTCTTCCCTTTTTTTATTAATATATTCCTGTATGTTTTTCCTTTATAACAATATGTTGCTTTTCTTCATCACACAGGACCTGCCTGTGATATTTCTGTATTGCTCTCCAGTATTTGTTTGAAAGTAGGAGAGGGAAGGATAGAGGGAGGGGGTGGAAACTGTTTTTAATAGCTGGGTTTGAAGGTTTGGTCAGATTAGGGTGAGGATCAAATTAACTGATAATTGGGAACAGATTGTTCTCCCTACGTAAACCAGACATCACTGGTCTGGAGTTGTCTCTTATTGCTGAGGGGCATGTTTGTTGATGTACTCTTAGCCCCTTCCCTACCCTCTCTTCACTCAGCTAACCCCTCTGCCTGCAGCACCATCGTATGGGTTGCAGAAGATGTCATAATAAAAACACTTGTGCAACTGAGCTGCTGTTACTGGAATTTCAGGTCTAATCCTAGCAAACAGGTCAAGTTTTAATACTTCATGTACACTGCTTGATAAATCTAAAGTGTGCGGCTTTCACAAAAAAAAAAAGTACGGTGAAAGAAAACAAAAAAATGCATGGTTGTGGGTGAAGAACTGGACTGACATTTGCATATGATAGAAGCACAAAGATTTGATCAGAGCAGTCATGTTTTAAGGGATTACGAGGTTCAACAGGGTTTTTTCACTTCAAGAAGTCCATGGCTAAGCCCTTTCTCCCCCCGTTCTCCCTCCCTCCAGCACAAATTGTGATTCTTAAATTTCAGATATGCTTTTCCATATATTAAGTTAAAAGTTAAAAAAAAAAAAAGTGTATTTTAGAACCATCCTCTTCTGCTCCTGTCCTCTGTTATATTATGTGGAGGGAGACGGTGGTTACATAGCTTTTAAGCTTGCCAGTACTTGAATGGCCTCACAAGGCTGTGCATTCACTGGATCAGCCTTTAGACTTTCACCATTCTCCCTTGCCATCATTAGTTACAGTCCTGTTCCTTTCCTCCGCTCTCAGACAGTGTGTCTGCCATCCAGTATGCTCGTCCTTTCTTTTTTGTTCCCTGACATTCCTCTTCGCCCCTTTCTCCAGAGCTTGGTCTCCCCCCAGCTCTCCCTGAGGACGGGCAGGGGCTGCTCCCCAGCTGCAGTCCCTGTGCCTCACCCCTGATACCCAACCCTTCTTCACCCTCCCCTCTGCCTCTAATGCTCAGAGGCTCCCTCGCAACCCATCTTCAGTGCTGTGGAAAGCATACTGTTGATGATCCTGCCAAAATTATTTCTGTCTCCCTTTGCAGAGAAAAGGTGTAAGGCTATAGTTCCACACGCGTGTGCATGGCTCAGCCAGACCACCCCAGCCCGTATCCCCGTAGGACAAGGCACCAGGTGCAGCCAGGATCGCAGCAGCAGGAGAGACATCTCTGTGGGAAACTGAGAGTAACACCTCCTGCTCCATTCCAGCTTTACCATCCTTCTCCTACCCCGCTGCTGCCTGATGTGCTGCACGCACGGTTTAGCAGCTACATGGCACACTAGTAATGGACATGCATAGTCTTGCCCATGGGTGCCAGGAGTTATGCCTGGCACTTGGGTTTTTTTCCCCAGTTTGCGTCGCACTTTTCCTTGCCTCAGCCTTTGCATAATCACTACGTTGCGGCTAGAAGTGCAGATTAGTAATTGCTACTAGAAATCTGTGGTGTTTGATGGCAGAGTCTTGATCCAAGTGGGAAGAAGATGCCTGGAACCGTGGCCTGTACAATCTCCCTGGCAAAGCCGTGAGTTCCCTCCTGCACCCCCTGCCTCTGCTCAGCTGGGGAAGTCAGGAGTGATGGCTGAAGGACATGGGATGCCTTCCACACTGCCAGGACCCCCCACCTCACTCTGAATGACCCAGTCTGGTTTTTCAAACGCCCCAGGAGACAGTCGCTAGGCTGACACCTCCACTTGAGCTCCCAACAGGCAGTGTTCACTTTGCATTCTCTTCTGTGGCAGAAGAGGTGTGTACA
This sequence comes from Tringa tobata, assembly GCA_033628505.1. NCBI lineage: Eukaryota > Metazoa > Chordata > Aves > Charadriiformes > Scolopacidae > Tringa > Tringa tobata. The sequence continues at coordinate 202,051 of JAHREE010000430.1, forward strand.
TCTATTTCCAGATTTGAGAATGTATTATTTTTTTTTTACAGCCACGGCTTTTTCCTTTCTCTTGTATTCATGTTTGGTAACATTCACTTGTATGCCTGACTGTCCACACAAAAACAGAAGAAGAAGAAAAAACAGTTTTTCATCATTTGAAGACTTGAGTGGACTACTCGCTCCCACAACAAGGCTTCTTACCACAAACGCTTCCAAGCAGCCGTGCTGGGAGAGCAGGAGAGATCTTGACTTGCCTCATGACACGCAAAATACCAAGTAGTCAAAGTTCATTCCATGTGACACTAAACCAAAGTGCACACTTAGCAACGATACATTTTTCACTTTCATTCTCCCTGTGGGTAGGTGTTAACTAGTGAGGGACCTAACTCTATGGTGCATAGTCTCTCCTATGGAGGGACTGAGTGTCACATAGTCATGGGGTCAGATTAATCACCCATAACTGTATCCCCAGGCACTTGACAAGTAGATTTCCTTACAGTACTAACACATCAGCTGCAGTCTGGCATTTTGAACCCAGCGATTCAATACCTCACGGCTACCCTGAAAATAAACATTTGACGCTGTGATTTAAAACCCATCCTGGACCACCCCCAGCCCAGGAAGTCTCTTTGGTCACAGGTTTGTGGAAGTCAAAAGGAGAAATGTTGTGTATATTTGCTTTCTTCTTATGCCCTTCCAGAGGCACCTGCTAGGGAGGAGAAGGTAGGTAGGCCAGATCAGTCTCAGGTCTGACCTGAATGGCTAGTGGGTTTTAAATCATTCTATGGAAACTAGCTGACAAATTCTGAAAGGCTATAAAGAAAAAAAAAAAAAAAAGCTAAGCCCACAGCAATGCCAGTCCTCTCTTTCAAAACAAAATCCACCAAAATAAAACCAAGAAGAACCCTGTATCCAACCTTCAGCAAAATGCAACAGCCATGTTTTTGGGGCTAGGAATGTAAACCTGACAGTGGTGGGTCAGGCTCTGTGCTCCCCTGGACAGGATCATGGTAGCCAAGCAGATTATGTCATTCTTTCCAAGCAGAACCACTCCAGTGGTGAGGAAATGGTCTGTTGGAGGAAAGTGTTTGAAAGAGCTGCGTTTCATCCATCGCCTTTCACAGATCCATTGTGCTCTCTCTGCCTTTTGTTTTCAAAAGGGGTGTGAAATAACCTGCTCTTTAGATAAGAATTTACCAGCTGGATGGCTGCCCATACACCAAATCTTACATTCACTCTACTGCAGACCAAAACAGGTTTTTTTTGGTCACTGGGGAGCTGTGCTCTGACCTCAGTTTTGTTTCTACTGTAAACAGTAGCTGAATGAGTTTATTTGGCACCATAGCGGTCTCAGAGGCCAAGAGAATAAATACGCGTGTGCTCTTTGCCTTTAGGTTTTACTGGTGCCAACCCAGACATGTGCCTCCATATTTGACTTGCTGGACAAGGGATGAAGTGCTGATGGGCATTACGGGTTATTGCTTGCACTCGTGGCAGCTCTTTTTCAGCCACCTGAGTTGACTGAGCTTTGCAGAGAGTCCACTGAAGGTGCGTGACTTGATGCAGGGCTCGTTCAGATGTCAAGCCCTTGAAACCACAGAGTAATGATAAACAGATGGAGCACGTGGAGGCAGCTGCTAAAATCTGTTCTTCTCTAAACAGGATATCATGCTGTCTTATTTTAGAAAAGTGAAATCATATCATGTTAGAGAACTTTAATTTTTTTTTTCTCTGAGCAGAATCCTAACTCTTGAGAAGGACATTTTGGCCATACCTTCTATTCTCATACTTTATCCCAGACGTCACAGTTTTTTTCACAGCAGAAAACTGGATGGGTATTTTCATGTTCTCCCCTTCCTGGTGTGAAGAACCTGATGATGGAGCTAGAGATGCCCACCAGTAACACTCAATGCTGCTTGCATACTGCTTGTCCTCACTTGGCTGCTCCCTCGATCATCAGGTCAAAAGACAGGGCTTGAAGGGCAGGCAGCAAGTGTAAAGCAGTGGTTGCAGGCTCCAGGCAGTGTTTCAAGGGTTGAATTTTTGCTTTTGTTTCCCTGAACAGAAAGCGTAGGTCGGGTTTCAGCTGCCCTAGAGTTCTGTCCTCTAGGAGAAATTTCAAAGCGTGGTTAGAAGCTGTTCCCAAAGTGTTGTTGCTTTTCTTTATGTCATGGTTTAGGCTGGGCTAGCCACTAAATTAAGCAGAGACCAAACCAAACCAAGTTCACTTAAAACTCAGTACCTTCATGGCCCATAGATGTAACAAGTTGGCTATGTCTAGGGATCTTCTTCAGACCTTTATGGGGAGCTTATGTTTTATAGTGTATGCAGCAATGACTTGTAATTCAAGGAAATAAACGCAAAATTACCTAGAGGGCAGGACCTAGTTTACAGTCCAAAAGCTGGTGCCTACAAGTATTAAATATTACTTTGCTTCATATTAAATACCACTGAAGCCACTAGACATATTCAGGAAACACTTTTATTGGAAGTATGTGCTACTTTAGCTGAAGGCACTGTGGAGGACTTGGACCTCTCTCCTGTCATTTCAGCACAGGATCCCACGTCTGTTTGAAGCACAGCTCTTCCAGTCTGCAGTGATCTTGGAAATTATTTCAACAATCCGTGCCTCCTTTTCCCTTTCATTTCAAGTGTTCTTGGGAATCTGGATGGAAGGCACAGTAATAAAACTCTTTTCCTTGAGTCCTGTGAAGTCTTAAGGCCATTATCCTTGTTAAATTAGCCCCTCTCCTTGGCCCTTTATTTTTGCAGTCCCTGTTTGGCCATACTATAGCAACTGTTGTTGTAAGAGGAAGCGAAGAGAGATGGAGCTGAGGCCTTTAAGGGTCTCTTTATGATGCTGAGAAGTGACATTTTTGCATCTGGAATCTCAGTTGTCTTTACTTGAGTTAATACCAGGTGTTATGTGGAAACAAGAAAATTGCATATGGAAAAATCAAATATGTTTGTGCCTCATTTTGAAAGTGCTTGTACTAGCATGAAAGATGTCTCAAGTATTTGGCCGCGTTTCAGAAAAAAGAAAACTGTTTGTGTCTGTAACTTTATACAGAAAGTTTTTATTTTTATCCCTCAAATTATAAGCTGCATTTCAGAAGAGTAAACAAAATGAGATTGAATGTAGCACAGGCAGAATTGCAGGCAGTGCTGGTTACAACAGAGGTAATTGTTCTGCCCAAATTATATCAATGAACCTTTCTGTGCTCTCAGTCCACACGTGGGAGTGAGAAACGAGGCGGGGGGGGAGGGTGAAGGGCTTGGGGAGGAAGGGAGAGCGGGTGGAAGGAAAGTCACCTGAACTCTTAATTCCCTCTCGGGAATTAAATCTGTCTTTATCAGAGAGAGAAGGAAAAAAAAATAATCTTTTTGGTGTGTCATTTGGTACAGTTCCCTTTGTCCTGCTGCCCATCTCATGTATTTTAACCCGTGGTGAGCCGGAGGCGTCGCGCAGCATCTGAAGTGGCGTGAAGGAAACCACTGGCGCTGCGCTGGGCTGGCTGCCGGGCTGGGACCGTCGCAGGAAATTCCAAATGAGTATAAATAAATTCTCTGTAGCAACCTCTGGGCTCCCTGCCTGCTGATGTGTCAGGAATACGCACTCCCTTTAAGGCAAAGGAAAGTGTGCTTCAGACTTAATTTCCTGAAAAACTAAAGGCGGCAAGGTCCAAGAGTTTGCTTCTGGGCGGACTGGTGAGTGAGACCCTCAAGCGGGCTGGGGGGAGAGATAGATGAGGGTGGCTGGCTCCCCTGGAGCTACATGCCAGCTGAGAAGAGGGATGGGGTTCACCCTGCTTGAAACCAGCCCTCGGTGTGCTTTTAGCATATTAATTTGGGGTTGTTTTTTTCCATTTTTTAGCAGCGCCCGGTTAGCTGGGTTGTCTCGCAAGGGCTGCCCTCTGAAGGGAGTTTGCACTTAAGGGTTTCACACACCTCTGGTAGCCTCTTTGCTTTTGTTGGTACGTGCAGAGTAGTTTGTTTCTTTCAACAAACGCAGGTTTTCTAGTGGGAGATGGGTGGTGTGAACACTCAAGTGAAGGGAACACTGCACCTATTTACTGGGAGGCATTCTTTCAATAGCAGAAAGGCAGCTGTTACCCTTGAAGTTGCTCATTTTGTATACTGTTCATAGATTTTCCATTATAAGCCACTGGTTTTAGCTATTTAGAATGTGCATAAAGAAGTGCTTCTAATAATGACCTTTTCCATATTTTCTCTGATGATCGCTTTTTTTACCTTTTTGGAGAAAATCAGTTCATCAGTCTGAATTATCCTAAGTGCAGAGAAAAAGCTGTTAGTGCTTTTGGAAAATGCAAACCGCGTATGCTTTTGAAGTTTGGAAGGCAACACACGTCTTATCTCACACAAGGAATCAGTACTAGATTAATATAAAAAGGGGTAGGAGGGAACAATTCCCGGTATTTGAAATATCATACTGATTATGCAGCATAAACCATATTCCTTATGGAGGTAAGCATGTGACAAAATAATGTCCTTCCAGGACCCATAAAGACAAATATTTGTGGAACCATTCTTGCAGAAGACAATTCTTCCATTTTTTCCACCCTGTGCACAGCTGTAAGACCAAACTGAAACTGTAAATCAGTTTTAATATTCCATGGCAGGTTTATATCCCAGGAGTCCACGTTCTTTCCTGATGGTTACTCCTGTTACAATAGCCCTATGTATCTGTTCTCCGCTTCTCACCTCCTCAGAGATTTATAGGCACAGAAGGGTAATGACATTATAAATCTAAATATTTTGGTTTTGTGATCCAGGGTTTTTTTTGGCTAGAAAGTTAACACAGCCTTCTTTGCTTGGGCTTCAGCAGGTAACACTGGTGCACAGTTGTGTTAAAAGACGTTTTCAGGCAAACACCTGGCTTGTATTCATGACTCATTTTGGCCCCCACTGGGAGTCGGGAGATGATTTGCATGACTGAGGACGGAAAAGAAATATTTGGGGGTTTGCTCCTCTACCGCTTTGCTAACCCTCTATCTGGGTTTTGTGAAGCCCATTCCACCATGTGGATGCAAGCCTTGGTCTTTGTGATTATTTTTTCCTTTGTCTTTTTTCCTGTGACAGCAAAGTGGTGTAAAGTAGCAGGGTATGACCTACTGTTGGAAGAGTGGGGCAGGTGTGGGTTGACGAGGGAGGGAAGGGAGCGTTGGTGTTTCTCCTATGCAGCAGAGGACAGCAAGCTGCCTTACCAACACTAGGACTCCACCTTCATCAGCATTGCTGGCTCAATCAGTTAGCCCAGATCTATTGGGATGTATTGTTGGAAAGGAAAGGCTATGGTGGTCTGCAACTGAGCTACTGAGGTATGTAAAGCACATTGCATGGCTTTCTCCCAGGCTGCAAGGAGCCTGTGATTGGTATATACTGTTTGCTATAACTTAATTTTATCAGGCCTGAGTTAGTCTGATTTGGAAAGTATCTTTAAATTGAATGCATTTTGTCACAGATGTGCCCAGAGCCTGTAAGTGTGTACAGAGTAGAAAGTGAATGAATATATGCTTCAGGCAATAATGAAGGGCCGTTGTCAAAGCAGAGAAATACAGCAAGATGGAAAAAATGCATATGGAATTATGTGCTTGGAAAGAATAAATTCATACTGGTTTGGACTTGCGTTGTTGGCATCTGGCTTCCAAATGTCAGTAAACAGGACTGAGATGCCCGCCATTTCAAGCCCTTAAATAAAGGATGACCATTGACGCCTCATCGCTCTTCCGAGGGACGCTTCAGTGAGCAGGAGGCAAACTTTACTATGAGGAAATGAGCATCTTTGAGGGGTGCTCACAGCCACAGTGCACCCACAGGCTGACTTGTGACAGCAATCTGCCCAAGTGGCCACTGTTTTGAGAGTAGTTTCTACCCAGAGGGGGCAACGCTGTTGATAGCAGCAGCAGAGCCCACTATGGCTTCTGCTCTGCTCTTCCTTGCTGCTGGTGGGGCAGTTAGCAGAACAAGCTAATGACTATATCCCTTCCCACCCATGCCCTGCTTCCTGCCAGCCATAGTTCAGTTTCCCCTGGGACCTGTGAGTCAGAAACTGGAATGGAGGCAAAACAGACTGGCCTCTTAGTTCTGAGTTTCCGTGGCTAGCGGCCTCGAGGTGGTGCCCGTACAGAGATGTGCCACCACAGAACTGCCAGGTCTGGAGCTATTCCCAGGAAGTGAGAGCAGCTGAAAAGGACAGTTGTTACCGGCCTCAAATAAGGGAGTTGTCCAGAACATAAAGCAGATTTTGTTAATTTTGATAAGGGGGCATATTGCAGTCACTCTCAGGTTAGTTTGTTGTGTGTCCTTCCCTCCTCTCCCCCTTTCCCCTCCCTCCTGCCCCCCCAAAAGATCTCTCATAAACAAGATTAATCCTTTATTCAGGGTTAGTTAATTAATCAGAATTACTTTCTTACAGCCCGTATTTCATATTTTAAATGAACTTCTGTTTAAGCTGCAAGTTTTCAGTTCAGAGATTCTAGAAGTAAAAGTTTTAGATGTTAAAAAGAATAGAGAGTGTTAGGAGGTGTGTTTTTTAAAGGGTGGTTTTTACTTTCAGCTCACAGACATAATTTTTAGTTGTGCTTATATGGTGTTCAGATATAAACTCTATAGGTAACTCTTTTTACCATGTGAAAGAAAAGTTTTAATAGTGTAAAAAAAGGTAATGTGACCTTGAAGGACCCTCTCTTAGCATCAAAAAGGTTATTTTATATATATAGCAGGCTGGTGAGCACTCTCAGAATTTCCTATGTGATACCAAAATGCTCTGGTTTTCATAGCTATGAACAGTATTCAGCACTTAGTTAGCAAACATGCAGCAAAGGGAGAAGAGAAGCCAGAGTCTCTTCTATAAGGTTAAGAAATGGTTCTGTGGTTTAGGAATTGACCCTTGAGGAGGAGGTGACAGTGGGACATCCAGGCTAGTGCGTCCATCTGATCACTGGTACCAAGGTGAGAGCTGGCTCGTTGTTTTGGCTATAATGCTAAACAAATAATTAGATTTTTTTTATTGGATTTTTACTATAATGATAATTCTAGTATAATGCTAAGCAACTAAGATTTTTCAGGTCCAAAGGAACGTAACTGCTCAAGAGACTGTTCTCATTGTAAGTTGATCAAGTCCATGGAAAAGCCCAGTTAAGTCAAAGGCCTTTGTATTGTGGCTGTGATTGTTTTGAGTTAATGGTCCTACTTCCTATAGAAAGAGCATGTATTAGATTAGTTTAGGCAGATCCTATTAGATTAGGCAGATGCCTTTTTAAAATGCCTTCATTTACCAGTGTTGTGTGGTAAATGTGGCATTGGAGCCCAGTGCCCTGGTGTTTGCATTCACAGTGCAACCAAAACACAGCAGCCCTCTGAACCATCCTTCTTCAACACTGCTGCTGCTTGTGTTCACCGACTTGAGGTGATGTCCTTAGTTCACTTCTCTGAGGCTTGCCACAACAAATATCTGAGCTGGAGCTTCTACATTGTGAAATAAAAACCTATTCATTACACAGTCTTGTAGCTTCAGCCTTTCTCGCTTATTATTATCAGGGAAGTTGCTATCTCCCGTTTTTTTTATTACAACCCCCAACCCAGAGTACTGAGTATTTACAATTCAGATTTAAATGTCAGCTCCCCAGCTGGGATATTGACACATAAATTTTAAAAAGTAATCTAAAAATGTTATAAAAAATATTTTACCATTTTTCTGCTCCTTGTTTTTCTTTGAGATTAAATTTGCAGCGAGCGTTTTACACTGGAGATTTATTTCTTCAGTAAAAGGTGCAGTAAATGGAATTCCTCTGTAACAGGAGACTCCTCTGCGCCTTTAACTGCCAGGTTGGTCACACCTCTCTGGCTGAGGTGTTTTAGGTTGGACTGTAGTACCTCCTACCCCCCCAGCTTCAGGTGCATCAGCAGTTAAATCCCTTTTGCTCCAGGCATGGCTGTAGCTGAGTAATAGCAGAACAGATTGCTTTTTTTTACAAGGCGGTATTTATTAGTTATTGTCCCAGAGCAGAAAAAGAAGGGAAGGTTATCGGCCAGGTCTACACTATGGTGTGGTGTGATGGGCAAATGGTGCCATTGCCTCTACAAGCTGACCTGTGGTGGTTCTCCTCCCCGTGGGAGAGGAGCAGCCAACCTCACACCAGCGCTGTGTCCTTTAGCTGCAAAGGCGAGAGTAAAACGCTGGATGCCTCTGCTGCATCTGGCAAAGTACAGAAAAAGCTTTCTGTAAGTTTTTTTCCCCCCCCTCAGTTCTTGGAATGAAATAAAATAAAAATCTCATAGGGTCATTATTTGGGTTTGGGGCTTTCTTCCTATTTGAAAATACTGGAGAGCTAGGCTAAATTGTTGGGGAGCTAGCAATTTCATGACATCTTCTCTATATTGCTAGCCAAAAAGCTGATCAAATGAGTGTACTGCAAGGCCAAGGTCTATTTTCCAAGTGGTTTTGTTGTTGTTTTTTTTAACTCACATTCAAATCCCAACATCTGAGAAGGAGAATGAAAGATTAATTGTTCGGTATTTCATTCTTCTTTCTTGTTTTCAGTAAATGCTCAGCCTCATGTGTTTTGGTTTTTTTCAGAAGGAGAGGCTGATACTCATTTATATATGCTGAAGAACAGAAACAGAAAAGACCAAAAGCAGAATTGGGGGTAGGAGAGGGGGAAAAGCATCGATTTCTTCTCAGTTGCAGTGAAGAATCAGAAAGTCAGAATGCTTTTTTTATTTTTTGATCCCATCCTTTCCTGTCCCAGGTAACCTTTCAAACTGAAGTTGAGCATATAAAAATACTGATTGGACCCCACTTATGCCAGCTATTGCCTCTGTATTTTTCCTCTGCAGTATTCTTCATGAATTGTCTTATGCCATAACTCTGGAAGTAGACTCTGTTATTCGTAACATTATTTCAGTGGAAAAGACTTCTTTAATAGCAGTCAGATCCAAGATAAAAGTGCCTTAGAGCAGATATCATAACCAGATGGGGAGAGAAGGCTTTAGATGTGATGTCTGTATTTTTCAAAGCACTTTGACTTTTAACTTCAGAAATACATCTTCAGTTGCTTCTCTTTGCTCTTCCTGGACCCTCCAAGGCAGCCCTACAATAAAGTCTTCTAGCTTGCAGAACCAAAACTCTATGTCTGCCCACATTTTCATTGCTTCTCTCTCCCTCAGAAGTCTCAAAGCACAACTAAATGTTCTATTTTTTTCCAGTTCTCCGGGTCTGGGAGCAGACTTGATTAGTGTGGACTTGGGTAGGGCTGACTCAATATTTTAATATACTGATGTTCTTGTGTAGTGCATTGGATAGGATATAATTTAATAGAAGTTGGCAAGACTGGAATGTTTGGACAGAGCCTGTCCCAGCAGTGCAGGAGGCGAGAATTGAAGAGTGCATTTTTTAAATGTTGCTTGTGTCCTGCCTGTGGTTATCCTGCAGCAGGGAGAGGGAAATGAAGTCTTTGCATACTTCTGGAGAAATGCATTAATAACGACAGCACCTCAATGAGGCCTCTATGCTTCACAGGGTGTTTTATTTAACAGGTGCTGGCCTATCAGCATGATCTGTTTGTGTCTCGTTGCATTTAAAGACATTTCAGATGAAAACAGTCGTGTCTGCAGCATTTTCACAGAAAAAAAAGTGTGTGTGTGTGTTTGCGTCTGCACATACTGTCTCAGGGTAACACGATGACATGATTAATATTAGCCTGAGCTACTACAGAGATTGGGGAATAGTTCTTCTAATTTTAGCCGTGTCCATGATCAGCCAGCCAAGGATGAGACAACATAGAATCATAGAATCATAAAGATGTCTAACAAGAGTGTTTGTACCGCCCGGTATTTGCTCCAATGCTTCTATATGTGTTTAGGATGAATGGGGTAGGAATCTTTTTGCTCACTTGAGGTCTCTGGGCAGGAAGGCTTGCCTTTCTGGCTGAAGGGCTAATAGGTACAGCTTCCTCCAAGGTTAATCTGTGGTACCTGCTTGTGTAGCACTTGGTACTCACCCACCAGAGCTAGGGAGGAAGGGCAGCCATGCACCCAGCACCTAAGGGCTGAAAGGGAGAAGGGATGCACTTTTATCAGGCGTTTGTTCATTTCCTTTTTATTAGATTTTTTTTTTTTCCCTTTGGAACGAACAAAACCATTTTTATTGTTTGAAAACAGCCACCCATTTTGCTTTGTTTCCACGTTTACCCGGCACACCCATTCTGGCCCTTTCTCTGAGACAGCAGAAGGCACAAAGGCTTGGCGCGGCCGCGGCAGGCAGCATCCCAGTGTTGTGGTGGTGTGGGGAGATCGTGTGCCTGATCCTCATTTGTCTTAACGTATCAAGAAACGTCTCTGGAGATCAACTCATAGTACGGGGATGGTGTTGGTGGAGTGCTCGCTGTGTTTTTTCAAGGAGAAGTGCTAGGCAGTCGGCTCCGCACGCAGCCTCCTGCTTGTGGGGTGGCAGAAGTGAACTGTGTCCTGGTACTGCTGCCAGCTTAGGCTGAGGACCAAAGAGGGTTTCTTTGTGAAGACACTGAGCTGCCTGCAGGTGTTGTGGAGGGGTTTAGCGAGGGATTTAGTGTCAGCGTTACTATTTTTTTATGATTTATTTTTGATAGCTTGCTGTTGAGCAATCTTAATACCGTTCCATGAAGAAGAAAACAATGTATCTGAGATTCCAGTTTGGCTCTCTTGATTTAGCATGAGATTTGCATGTCTTTTTAGAGGTTTTATGAATATTTTTCCAAAGATGTATTCATTTTTAAGTCCTGGGACTTCCAAAGAGGCTGTTCCTCCCTCCCCTATCCAACATACTTATGCATTGTGCCCAAGGACAGTTTAGAGGAGCTGCCTGACTTCAGTGGTGTAGTGATGGGAGAATCGGAGATGTTGCTGGGGAGGAAGACAAGGACCAAGACAAGCAGAGGAAAGGAGCTGGGGGGAATGGGACAACAGGTAAAACTGATGGCACTTGAATTTACCCGGGCTGGGTGAAGTGGCTAGAGTCAAGCCCGGGGTGAGAGAATAACCAGATTTGGGGTTAGATTTGGTGGAGCAAGCAAATGGATGTAAGTAGAGAAAATGGGTGAGAAATCCAAAGCATGGGAAGAAGGCAAAAAGAGATGTAAGGCTACAAGGGATGAGGGTCAGGGTGAGAGTGGGGACAAACCTAGGGTGCAGGCAGGCAGGAAGGGTGACCAACCTAGGGCAAGCAGCTGTGTGATGTGGAAAGGAGAATTAATCTGTCTGTGGGGATCAGAGCCAGGATGAGAATCTGGGAACAGAGCACTGAATCTGGGGAAGAAGAGGAGTAATTCTGAGAGTATGCTCTGTCTCGTTCTCTGCCTGTCTCCAGAGTCCCGGAGACTTTTTCCCTTCCTGACATTGAGGCAGTCCTGCTGGAAGGAGCTGTGTGTGCTTAAAGTATGTGTGTATGCATGTATTTTTGCTTCCACTGTGGTATTTAGATGGCTATTTTGGGTGCATCTATAAGTAAATACCACAGCATACTGCGACTCTGCTCTTTCAGCAGAAACATGTGGTCGGGAGGGTGTGTGTGTGTGTGTGTGGTGGTGTTTGTGTCTGCCGAACAGTCTGTCCACGCTGCAGGACCGAAATACCAGCGTGCTCGGGTCAGCCCCACTTCTCTGCCTGTGTCTCTCTCCATCCTTTTCTTTTCCTGGTCTGGTGAATGTAGGTTTTCCCTGAGCAGCATCCTCCTTCTGTCTACTGCTCGGTGTCCTGTGGTAGCCAAAAAGCATGAAGGATCGCCATGAAAGCAGTTACGCTGTCTGTAGACAAAGCTTTTCTTAAGCATGCCAAGGAAACTGGAAAAACAGGAGCTTTTTTTTTTTTTTTCTTCCCTTTCTCCTAACCCCTTTCAGTACAACATTAAGTCACTTCCTGTAGTTTGCAGTAAGTCGAAAGTTTCTCCTATGGGTTTGTTTTTTCTTTCCTTATTTCTTTCTTTTTTTTTTTTTTTGTTTTGTTTTAACCCCCGTCTCCCGAGGAGGCTTCTATTCCTTTAAGAGGACGCGGCTTCCAAACCTCGCCTTTTAAACACGAAACAGGCAGCTAAAAGCCGCCTCCAGCCCCCTTACGGTACCGGCCCGCTGCGCCCGGCGGGGGCGGGCGGGGCGGACCCCGCACCGCGGGTGGGTGCGTGGGCGGGTGCGTGGGCTGCGGGGCGCGGAGCCGGTGCGCGGGGCTGCGCGGGTGCGGGGAGCTCTTCCTTATGGGGGAGAAGGAGGAGAGAGCCGGGAGGGAGGGAGGGAAGGAGGGAGGCAGGGCTTCGGCGGGTGACACATGAGGCTGGGGCAGCCATACGTGGCTGGAANACGCTGCAGGACCGAAATACCAGCGTGCTCGGGTCAGCCCCACTTCTGTGCCTGTGTCTCTCTCCATCCTTTTCTTTTCCTGGTCTGGTGAATGTAGGTTTTCCCTGAGCAGCATCCTCCTTCTGTCTACTGCTCGGTGTCCTGTGGTAGCCAAAAAGCATGAAGGATCACCATGAAAGCAGTTACACTGTCTGTAGACAAAGCTTTTCTTAAGCATGCCAAGGAAACTGGAAAAACAGGAGCTTTTTTTTTTTTTTCTTCCCTTTCTCCTAACCCCTTTCAGTACAACATTAAGTCACTTCCTGTAGTTTGCAGTAAGTCGAAAGTTTCTCCTATGGGTTTGTTTTTTCTTTCCTTATTTCTTTCTTTTTTTTTTTTTTTGTTTTGTTTTAACCCCCGTCTCCCGAGGAGGCTTCTATTCCTTTAAGAGGACGCGGCTTCCAAACCTCGCCTTTTAAACACGAAACAGGCAGCTAAAAGCCGCCTCCAGCCCCCTTACGGTACCGGCCCGCTGCGCCCGGCGGGGGCGGGCGGGGCGGACCCCGCACCGCGGGTGGGTGCGTGGGCGGGTGCGTGGGCTGCGGGGCGCGGAGC
>JAHREE010000430.1:219719-255699 GCA_033628505.1 Tringa tobata
GGAAGCCCAGCGGATCGAGTGAAGTTTTATTTAGATTACTCTGGGGACAGGCGAGTCCTGCATTTGGAAGGCAGGCGGGCTTTCCTGATGTGCGAGGCGACAGCCTCCCCCCTCAGCAGTGGGATTCGGGACCCTGCTGGAAGCGGGGAGAGGGGGGATATCCTGCTGCTGCTTTTGGTGCTGGGGGGGCTTGGTGCGGTTTAAATGGAAAGAGGCAGGGGCAGTGGTGGAAGTAAGGCGAGGTGAGGTGAGAGGGAGCAAACTGGTATTGCTGCTCTGGCGGCGGCAGTTCCTAAAGCCATAAAACAACCCTGTGTGTAAAGTCTCACGGCAGCGGTTGCATAAGGAGCAGGGTCGGGGTTCCCTGCTCGAGTGCGCCCTGTGGAGCGATGGGTCTCTGCAGGATCCCTGCCCTGCGTGGTCTTGACGTGACGGCACAGCGTGTGCGTGTGTGTGTGTGTGCGCGTGAAAGCTTGGTGTGACACGGGAAGACTGGAGGGATTTGGGGAAGGACGGCTCCGTGCTGTGCCGCTCCTGTGCCCCTTGACCAACGGGCATCGCCGGTGTGCACACATCTATGTGGGTGTGCGCTTCTTGGCATTTGGAAACCTACTGATTAACTTTTTAAAAGTTAATTAATCAGGATTTAGTGTTGAGGGTCAGTCAGCGGAAGGCTGGTCTGCTCGCTGAGCTGCAGCAGCAGTTTCTGCCCGCGGCGTGCTGTGAACACCCCTCTTTCTGTGTTTCAGCGCCTGGTTTACTGAGACATAGTTTCTTTTTTGCAATGCTGATTTTATTTCTTCTTTTCCAGAAAAAGAGGAAGTTATTATAAACGGGGAAGATGAAAAAGAACGGAAAGACCCCTACTTTGTGGAAACACCTTACGGCTACCAGCTAGACTTGGATTTTCTGAAGTACGTGGATGACATACAAAAGGGGAATACCATTAAGAAGCTGAACATCCGAAAGAAGAGGAAAGCCGTACCAGCCCCGGCGGGTACCAAGAACTCTGGTGGCCAGTGCAGCGGCTGGACCTCCACGGAGTCCCTCTCTTCCTCAAACAGTGATGAGAACAAGCAGTCTTGTTCGGCAGTGAGGAGTCAAGTAGCCTCATCCGTCACTGCGAGACCCTCGGTTTCCTTTGAACCATCTCCTTCCTACTTAACCGTCCCCGAGAGTAAGCAGCTTCCTCCTCCCTCCCCCCAGCCTCCCCGGCACAACCTCCATGTAACAAAAACCCTGATGGAAACGCGGAGGCGCCTGGAGCAGGAGAGGATGATGCAGGTCACGCCTGGAGATGTCCGCAGGCCCCGGCTTTCCAGCTTTGGAGGCATGGGCTCCACGAGCTCCCTCCCTTCTTTCGTGGGATCCAGTGGGTACAGTCACATGTCCCAGCAGCTGCAGAACGGGTACCAGGGGAACGGCGACTACGCTGCCTGCTTCAGCTCCTCCTTGGGCAGCTCCATTCGTCACAGCCCCATGAGCTCGGGGATATCCACGCCGGTCACCAACGTGAGCCCCGTGCACCTGCAGCACATCAGGGAGCAAATGGCGGTTGCCCTCAAGCGTCTGAAGGAGCTCGAGGAGCAAGTCAAGACCATTCCGGTGCTGCAGGTCAAAATTTCGGTGTTACAGGAAGAGAAGAGGCACATGATGGCTGAGCTGAAAAACCAGAGGAAAGCCTCCCAAAATGACGCGTACGGTTTCAGAAAGCGATCCTACAGTGCAGGAAACGCAGAGCAGTGGGAACACATGTCTCAGGTGAGGAGAGGTGGAGAACTGTATATAGATTGTGAGGAAGAGGTGGAGAGCATGGAGCAGAGCTCTCAGAGGATAGAGGAGTTCAGGCAGCTGACTGCCGAGATGCAAGCCCTGGAGAAAAAAATCCAGGATAGCAACTATGAAAGTCCGGCAAACCTTCGGGTGAACAGAGAAAGCCTGACCAAAGAAGCCCGATCTGTTGCTGTAGGTGCTGATGAGAACATGAACGATGTGGTTATATACAACAGATCTGCGAGGCAACACAAAGAAGTAGCTGTGGGGACAGAGAAAGAAATGAGAGAGTGTGGGGTTGGGGTGACGGAGGCCATGCTTGGCTTGTCTACAGAGGTCGAGAAAGAGATAGAGCTTCAGCAGCAGACCATCGAAGCCCTTAAGGAGAAGATTTACAGATTAGAGGTTCAGTTAAAGGAAACAACCCACGACAGGGAAATGACCAAATTAAAACAGGAGCTGCAGGCGGCTGGGTCTAGGAAAAAAGTGGATAAAGCCGTGATGGCTCAGCCCCGCGTCGTCAGCAGGGTGGTGGAGGCCATCGTACAAACCAGAGACCAAATGGTGGGAGACCACGTGGACGTCGCCGACTCGTCGGTGGGAAGCCACCTGCAGACGAGCAGCGTGGGCACCTCCTGCAGACCCACGGTGCGGAGCACGGCCGTGGGCCCCGAGCTGCTGATGAGCCGGTGGCTGGTGAGGGAGAGGGCAGAGGTGCGAGACCAGGGCACGGGGAGGTCCGTGGAGCTGTGTGACAAGGCGGTGGGCACAGAGACGAGCGTCTGCGAGACGGGCGTCAACACGGAGGAGCCGGGGGCCGCGCCGAGCCCCCGCCGGGCGGCGCAGGGGGCCGGAGCGGTGAGGTCTGTGGGCTGCGGGGACTGCTCGGTGGACGTGGTGGTCTGTGCCCCCAAGGAGCACGTGTCCCGCGAAACGGCCACGGAGGCGGTCCCCAGGGCAGAGGCAACGGTGATGGCCGTGCCTTCTACAGCTAGCCGGCAGACCAGCACCGCTTTGGAGATGGTGAGCCGGTGCACCGGCACGGAGGCGGCCTCCCTGGCAGACTGCGGGACCAACACGGCCCTGAGCAGCTGCGACAAACAGACCAACACGGAGAGCGTGGAGACGCGGAGCGTGGCTGTAGGAGATGGCCGGGTGAAGGACATACACGCCTCCGCTAAAACGCGTTCGGTTGGGGTGGGCACCGTGCTCTCCAGCCACCCTGGCTTTGACAAGCCCTCGGCAATAAAAACCAAAGACTGTGGTGTCGGGCAGATAAGCGTTCGTGAGAACTACCTGGTTGGTCTTAAAATGAGGAGCATTGCCTGCGGACCCCCTCCGTTGCCGGTGGCGCCGGCTGGCACCAGGAGCATCGGTGTTGGTGGAGAGTCGGTGTGCGAGCCGGTGAGTGGTCTGTTGGAAAGCCCTCTGCCTCCACCTGAGCTGAGGACGGGCTTGGATCACTACATCGAGCGCGTGCAGAAGCTGCTGCAGGAACAGCAGATGCTGCTTGCCGAAAATTACAGCGAATTGGCGGAAGCCTTTGGGGAGCCCCACTCCCAGATTGGATCCCTCAATTCGCAGCTCATCAGCACCCTCACCTCCATCAACTCCGTCATGAAATACGCCAGCACAGAGGAGCTGCGGAGCCTGGACCTTCAGAAGCAGTGCGTGGAGAAAAGCGCCACGTCAGGTAAGCCCAGCATCCAAGCCCACGTTTGGGCTGCTCCTTGCCAGAACCACAGGTCAGTCACCTTCTAGGCTCTCACTTAGTCCAGAAGCAAGTGTGCAGTCCTCCCCGATGAAACGCGAAACGTAAGGCTGTCGCTGGATGTGCACGTTGGGTATTCTCCCCAGCCCACCACTGCTAACTGAAAAAACAGAGGTGGCTTTATCTCTCCCCGTCTGAAGGGCCTGATGATGATGATGATGGTGACTCTGACCGTCAAAGAGAGGTATCTAAAAGCATACAGGGTTTGCAAGACGTTGACTCTATTCTATAGCTTTAAGAGTATTCAAGGCTAATGCCGGTGGGTTTGGAATTTTTCTCCTCCCTTTACATTTGGTGTGCAGTTTTTAAAAGCTATGGTGTCAGATTTGGCGGCGTGGAAGGCCACATCCAGCGTCTGTATCAAACTCGCTTGTTTCTACAGACGTTTCCGTGGATTTTGCCGTGTTTCTTCCACTGCCTGCGTTCCTTGTGCCTGTCAGCCGGAGAGCTGCGGGGTGCTTTCCCCGTTCCAGTAGGGCTGATGGCTTTGTAATAGCCAACTCCAGAGCGCTTCACAGAAACCACATCTTGCATCTTCTCTGTTCCAATAACTGTTTGTTCTAATCCCTAATTACAGCCTCATGTCTGAAAGGCATAAGCTGTAATTACTGCTGGAGGTTCTGGTGATACTCAGGAAAGGCAAGAACTGAGATTTACATACTCCTTGCACTTCATTTAATAACTTGAAAATCTATACAATTAATTTGAGGGATTTCTTTATTCCCTGGGGTAAAGTTGCTTACATTTTTAAAAATTATTATTATTGGGTGTCTGATAGTCTAGTCTAAAACTTAGCCATTTTTTCTAATACCTTATTGGTGAATCCAACCACATTACTATTAAATTTATAAATGTTGGCTTACTGGAAACCAGTATGCAATGCCTAGCAGTGACTGTTAGGTACCATCTTCTGCATCCTGCCATACAGTGACTAAAACAGGAGGTTAAGTAAATGGGAAAACCTAGTGCAAATTCGTCTGTATCGTGGGTACTGAATTGGAAAAAAAATCCTCAGTAAATACCATTCAATGTCAGCATAATATTACTGGCTAATGCATTACTATATAAAGCTCTTGCACCTTATTTGCTGCCTTAGCATTTACCTAGTTTTGTTAAAAGGCAGTTTGGTAAATCTGATTCTTTTCAGTGTGCATGTACTAAATGGAAGCATCCATTACATGAGCTGAAGTAAAAATTTTAGCTTCCACTAGTAACGGAATAAGCAACATTAATGTAGTGGTAAAGAAAACATACGATATCCTGTCTGCATACATGCAACATGATACTATCTATGCAATATGCTCTTTCTGGTATGCACTTCATATTTTGGGCTTCTTACAAGTAATGATACTATAATAATAATGAGAGTATCTAGCAGGCACCAGAAGTGTCCTTAAAAACAGTGAACCAGAATTTTTACTAGCTGTAAATCCTCAATTCCTTTCCCTGCTTTTACTGCACAGTATCAAATGTGTAGTCTAGAGACTTTAAAGTATTTAGACACAGGTGGAGCGATGGATCATATTTTACTAAAGATGTTCTTACTCAGATTCGGATTTCACATTCTTGACAAAATTACTCTGGAATAATTTTATTTTAGCTTGTAATGCCATTATCTTTAGCTGTAGATGCTGAGTATAAAATCTCTTTATTTTTAGTCCCTGGTGAGAACTACATGCTAGGACTGCGTGCATAAATCAAGCTCTGGGCTATAACAGTTTAGACCCATGGAGAATTGGAGTGGGAAGGAGGTCATAAGCCTGAAATGTTTCCCGTTCTCTTTCTGTTAATTTATAAAATACTGTCTTTACTACAGTTATCTGCTGGCCCTGCTGCCTGTTGCTGTGGTTTTACAGATCATGTGTTACTTCTTTCTGCTGAAGGGTTTTTGCTGAATGAAGCGCAAACTTAAATAAATCTGTAAGCACTGGAACTGATAAAGCCTTTTTTTTTTTCCCATGCATCAGTATCTCATGATAGCTTGTGAGCTCTTAATAAGGCTTTCCTCACATTTAGGTCTCTTGAATGGAGCTTTTCAGGTGTCTTGTGTGTGAACTCAACCAGCACCCTTTTCTCCAGGCCTGGCATCTCAGCCTGATTTCTCTAAACTTTGTATAAATATAAAAATCCTTCAGAGCACTGAGTCTATAGTCCAGTTTGATTAAAATGAGCAGTCAGGTTTAAGTTACTGAAAGAACCATGACCTCGCAAGCCTCGGGTTTCTTCAGAAAACAGACTGAAAATAGAGGCAGAAGTGTCTGGTTTCAGCTTAGCAGCAGTCATGTCATCTTTTAATATTTTATTCAAAGAGCATCCTTAGGAAGCGTCTCGTAGGGGCCAGGTCCTTTTAGAGCAAAAATGCCTGCTCTGGCTTTGAGGCGTGTGATTTGGGTACCAGTTTGCCGTGTTCAAGGGTTAATGGTCCCACAGCGCTTCTGATACCTGAGGTGGCACGTGAGTCAAGTGCTCCGCTTTACAGATTTTTCTCCCTGCCGGTGCTGGGCAGACAGGGATGTGCTGCAGGGGTGTCTGCTGTCACACAGCCCCCGAGGCAGCTTGTGGCAGGCGATGGAGATGCAGACATGAGAGCCGGAGCCTGCTGAGCGGGACACGGGCTGGCTCTGCAGCTGGCATCCCTAGACACAAGCCAGGTGGACTTCTGAGATGATCTCTGAACCGGGTCTGTTAGCAGTTAGTATATTGCACGTTCCAAAATAAACACCTTCACTTCCGTCACTAAGCAACTCCTATTTGCATACGCGCTGTCTTTCAGAAGCCCTGGTGACATCAGGGAGATGAAACCCGCTGGCCAGACAAGCCAATTTCCACTCTACAAAGTCACATTAGCTGGCATTGGCACCCTGTCTGTGTCCAGCAGGGTTGTATGGATGCGGGTGACAAACCTAGATGCTAACTCATCCTTACTCTTAGACCAGACAGCGTGTAGGAGGACAAAGAGAGGCGAGCGTGTTCAGGTTCTCCATTTATTGTCACAGAATTTTGGGGAAGTTTCAGAAAGTTACATTTGAGTGCGCATGTGATGCGTTTGGCAAAATACCAGCCGGAGGCCTAATGTCACTCGTAGGGGTTTTAATTAAATAGACTTTTCACAAGTCTTGTAGATGGATGTCTTTCACAGGCAAGGAGTTTGCGAGGGTGGTATTTAAATACAACTGCTCTGCTGTTGCCCTGAAAAATTGCCCCGGGTGTATTTGACCTGAAAATGCATGGTTATTTTGCCGCGGTGATCTTTGGAGTGTCAGTTTTATGGTCACTTTTTGGAGCGCTGATGACTGAGCACCTCAGTGGAAGCATTACACTAATCACCGTGAGGAAGAAGGCAACTTCTTGAGTTAAAATTTGAAGGAGTGAAAGAAGCGGCGGGAAGCGAGTGGTGTCGGAAAGTCTCGGGGGTTGGGAAAATGTGATGTGCCATCTGATGGAAAGATCTTTCAAGGTTTTTAACTCTTAACTTCTACCCAGAGCTGGGCTGAGGGACAATGAAAAGACCGAAGGAATGATAGTAGTGCAAGAAGCCCCTGGTTATCCAAAGCTGGTAGGACTGTGTAGGACTACTGAGGTATTGTGGCCATGGTCGTTTCTCTCTGCGTTGTTACTTGTAATGCAAAACCAGCAGGGAGTTGGAGAAAGCTGTTTTCTCTTTGCAGTGCTTCTGTTTGACAAAGTTTGTAGCCTTTTCTCTCAAAGCTGTGTAGCCTGATGGGTTGGTAGCCCGCCTCCTGGCACCATGGACGAGGCTAGCGTAGCTGCAGACCTGAGGCTTGGGAGCCAGTGCTGTTCGAGGTGCAGGCATGTCCACGGACCCTGCAAAGCCGTGGGGCTGCTAAAAATTGCGCTGGTTGTCTGCCATCTAGCCACATGAATGAAGCCCTCAGCTTCAGTTCTGCCACAGATGCATGCCTTAATCACAATCACCAGGTTAGGTTTGGGTCCAGATGTGCTTGTTTGTATAACAAACAGGACCCATCCATCTCTCTGCCGGGGAGAGGCTGGCTGACAGTTGTGAAGGGTTTTTCGTTTTCCCTGGATGATGCAAAACAGCCATGCAGATGGTCCCATCTGTGTGCCAGATGAGTGCTGTCTATTCATGTGTGTTTGGCTGGCATCTCAAAGAATACAGTGCCTCCTCTGCATTTTTTCTGTAGCAGGTGATATCTGTTGAGCTGCTAGATAAAGCTTAAATACCTAAGTTGTTCAAAAATGGTAGCAACCTCTATATTAGGAGCTGAGAGGTTTAGCAGGTTTTTTTCATGTTTTAAATTCCTATCTGATTGTATTGGAAGAGAAGCAGAGATCTGGTCAGTAATTGCTCTATAAATGCATTATTGAAGGTGAAACTCTGTAGACCTCTCTAAAGAGGTTTGACGTACCTTCCCTGGTCATGTGTTAAGACAAGCTAATTACTATTATCATTATAATATTTGCTGTTTTCTGCTTTCGCTCTGTGGCAGCACTACACAGAGTGTTTGAATCTGGAAGCTGCTCTATCTCCTAATTTCTGCTTCAGTTAATGAGGAGTGTATATATGTATAACGTCTTCTTTCAAATCTGTTGCTGCTTATAGAGTGGCAAGCTTCAGCCTGTTGGAGTGACTTTGGTGAAACCCCGGTTCCCTCACCGTACTGTGGCACAGGGACATGGTGTTCAGGCACTGAGCTTTGTTCAGAGTTCAGCTCCCATAGTAACAGGGACATCTGTGAATATTTAATGGCAGGAGATTCCTGTTTTTCCAAGGAAGAGTTGTCATATTGCAGCAACAATAAAACATCAGCTTGAGAAGATCAACTCCTTATAAATGAGAAAGCAACAAAAGCTCTGAGATGACCTTCCTGCTGTGCCCAGCATCATGAGATGCTTTGATCCACCACTCATCAGGGAAATTAAGGATGGCTTCACTGAGCTTCACACGCATTTGTCTTGGAAAAGAGGGCATTTCATAAATAAAATTATTAGCTGCTTCACAGACGTGTAATTTTTTGTGTTCAATCATGTTCAATTAAAGGAATTGGTTTTGACTTCGAGTTTCAACAAACTGGCTTCACAAGCTTATTTGGGGATGGAAAGCAGCTTCTTAACACAAAGAAAATGGCTAAAGCAAGAGTGAAAATGAAATTGAGATTGCCCTTGCAGTCATATTAAAGAAGCTGTCCTGTTAGAAAGAGCATTTTCCCTGGAGCCAAATGGTAGTTGTAACATCTACCTGTGTCTGGGCCCCAAGTGAATCTGGCTTCTGTCAGTTTATCATATAAAAGGTTCACAGATGGCAATTTTTTGTTCTGAAATTTTACATTCACTGACTTTTAACCTGGAATGGCTCAAAAGTACTTTTAAAATGAAACTATGTTTAGTCTTCTGAAGGTAACACATTTATCAGGTGGATGGATGGGTTAATATCAATCGTTGTAAATGTTTAAACATAACATGTTTACTCATCACTGCCTTTTTATTTAACTCAGTAGAATGGGGTTTTTTTCTTCAATAGTGCTGATGCGTAGACCAAGTGGAAAGCGCTTTAAAAGTTATTTATATGAAAAAATAACTCTTTTAGGATAAAGCAACTTAATAAGATCGAAGACCACTGAAGAAGACTGTGGTGTGTTTTTCGATTCTTCAGTTACAGTAGTTTCATAAGGAGCTTATTGCTACTGTAAGGAAATCATGCAGTGTGAAAGAGAAGTATTTCCTTGTTGTATATGCTCCAGACAACCTTAATGCACTGTCTTTAATACGGAGTGTGTAAGTTGTATCATTGGCTGTTATAAACACGTTGTGCACATAAATGCTTGCACTGATCAACAGGTTAAAAATAAAATCACTGTGTAGCTACCACACAGACAGCAAGCTCATGCCCTTTTTTTAGCTAGAAGCCTGTGGTGTTCCAGCCAGAGAGGTTCTCATCCTGGTGGTATTTAATTCCCCTGGCCTCGTTTGCACTTCTCTTGATTTCCAGTGGTATAAAAGTATTGGTTTTATAGTAATAGTTAGGTTTGCTTCCGTCAGATTAAATGGAATTTTTGAAAAGCAGGTAAAGGCCAGACTTAGAAGTTCAGCACAAATTCAGGGGGAGAAGTACTGTTTAAGACTGACCCAGTGAATTCCCTGAACCAGCTGAATACATGACTACTCATGCTCTCATAAATGGGAGGGAAGGTCTGCAGCTAGGAAAGGAAATAGCATTTTAACAACACTAAGTTGATTTTATAGGTAACAGAAATGACACGGGTAGTCTACTGCTGATGTAGTTTTGCTGTGATTACAGTTTAAATTGGTGAGATTTTCAAAGAAAGCCCAAGTGATTTAGGTGAGGGACTTCCTGCTAAAAAATTAAAACCAGGTGTTCTCATTCCCTCAAACCACTGAGGCTAAGCCACTGAAGATGCTTCACTCGTTTCCCTTTGAAATTGATGAGCGTAGCATTCTGTATAAGGGTTTATGAACAGTTGAAGTCAGTAAGTTTTTTGTCTTATCATACTTCTGCTTCTAAAATACTCGTGAAGTTTTCCAAGATTACCTACTATATTGCAAAATACATTTAGAAATTCCTGGCAGCTCCGTGCTGTAGTTAGCTCCACCACGTCAATACATAGAAACTTATGTCCAGTTTGCCTTATTTGCCGGCAGCAGTTAACTAACAAAAATCAGGAGGGCGAGTCCACCCGTGTGGCTCTCTCTGGAGGCCATGGCTGGCTAGGTGTTGAACCTGTTGGCTAATGTACTGTCAGTGTGGTGCCCTGCGCCGCAGCGTCACTGGGGAGGGCTCTATGCAGGCATGCTTGAGGTCTGCATGAGGTGAGATGAAGAGTCTCGTCTAAGGTCTGTGTAGAGTGGTGGTGATCTTCAGCCAGGGTTTCTCTTCCACACTTGAGAAGCATGAGGCGACTCCGGCCCTGATGGCCACCCTACAGCCTTGTTAGAGGAGGAGGGAACTTTGCTCATTCAGCTTGTTGGTTTGGGTGGCAGTTGATTAATCGGTTTGAGTCATTGACCATAGTGTTGACCATGACCACCACGGGTGGCATGGCTTTTTCCTTCATCCATTTTTCGAAGTGCTAGGTTGCTGCTCTCCAAGAACCTTTATGTTGGCTGTTTTGTAAAGGGGAAGGCCTGAGAGCTGATGTTAAATGCTAATTAACAGCTTGCAGCATTAATGCTGTGTTGGGCCCGAAACTGTCCTTTCTTCAATCATGAGTACTGCAGATGCAGTAAGTGTAGACATGGAGTAGCTGTGCTGGGAGACGCAGTGTAGCAGCCATTTTGTCTAATGCACGCTGACTTGTTGTGTGTTTGGCCTCCAGCCTTGATGTCACCCTCTTTTGTCAGGTGCTGAGGGCCGAGCAGGACACCTTTTCTACTTTGTTTGAGGTCATGGACAACATACCCCAGATCCTGAACTCAGTGTGGTGCTTCTCAGCCACTGATGGGTGAACCAGCTGAGGGAACCTGCTGAGATCTTGTTGCATTGGTGGAAGGTTTAGCTAGCAGAGGGGCTGTGAGGCAAGGGAGAAAAGTCTGCTACTGTCCTTCTCTTTTCTCTTGCTGCCTCCCCAGCCATGTCCCAGGGCAGACGGGAGACACCTGAGAAGTCCAGACGCTGGCTTTGGGGGGTGAGCATCACTGAGACAGGGGTGACAGGGTGCACCAAGGCACCATTGGGTCACATCAGGCAGGACCCCCACTCTGCCCTGCCACAACCCCACTGAAGGCCCTCATCTCCAGCATGCACAACCCCACCTGTGTCCCCAGGACACGGTGTGGAAGTGGCGGGATTTCAGCTGACAGTAAACCCGGGCAGCTTCACAGGGTTTGCACATCTCCACTGCTTCAGATCAGGCCCCTCTGCTGCCTCCCCGATTCCTCGGTGGCCAGGCTGGAGCAGAAGGGGTGACTTGGTAAAACCAGCCGAGGCAGCCACCACCAGCTGCAGCTGGAAGCTGTTACTCCATTCGGTGCTCTCTAATTGTAGCTGTCACCACTCCAAGCAAGTGGAGGGAGAGGCGGTTTCCTTGTTTTTCGGCTAAGGGAGTTAAAACACCATTGGTTTTGGCTAAGTGCTCCATCGCCTTGGCAGCCCTCTTCTCCTCAGCTGGCGGATGAGGGATGGTGCTCACTGCAGGGAAGAGACCTGACCAAAGTCAGTCACTGCTGCAAAGCCAGGAGAGGTGGAGGAATGAGGGCAGGACTTCCCTGTTGATTCCCACAGATGCCCAGTTTGCCCCAAGCATGTAGGGAGAGGGGTTGCCTCTGTACAGGGGGACACCGGGGTGGCAACCACCTTCACCCCTTGCTTCCATGAGAGGGCAGAAGCTTTGTGGCTAGACCTGTAGTGACATCTCTGCCAATACCCTGCTGTGTGCCCTTTCCAGCAAGCAGCTTCTTCCCGTAGCTCGGAGAAGTCATAAGCAATGGTAGAAGTGGGCAGTAGGTCCTCTCCTTGCTGGAGAAGGCACCTTGGAAATGCATGTGGGGTGAGATTTGATTGGGAACTTGGAGACTTGGGTGGGAACGGGAGCAAAGAGGAGGAAGCTGCTGGGAAGTGACAATGTTTGGAAAAACCAGCTTCATTATGTCCTATTATAGGAAAAAAACCAACCAACCAACCAACAACTGAGGTGAAGCAAGAAGGGGGAAAGGCAGTCTAGCAAGCGCAATAAAGATGTTAGCTGTATTTCTAAAAGTGAATATTTGGAATTTCTGTTACTACAATACGTTAGCAGCCTGTGCAGTGTCACTCATCTATTTCAATGAGGAGGCTAGGGCTGAATTCTTGATAAATACAAAAAGAAAAAAAACTGTGGAGGCAGAAGTGACTGAAGCAAGCTTTGAAAGAAAGACGTGATAATGTTTAAAGTAAATTAAACGCTCTCTTTTTTTTTTTTCTGTGAAATAGTAACAAGATTACTTAAGGAGGAACGTGTGTGTAAAAAAGCAGTGTGTTCCACAAACAAAAGCATTTGTGCAGCTTTGTAGAGCAGTTGTAATAGCACAGCTGGAGAAACTCCAGGGGAATCTGTAAAAGTCTGTGCGTAATTAGCACTGCCTTTTAAACACACAAAGGGAAAAAATGAGCGGATGCCAGCAAAATGGCGGGGAGGGGGGAAGAAAGGTATAACTGAAACATTTGGAATCTGGTTTGAATACAACTACTAGCTCAGTATGATCCTGAAAAGGGAAAAAAAAAAAATAGAAAGAAATGCAGTGGGTGGGAGTTTATTGCCGTTGTCTCAGTAACTCAGTAAGTATATGGCTTTCAGAAATAGTAGAATGCTGGCAAAAATTAAAGTTTCCTGAAAAGTCTGTGCTCTTACAGAAAATGCCATTTATTTTTAAAAAGTAAGACAGAAAGGGCACAGCTCTTGCAGAAGGAACCTGCAGAGCCTGTGAAGGCTCTCTTCAGGCTTGTCAGCAAGGAGGAGCTTACCGAGTCCACCCTGAGCCAGGGTGGCAAGAGCTGGGGTCACTGCACGCACAGAAAGAGAAGGAAAAGGAAGGAGCACTCCTTTCATCTTTTTTAAAGCCAATAGGTTTTTAGTTTGCATTGTATATTTTCATGGAAAGAAAACCAGCTTTTTTTTTTCTTTTAATTTTCTGAAAGCAATCACACCCTGTTCCTGTTGGACCATCAGAAAAGTGTATGGCAGAGCACAAGAGTTCCTTTTTATTTTACCCCCAATTTGTTCCCCCATCACCGTTGAGCACATTGTTGACGGAAATGTTTTGGTCTGACTCCTCCATGATACCTACTGTCTTCTCTGGCAGGTGCTACTTTGGAGTACATCCCTCACGGCCAGCTTGCAAATGCCCACTTAGCTTCAAATTTGCGGACGCTGAAATTGGAGCAGGACATTGTGCCTGCTCAGGAGGAGAGGAAGACTCCCCTGGTGGAAGCTGTTCGGGGAAGGAAGTCCTTTTCTTCTCAGGACAAAACTCTTGCTCCAATTAACCTGACAGATGACCAGCTTGCCTCTGGCCTCTATGGTAATAACCGGCTCACGTTCACCTTTCATCGTGCCGATGGAGTTTGAATATGAAAATACACTTAGAGGAGGTTTTCAGGGTTCTCAAAGTTGTGAAAGCAGGGAAAGATGCAGCTACAGGGAAAGTCACAGTTGGAGACCCTGTGCCCGCAGATAGCCATTAGTTTTTAAATGGTAGATTGCAGCACATTGGTGAAATACCGGTTAGTGTCTTCATAAGAAAAATGTGCTAAGAAAGAAAGGGTTAATAAATTATTTTTTTTTTTAAACCTAAATTTGTATGAATGTTTTACTTGTCTTACACTTAGAGATTGGTTTGAAAGTTGTTTCAGTGAATACTAAAATCTAAAGAAACAACCCTGATTGAACTTCCCCACCCTGTTGAATAGGTTATTGTTAAATGTGCTGTCTGTACTAATGCGGTAGTTCTGGCAATGAGCTGCTGCCATCTGACACCAAGAATTAAGATTTTCTTAACAGAGCAGAGTAACTCATGTCAATGTTACTAGTCTTTCACAAATAGCAAAGAAAAAAAAAAGTGTATTTTCTGAAAGTTTCCTAAAGCGTCATAAAGATTAGCAGCACGTTGGAAGATGGGAAAGTTAGGCTAAACAAGTTTTCAATTTCCAGAGTTGTTTTTGAAAGTTTTTGTTTTTGAAATTCTTGCATCTCATGCAAGAAATGCATCTCATGCCATGACTGTAGGTATAAAAAGATTAGAAAGCCCAGCTTAGGTTGGTAAATGAAACAGAAAGCTCTTTGCTTATTTTGAAAAATTGTCTAAAGCTGGTGCAGTCAAGGCTGGCTACAGATTTGTACTGATATGTGTGCTTTTTCTCCCTTTTCAACAGTATGTGCTAATAATGAAAACACACTTAAATCCATCATGAAGAAAAGGGATGGGAAAAAGGATTTGAGCAACACCAAGAAGAACCTGCAGTTTGTCGGCATTAATGGCGGGTAAGAGACCTGTCTCCAAAAAATCTGTTGTAGCACTGTCACAGTGGGAAGGGAAGGAGGAATAGCTTTGGCCTGACATAGAATCATCACAGTAAAGAATTTATTCCTAATATCTAATCTAAACTTACCATCTTTCAGTTTAAAGCCGTTACCCCTCATCCTATCACTCCACTCCCTGATAAAGAGTCCCTCCCCACCTCTCCTGTAGGCCCCCTTCAGGTATTGGAAGGCTGCTATGGGGTCTCCCCAGAGCCTTCTCTTCTCCACGCGGGGAGGAGTGGACAGGACAGGTGACTCAAACCTGACCAACAGGGTATCCCATCCCATCTGTCCCATGCTCAGTATAAAAGCTGAGGAATCAAAGAGGTCAGCCTCTTTCTTCAATGGTCAGTGTCCGTTCTTCTGCCTTTGATCCTGATCCATGTGTTCCTGAATCCTTTTCCCATCTGCCACCGACTTCAGTCTGGGACTTTCCCAGTGCCTGCTGGCAATGTGATCATCATCCTGGGAGCTTGATACTGCTTTTATATGTATTGTGTGTATTTCATTATTTTCTTACTGATATTACTATCTTCTTTTTATTGTTAATAGTTTTAGTTTCATATTTTATTAAAGTAGTTCAGTTCCTTTTCAACCCTTAAGTCTTTCTTCCTTATTCTTTCTCTCTCTCTCTCCTCTTCTCTTCTGAGAAGGGAAAAAGGTTAAAAGAGGGCGTCTGTCATTTGTTTAGCGGCCAGCCCAGCGTGAACCATGACAACAGCAATAGTCTCGAGTACCTGCAGATTAGATTGCTGCCAAATTTAACACAGGAAGATGAAAAAAAGTCAAAGAGCCATGGGAACATCTCTCAGGCAATGTTTTAGTAAGGAAAATTTTTAATAGGTATTTGCCAGCTGACAAGCACAGCATCGGGCTGTACAGCAAGAGGTGGCATTGCCTAAGAATTAAGTTTTCTGGCTTTGCACTAGATAAATACAGAAACTTTGCTGCTGCAGAAATACAGAAAACAGTATGCAAAATTATCGTATTCTAAAATATTATCTACCCTCGCAGAATGTTGCAAAGAACTTTAAAATTGTTTTACCGAGTTACTTTTGTATAGCTTTTCTAGCCCTTTCCTCAGATTAGATTTTTTCTTTAGTACAAATGCCTTGTGCAGTATATAATCTAAATATTGTAATTACTTCATTTTATATATGTTAGTTAAAATGTTATAGTGGGGGAATGTTATCGCTCATAAATCACTTGTACATTAGAAGAATAGGAGTAGTACATTAATTCATCAGCAGCTGAGGTTGATAAGATGTTTCATTGGAATCAGCAGTGTAATTATCCAAATTACTTATATTTCACCTAAAG
Organism: Tringa tobata; assembly: GCA_033628505.1. Lineage (NCBI taxonomy): Eukaryota > Metazoa > Chordata > Aves > Charadriiformes > Scolopacidae > Tringa > Tringa tobata. Next base: position 235,578 of record JAHREE010000430.1, read on the forward strand.
TATCAAAACGTTTTGGACAGTCACAGGAAGAAGTGGCTGTTGTCCTCAGGTAGGTTTGTTAGCTTCCCTGCTTCTATCTGCCTAGGAAGGAGACACCACCACCACTTACTCCCAACAAAGTGATTTCATTTTAGGGCTCTGTCAAGGCCTGACAGGGCGTTAAGACTTCTGTTTAAAAAAAGGTGGTGGTTCCTCCCTGGCACGCTGTACACACGACAATCGTGGCGTCAGTTGGCGGTGCTGAGTTCAGGGAGGAGAAAAGGTCTCCTGAGTACAAAGCAGGAGGACCAAGCCCTGGCGAGACACCTCTCAGCTTCAGCAGCGCAGGCGGGTGTGGAGGGCTGCTGAAGGGCGCTGAGCAAGCACCCCTGCCCGTTCTCCACCCCAGGTACGAGACGACGTCCAGTGACGACTCCAGCTCCGAGGAGAGCTCTTCCTCGGACTCGGAGGAGGAGTGCGAAGGCCACGAGTACCCCCCCGGCCGCCACACAGAAGAGGGGCAGCCCGTGCCCCGCGCCCCAGAGGTCTGCGCCGTGGGGGCAGAGAAGGAGGGCCCCCCTCCAGAGTGCGAGGCCGAGGAGGTGGAAATCAGAGAAAGGTAGGCTGCTCGCCCTCTACCCAGCAGTTCTGAGGGGGGCGGAGGGGTGTTCCACCACCTCTTTCCACAGGACAAACTCCAGGCTGTGCCCACCCTAGTGAAGAAAGTGCCAGCCCCCATCGCCCCTCGACTGCTGCCTGCTTCCCTCTTCCTCAAGTGGGTGACCAGAGGGCTTTTTTTGGCAAAACAACTGTGTGTGAGGGGGGAGAAGGTGTCAGAGGGTGTCCCTTTCCGGCAGCTGACCCCGGTGGCTTTAAATGGTCCACGGATAATGAGACTCAGTCACTTACCCCCCTGCAGAGGTTCTCCCAGGTCACAAACAGCAGCACTCATTTGGGAGCAGGCAATGCCTGGTTATCAGCCTGGTCTGTAAAACAGTAAGTAAGCAAGCGAGTCCTGAACCGTGCACCTCATCTTGCTTTTGCACCTTCCGCAGCATCTCGGCCGTGGCTGGTGCTGCTCGGTGGGAGAACGGGGTGCAGCAGCAAGGAGCTCATCCAGCCCCGAGATCGTATACTTCATATACTACGATACACTTTAAGGCTGCTGTCACGCACTTGTTCAGCATTTCGTGTCTGAGTTACTTTTCAAATTGCTAGTAATGAGCTGTGTAAGGTAGAGTTTGGCAGGCAGGGCCTTTCTGGGTTTTTTTTTGACACATGGAAAGCAGTAGTGGTGTGAGTTTTTACTGATTCTTGATTAGTGAATGGACAAAAGGAAGTAAAAATGAAGGGATATTTTATAGCTACTGGGTTTGACAGATGTTTACAAGTGTGCTAGCTTGTAAAATTATGTAAGTGGAATAAATAACAGTGAAACGGCTAAGGCAAAACTAATGTGTCATGTTTCACTGGAGGTATAGCTTAGCATCTAACTTATCTGTAATTATCAACCGCTAAATAAAAGAGATGCAGAAATTCATAATTAAGAGCTATTTGCAGGCCTTGAAGCTGTGAGTTTTTAAGTGCCCTGAGTTTTCTTTATACAGTACTGCAGGCTGATCTGTTATTTTACGGGTGGTGTAAAAAGATGGGCAATTTCTCCAGGGAGTTCTCTAATTTGCACTTGCCCTAGCAAGGGATGGTGGTGAAGAGGGGGCAGCAGGACAGCTTAGCTAGCCACGTGTGCTGGAGGAGCATGTTCTTTGCAATGCCCTTTGAGGGGAAGAGGCAGGGCGCGTGGCCACGTGGTACCGAGTGTGGTCCATGCAGTGGTGGAGCATTTCATTGCTCTGGGAGCACCAGCAGCTGGCCTGTACCCCTGAAGGGCTAAAATTGCCTGCCTTACACACACGAGTGCGTTGGCCTCTCTGCTTTTGGGGAGAATTTTCCCCTAAAATTGCCATATCCTCCGTGGCAGGTCGTAGGCAGCGAGGATGGCAGCCTGGCATGCCACGGGGCACAGGCGTGAGCCTTATTTTCAGCTGTTCTCTGAATTTTGAAATTTGTGGTGGATAGAGAAAGTGAAAACTGGAGGAAAAAGAAATTCTGGAGAAAAGAGGAAATTTCCAGAGCGGATGGGATGAGAGAGTCTTGTTGTGGTGAACAGGATAAACCGGGAGCCAGCAGGGAGGCACCGCCTGTGCCCTTTCCCACCGGTTAATTCTGTTTCCGTCAGAACTGTCGGCATTTCCTCTGGTTAATGGAGTAATCAAAGCACAGAGTAGTTCATACACGCTCCGCAGTCGTACAGCGGTAGGTGAGAATTTCCACTGGAAGGGCTGCCAAGTCTAAAGGACAGAAGCGATGCATCGCCTGCTCTCTGTTCCCACTGCTCCTCCCGTGCTCCTCCATCTGGGAAACACATTGTTCCTCCTCGCGGAGGACGGCGGCTCCGCTCGCCGTGGAGGGAGTCCCCGTGGAGAACTGCTGCCAGCTCGCCTTCTGCCTTGCAGCAGCTGATGACTTGCCTGGAAACATTCGCTCCCACGTGACTCTCAGAAAGGTAAATGTTCCTGTGCTGAAACATGGAGAGAAGAATCTAAATGTGCCATGTATCCTGCTGTCTCCCTCAGATACGAACTAAGTGAAAAGATGCTTTCTGCCTGCCACCTGCTGAGAAACAACATTGATGACCCCAAGGCACTGACCAACAAAGACGTGGTAAGCACTGGAGGGCAAAATTGTCTGTGAGCTACAACTTTACGGAGGGATAGCTTCTGATTTTGCAGGACCAGCACTGCAGTGGCTAGGCAGAAGGGGATTTCACCTTTCTGGGAAGAGTCACAATGTGTTTTTTCTATCAGGAGACTTGTCCAGAGAATGTACTTGTGCATTGAGTGCTGGGGTATTGTCAACCCAAGGCGCACACGTAAAAATGGTAACACGAAAGTGCAGTTTTAACACATCCGTGCATTCCCGTGTTATTTTTCTAAGTGTTGTTTTGGCAGTGCTGCCAGCGGCTCTCAGTCCTCGCATTCAGAGACTGCACAGGGTGAGGAGCCTGTTTCTGCCCCTGACAAAAGCTCTGAGCCTGGCCTAAACCAGAACGTGCTCTGTCTCCCTCTAAGCACAGGGACACTGTTTTTGTCTCGCTTACTGCGCTGGTAGCTTTTATTAGTGCAGCAGGAGTAAGGAGGATTCATTGTTAAAACTCAGTCTCAAGAAATAAGGTTGTGTTTGCTTCATATAGCAATTGCCTATATGCTTCATATGGGAATTGCAGATGCTACTTTGTGAGGGCAATCTGAAAGCAAAGGAACACTGTTAGTGATATGAAATTGAATTTTGCGTTCATTACAGTTGTGTGGTGATGTGAAAGGCAACAATCCAGTGCCAGTCTCCGCTACCATAGAGCATCTGCAGCTTCTCAAGGACAATAATATTGTCTGTAAGACACAGACACAAATATTGTCTGTGTCCAGTTCTGACATTTGTGGTCCAGGGAATGTTTTGGTAGGTTGTTTAATACAGTTGTGATGAGTGGCTTTTAATTCTGTGTCAGTCCTTCAGGAGTAGTTTAGGCATTCAAACAACAAATGCTTCAGGCTCAGTCAGAGTTGAAAGTGTCAAAAAAGGCATAACCAGGTGATAATCTCTGCCTTGGAAGTGTAATTTGAATTTACATGTTTCTTTCTTGTGCTTAAAGTGTTTGTCAGCACAAGTGGTGCTTTGTATCTGGAAACTGCAGACGAATGAACTTTTGTTCTCTCTCTGTCTGCTGATAAAGAAGTCTTGTCCAAAAAGGGTAAACTTCAGTACAGCTAGGCTTCCATATAATTTGTCCCAAGCTCTTCTAACACACTTGGATCTTGTAGCTGCTGTTTACACAGAAAGAGCTGCGGACCACTCCTTTTGGGATGTGATAGATGACTTGAATAAAAAAAAAAGTGTACCATTTACTTAGTAATGTGTGTGATACTGTGGCAGTAAAAAGAATTTCTTAGTGAAGAGAATTCAGCAGAGAATCCCTGGTCCTTCTTGTCTGTCTCAAAGGTCAGATTTCCTTGACTTCTAGTCATTCTTCTCACTGCTTACCTTCGAAGCCATTTCAACTGAATCTTTCTTGTCATTCCACAATCAGACCAGACAAGGTAGTCAGTCCAGCTGTTGCCTTCACAGTGCTAGGTGGAGAGAGGGGACTGCATCACATGAAAGCTATAAATCTGGTTATTCGTCCCAATATAATATTTGCCTTTTTCATTATAGTGTGAGGTTGTTGACTCAGGTTCAGCTTGTGATCCTCTGTTATGCCCAGCTCTTCTCCTGTAGAACTGCTGTCCAGCCAGTTCTCCAATACTTTGTGCATTTGGTAATTCATCCTTCGGGACTGGACCTACTTGACTTGGCGTGCTGTTGTTTGAGTCCCCGAGAAACATGCATTCCCACTGCTCTTAGTCTTGGATTCATCAGTGATTTATGAACTTAGTTACGTATTTCATGGAAATGGTTACTCCAAGTCTTTTTTCTGTCCACCAGTATTTGATACCCACTAATTCTGGCGGTAATCTTACCCTAAAATTCTGTGCCCTCAGAGGTGAACCGTTCTGGAGTCTAAGCGAAATGAGAGGAAGTAAACAATTGGTGTTTCAAAGAGGGATTTAGTCAGAGGGGAAGCTTCAGTTCGTACATCTTGTTTGTGAGCTGAATACTTTCTTCCCACATTTGACTAAAAAAGGCTTGACCTCCTGCATGGCTCACTTGTGGGATGGAAAATCCTTTAAATAGATTGCCCATATGTAAATTTTTCTGTCTTGATTTTGGCAGAGGTTTTGTTTAAATACCATCCAGCATGAGTGGTTTCGTGTCTCGAGTCAGAAGTCAGCTGTCCCTGAAATGGTTGGAGACTACATAACTGCTTTTGAAGAGATTTCTCCTGCTGTCCTCAGACATATCATCAATATGGCAGATGGAAACGGAAATACTGCTCTGCATTACAGCGTCTCACATTCTAACTTTGAAATTGTAAAGCTTCTTCTGGATGCAAGTAGGTTGACCTGTTTGCATATTTTTTTAAATTATTTTTGTTTTTTGCAGTCCTCGCAGGTGGCATTCTTGACAAGCAAGAGGTCAAATTTGGGCTTTCTCCAGCAGCTGTTTTAACTGTTGTTACATGGTGGTGCACTTGGGTAGTCTGGAATCCTTGTTTCTAGTGCTAGCTTTGGAGATAATGGTGATGGCTCTTGAAGAAGTTACAAAAATACTCAAGTAAATAATATCCAAAGCTGACCTATCATGACCTATCTATCTTAGGACAGATAGGTAGATCCCTGGTTCTTGGACTGTAGTTCAAGTCCAACAGCACCAGCCTCCAGCAGTTTTCTCAGGAGGGAGCACAGCTGCTGCTCAGCCAAAGGTAGGGTTCTGGTGGAGGAAGATGCGTTCAGGTATAAACAGGTATAAGCACCCATGTTAAACACTCAAGGTCATCTAGCTTTATCTTATTAGAGCAGTACAAAAGCTTTTTCTGGCCACTGCCTTGGCATGTTGATACTGCTCTCCTGAGAAACTGGAACAATATGGCATTCTGCCATATGGGAGCATGTCCCTGATCCATGAGCAATGTGATGGTGCTTCATTTAGTTGCTCTTGTTGCTGCTTCCTTCCCCCATCCCCTTGCCACACACATGCAGAGGGGGTAGTGGCAGAGGGGAGACTCCAGAGCATCTGCTCCGTAGATGTGCTAAGCCAGAAGGCTGTCAGCAGAAGATGTCACATGTTGGAGCTGGTTCCAGGCAGGATGAGGTCTGTTTAAGCCTGGTTTTGCTCCCTGACTGAAGTTTCTTTCCCTAAACTCGTTACAAAACCTGTCAAAGTTGGTTGTGAAGCCTAATTAGACCAATGACGTAGATGGAGTGTAAGCCTACCAATAAATCCAGGGGGATAACATCAGATAAACGAGAATATTAATGGTACAAATCTCAGCTTTGATAATCCAGCACCTCTGTCGCTGCAAAGACTTCCTCCCCAGGAAAGTGAGTGCTTTGAAATATCTGGTCCTGTTTGAAGGCAGCCTGTTGGGGAGAGTGAGTCAGGGTGAGGGAATGCGGGGAATGTCAGGAGCACAGTGAACAGCAGCAGCAGCACAGTGCAGTGGCTCTGCAGCATGGTGATGGGAGGAAACTGCCCCGCTGCTTCTCTGGGTATCTCAGGGTGGTGTGAGCATGCTCATCTGTTGCTGGAAGTTAGGACTGCTGTATTTTACAGCAGCTGGTGTGTTCCTCCAGAAAAAGCAGGGTTTAACTATAAAATCCAACAACCATGACTAGTGCCGGGTGTGCAGGAGCACACTGCACATGCCAGCACTCGGGAGGTGTTTGCAAAGAGGCAGATACCTTCAGGTTTCGACAGTCTCCCTCTAGACCATGTCTGCAGGGTCACTACAGACAACTTTGCAATGTGGTTATAGCACAGCCAGATTCTTGGTCCAAGAACTCTATTCTGTGTGTTTGTTGGGAAGAGCAGAGGAGACAAGAGAGTCCTCTGTATCCCTGTGCAGTGTTACCAAGAGGACAGATAAGAAAAGAGCTGTGCTCATTAACCATGTAGCAAAGGAGCTGAAATGGGACCTCAGAAGATGCAGCTCTGCTCAAGTAGTCTAGCCAACGCAGGAGAGCATCACTTCCAAGAATTATTCATTACTCATGAAGTAATGCATGCATGTAACAGAGTGTCATGTTCTGTGGCTTCCCAGAAGTGACTTCTGAAAGTAAAGGCAGGCTGCTGGTTATAAGGTAGCACAGGTGATGCCTAGGGAACATGAAAAAATTGTGTGTTTTCTTACATCTGCACGTGTACTGCTTCTGCAATGTTCTTTTCACTTAAAGGAAAAAAAGCCCTTGGCAATAAATCTGAAGAATTTCCTGAAACATTTTTGCTTGTTAAGATATCTGTGGTGCAATTTAACCCCACATCTAGAGACACTAGTTTATGTATAAAGTCTGAGTGCTTTCCAATAAGATGAGCACACTGAAGGCCCTGCTGCCTGGTAAACTAATAAGCCCTGCTGGATTTCTGCAGAATTTTAGGAATAGAGACAGTCTAACAGACCGCAGGTTAGACCTAAACAAAAAGAAGAACTCTTGTCAGCTGCTGGCAGTAGTCAGAGGACTTGATTGTATTTGTTCCCAGAGTACTTTTGTTCACAGTCAAAAACTCCATAGAGCTGGAAACAGTCTTTTAATTGAAAGATTTTTTTTCTGCAGCTCCAAAACATGTCAAAGTACACTTGCAGATCTTTAAAATAGCACTGATTACAGGAAAATGTTTGTGCTGAGGAGAAACAGCTTTTCCATTGACGGACCTAGACAATTCTATGTTGCTGGGCTGTTTTTGTTTTGCAGGGTGCATTGCCTCAGGAGGAAAGCTTAAAGAATCTCTTGGTGATATTCCTGGGGTTCAGAACCATGACCCCAGTGGTCATGTCAGATTTCAGACCACTTGTTTTTATAAGAGAATTTAAAAATGCACAAAGCCCTAAATGATGACATAAAATGGCTTTGTTCTCTCCCTTGTGTTGCACACATAGCAGAAGAGAATCCTTTTGTTTTTCAGGCTCAAGAGTGCCCCTGTTTATTTTTTTTTTCTTCTCCACTTTCCCTTGAATTGCTTTCATTATGAGAGCAATTGCTGCCTTTTCTTTTTATAGGCTGCTCTACTAACAGTTTATTCAGTTCATTAGCACAATTGCTGCTTTTTGGGTTCCTGCTTTCCAAAGAAATTATCTCATCCCTCTGCAGATGTCTGCAATGTAAATCATCAGAACAAGGCTGGCTATACCCCCATCATGCTTGCCGCGCTTGCAGCTGTGGAAGCAGAGAAAGACATGAGGATAGTGGAGGAACTGTTCAGCTGCGGGGATGTGAACGCTAAAGCCAGCCAGGTCAGTCAAACAACACTATTCCCTCTCCTCTGGCTTTTTATCTCTCCTTCCACACTCCCATCCCCACTCGGTTCAGCTTTAGCACTCGTCCACTCCCACCCTCTGCGGTCTTTCATGTTTGTGTATGTGGTTTTGATGGCTATATACAAAATGGAGCCACGGAAGAGCAGTTGAACCTCAGGTCTGGATCTCTTCTAAAAATGAAGACAATGCTACATGAAAGAAGCATTACTGAATTTTAAGAGGCATATACAAATTCTGTACCATTTAGTTCCTTCCAAGGAACTCCAGATGTCTGGAAATAGATCCAATATCTTCCTTTAATTTAATAAACAGCTATGTGGATGTGGGATATATTACACATAAAAGGTATTTAAGTAACAGCAAGCAGAGCCTTGCGAGTGCTGTATAAAATAGCAGTCTTCCCCTCCCCGCCCTTCCCCAAAAGGAGCGCAGTGCCAGAAAAAGAAGTGTGCATGCTTGGCCGCTGGTGGTGGTGATTTAGGTTTTCCTCTTCTTTCCACGCAGGCTGGCCAGACGGCGCTGATGCTGGCTGTGAGTCACGGGCGGATAGACATGGTTAAAGCTTTACTGGCCTGCGGGGCGGACGTCAATATCCAGGACGACGAGGGCTCCACGGCTCTGATGTGTGCTAGCGAACACGGACACGTGGAGATCGTCAAACTCCTGCTGGCGCAGCCCGGGTGTAATGGCACCCTGGAGGACAATGTGAGTTGCCTTTCCAGATAGCGCTTCTCCACTCTGCAATGTTTTTCTAGTTTTTTTTTTTTGGTGCAGCGGGGAGCTGCTGAAAGCTACTGATGGGAATCTCTTGACTCACAGTGCCAAAGTACCAAATGCATGTTTCCTCTGCTTAGTGGTAGCAAGTGCTGCGGTTATTCGGCTAATATCTCTGCTTTTCTAACAGACCTAGCCAGAAGCTTTTGTTGTGGGTAGCTGTAGGTGTGCAGTGGCCAGAAGAGATAAACTATTTGCTAGCTCACAGTAAAACATCTTCGCTTCTCACATTCCTTCCCCCTTTCCTAGGACTCTTCCAGTTTTCAGTTAGGACCTTATTGGGTGACTTAACGGCCTTTCGGTGTTGATTTGTGTGTCCATGGCAAACGTCAGCCCTACAGTTCTCTTCACAGGGTGCTCACACAGTATCTGCTCCGTGACTTTTAAGAGTACAGGTCTGGTCTCAGACATGAAGCTACATTGTCCTGACAGTAAGCAGATACAGGCTGTCACTTCGGTGCCAAGTGAGACACTTGCATATTTCTTGTTTGCAAGGATCATTGCAGCCTATGCTGTCAGCAGACAGTTTGATCTGTAGACTTCTCAAGCTTGAAAATACTGACTTAGCTGGTTTCTTGCCAGTACTGTGTTCTTGTTACCAGCGCCACTTCTTGGGTTCTTCTTACTGCTTTCACGTACTGGTGACTGAAATGGAGCCCGGGTTTGGGATTTGGGAGGGCAGTGGGTGGTTATTTGTTGATCTGCAGACAGGCAGAGACGTCACTTCTGTTCACTCACTCACCTGCTGCAGGAGCTGGCTCAGTTGCCCGATGGTGCCAGCAGTGTGTAACAGCTGGCGTGAGGGGAAAACGTTAAGAAGACCTCAGAGGAACAAAGCCTTGTGGGACAGATCTAGGCTACTGCAGCCGGGATGCTGTTAGTACCATTTAATCACCAAGTCAATAATTAAAGTTTTCAAGGAGACACAACCCTTAACTATTTGATACTGTTTTTTGATATTGTTTCCCAAGCACAGCTTGTCTGCTGCTTACTCATTTTACAACGGATTTGTCTGCGCTGAGAGATTACGAGATTTTTGGCGTTATCCTAGCTATTCTGAATGTGACAGTGATGCTTTTCCAGTCAGCATGATCAGTAGTAAGCTGAGCTTCACCCTCCTGCTGGTGCGTGCCACTGACGGTGATTCAGCATCTCTCTTTAAGAACTTGGCTTTCCCTGGTGTTGACTGTGGAGTTTTTGTTGTTCGGATGTAGTGCATTGTATTGCACTGTAGTGGACAGCTCTTCTAGCTCAATGCCTGCTCGGGAAAATTAAGATTTATGGATAATCGCTCCCTGTAGTCTCGTAAGAAGACTTTCCACTTGGATGCTGTCCATCATGTCCCACACTGGAAAATGGGTTTACAGTTTCCCTAAACTGGTGCTGACCTCTCTTACACCAGTGCTACGGCAGCAGCTGGAAAACATGCTCCATTCAGAGAGCCAACATAAGAAGTGATCCCTATGAGAAGACATATCAAATACTGGCATTATTTTGGAAAATTCTGTGCAAAAGAGCCAAAAGGCAGGCAGTGGACCAGCTGTAAGATTTGTGCCAAGATTGTAACTGCCTGCCTTGTAATTTAGACACCATTGGAGAGCAGGGGGTCATAGCCGTGTGATGCACTGGTTTCAGGAAGGGAAGGAAGCAAGGAAAGCAGAACTGGGGATGTGTCAGCTTCGTACAAGTGTGTCCCTCTGACAGCTGAGAGGTTCATATCGCAGGTTGTCTGACATCCGCTTCTTCCTGGACCAGACATGGTCTAAAGGGAAAACAGCAGGTCAATGCATTACCCTTTAGGCAAAAGCAGTCTTTGCTTCTAGCAACCTCAACAATTATGGTTTCCAAAATCAGGATCTTTTGAGAAGTGGAGGTGACAGTATTCGACCAGCTGGTCAAAAGTCCATCTGGTTGTAGTTAAGACTTCCATCAAGGAGCATTTGGAATTATGAATCAAACCACTCTTAGTGTTAATGGGAGCTATAACACAACAATTATCATTATAACACAGCAATTATCATGATATTTGGTTAGCATTTATCCCTCCCTTATCTTACCTTCCACTCTTCACTGACAATGTAGTTTCTCTCAGACAGACCAATCTTCTGAAATCACTGGTCTTACACAGCACTACATGTAACGTTATTGTGGTAATGGCCTGCTCATTCTTCCTCAGCAATAATCGAGACTCCTCATTGAGAGAAATTATGAGGCCTCTGACAATTGGACTGCCTCATAAAACAGCAGTGTAAGGCTTATTGTCACTTAATTATAATAAAAGAAGTGAAACAAGACTCTAAATAAGCCCAACTGTCTGTCTGAGTGCTTCGTAACTTAACGTCTCAGTGGGCTGAGGCCCGTTAATGCACACAAGCACTAATTCTCTTATTTCTTCCTTTCTCCTCTCAGGATGGCAGCACAGCACTTTCAATAGCCCTGGAAGCTGGACATAAGGACATAGCGGTTCTCCTTTATGCCCATGTCAACTTTTCCAAAACCCAGTCACCGGTTAGTACCCAGCCTCCTGCAGTTTACATTTTAACGTGCTGTTCCTGAACATAATGGTAAAACAAAAAAAATCATACGGCCGCCCCCAGCAGCTGCACAGCTGTACAGCACATGAATTTTCAAGTTTATTCACAGGATAATTTTTACACTGTTAAGTGGAATGTGCATTTTAAATACAGGTTGTCCACAGAAGGCTGAACTCTGGCTAAAGGATATCTCCTCCCTTTTATCTGGGGGTGAAGATAGCACGCTAGCAAGGTTCACTGACTCTGGCTGGTGTGCAGAGGTGCTGTTGCATCATTGTAATGCTAATTACTGACCTGGTCACCAAAACACAGCTGTTTCTGGAGTTACAGCTGTCCTAGGTGTTCTGGCAAATATCTACCTCCAAGCTCCGACTCACCCTCCTGATAAACTGCTGCTAAATGTTTCACTGTCTAAACAACATGCACTATAGACTGTATGACAGCTGGCACTGTTCTTCCTAAAGTGAAAAAAAAAAAAAAAAAGAAAGATTAATCTGTGCAATTAAAGGCAAGGGATTGAACAGAGTGCCTGTGAGTGCTATGTTCTCATGCGGCTGGCCGGAATAATTTCCCTTTGATTAATTGTTCTTTCCTCTTTTCTAGGGCACTCCTAGGCTGAGCAGAAAGACGTCTCCTGGTCCCACCCACAGAGCCACATTTGAGTAGTAGTGCATCAATATCTGTAAAAATCTCTACGCCATCTTTAAGCTGCTAAATGTTACTGTTTTACTGAGACAGATACTGAATGTAATTGTCTTGTGCCTGAACTCACCAGCAAAGTGAAAGCAGAGATCTAGTGCTAAAGATAGAAAACTGTAAACTTGAAGCAAGCATATAGTTAAGTAGTGCTCAGTTGAGAACCTTAGGCAGAACTGTTCTTTTGCTCACCTGCTCGTCTTTCTGTACACTGGCGTACATCCTATTTTTCTTTGCTATAGATTATCCTTTCCTGTGTCATGTGCAGCATCAGACGTTGAAAGCTATCCATACAGGGATGTCCCGGTGGCCTGTTTTTAATCACTCTAAAACATATTTACTGTGCCTAGACTTTATCACAGTAAACTTTTCATAAATTCCATTCCAATGTGATTCTGATGGTTTTAATTACTTTGACATACAGAAGTTGCAGTTGCTTATATAGTCAGCTCCGTGGATCTTGAGCTGGTGGGTGAGTGGGTAGGTATTGGGGATAGAGCCTTGTGTCAGGTCTGAAGTTCACTAAATAAGTTGTTGCTAATTGGGGATAATGTATAACTTTTTATATGAAAGATACTAGTATCTATAAAATTAACTCGCACAGTATTTTCAACATTTTATATTCCTTAATAATTAAAAACTACATGAAGAATTAAATGTTCTGTTACCATATTTTTATTAACTGTGTCAGTCTGTAAGCTCCATACATGTTTATTGGAGAGTAAAATTAGAGGTACCAGCTGTATATTCCCCTTGAGTGGAACTGAGCGTAGTTCTCGGTGCATATTTATGGAATGCTATTACCTTGTCACATTCACTTTAGTCATGTGTATTGAAATGTTTGAAGTGCCTTAGACTCTTGCCATATTTTCAGAATAAAATTTCATTATGCTGTTTTACTCCTCTCCTGTTTTACCTGTGATTTGTCATCATCCAGATAAGCTGCAAATTGCAACTGGCAGAGGCAAAACAGGACAGATTGGTAAGTCAAGGCAAGGAGGACTGGGTAGCTCAACCCGTAGAGGTTCCTTGATGCGAACAGCATCTGTTCCAAAACCACCTTTTTCCTGCTGACTGGCAGAGTAAAAAGCTTTGCCCAGGATGATCTGCCTTCACTGAGCTTGCGCTTGCCGCAAAGGTTGGACCCTTTGCTGTTTGGGAGAGAAGTGGCCTCTCTCTCGGCCATGTGCAGCATCATGGGGGGGATCACCAAAGGACGGTGTTCAAGCAGTTTGACCTAGCTCTCTGCAAAGTAGTCACCAACTGAAATAAAATCCTTCGAGCTTTATCTTCCAAACAATCCTGGCAGCTTGATGGAAGTGGACGCTTTTTAGATGGCACCGTGCAAGTCATAAGCTAGTGTCTGCGTATCCTTGTTGGTTCGGACCTATGATGAGATGGAGAAACACGCTTCAATGCTTTTCTTCAAGGGACGTGCATGCTTCTGTGCCTCTCTGTCCTTCCTCCTTCCCTGCCTAAGTCCTTATCAAACAGCTTTTCCCCCCTGGTCCCTTGGCCTACGTGAACTGGGCGGCTTGCACTGCATGGAGTTTCTGTGAGCTCTGTCAGGTACTGTGTGACAGCAGTGCCAGGGAGGGTCCCCTGGGCAAAGGGCAGGTGAAGTCTCTCTGTTGGGGGGGACACATGTCTTCACATAGCAGTTCCAAAAAATGCCCCCCTTACACCTTGAGGTCAGTCAGTTTCTACTATTGCACAACTCTCGCCAACTTTTCTTCTCCGTCTTCGCTTGGCGTCTAATTTTGTCTGGGGGCTGTCCCACCTGAGTCCTACCTGCTAGTTAAAGAGGTATGTCACCAACTTGCTAAATGACTGTGGAAATAAGGTGACACCAGACTGATGGCAAACGGCAGCAGCAGCTGTAAAAAGTTAAAGAGAAGCAAAGGCCCCTGGCTTTGCCAGCGGCGCTCTGCGGAGCAGAGCTGTGCCCTGCACGCCCATCCACCTGATGACCTGAGACTTGGTCACATGCAGTGCATGACACCAGCACAGGCTTCCCAATAAATTCTTTGTTCATTTCAGAGCCATGTGGGTTTTTCTCATGCAGCAGAATTAGCCCAAGTTGGATCTCCCCACCTTGGGCATGGCAAAGAGTGGCTTTTGCTTCATTTTCAGATTTGTGGGTCTGCTACCTCTTGCCACAGTTCAAACAACTGCCTGGAAAGCAAAGTCAAGATAATCTGTTCTTGTCTTTATGAGTTTAAAACACACACAGTGCTGGAGTTAAATCAAGCTGATGAAGGGAAGAAAAAGGATGAGTGCTTTAATCTCTCTCCAGAACTTGTTCCAGTTTTACAGGAAATCCAGTTCACATATTTATACATGCTTGCCTGTATCTAATTGATTAAATCTTGTTTAGTGGAGAAACAGTATAATGCCAAGACAGAATTTGGATCAGAGATGTGTTTATACTTTCAGTTTTACCAATAATATAATTTTTGTTTAGCACTGGTTTAACTAAAACCAGTCTAGTTGTGCTTCCTTAAGGAAGTTAGTAACAATACCTTTAACTCTGGCTTATATCTCCTGACAGCGGTTTTAGGTAGTCCTGCAGGGAGCAGGAAGTTCTACTTGATGATCCTTATGGGTCCCTTCCAACTTGAGAAATTCTGTGATTCTGTGACGGCAGTTATAAAGCCTGTAGATTGTGCTCCAAAGTCTGACAGAGTGTGCTGAGCTTCCTGATAATGTCTTCTTCACTAGTGCTGCTGTATTGCTGTAGGAGATACCTTAATTAGAAACATGTATAATAGGTCTTTGCCCCCATAATAGTTTTTTAAACAATTATTTTTGTTGCTGCACTGCTGCCTTGCTACTGTGCTTGATTTGCACACATATGTATTTGTACATTCTGTATCCTGAGGCTAAATAAAAATTTTGAAACGCCTGTGAATTGAGCTTTTCAGAGCAGAGGGCCATGACTGTTATTTTCTGGGTTGGCGTAAGTCCCTGACTCTCCCTCCACAAATCAATGGGAGTCCTGGGTGCCGTGGAAGTCCTGGCTGCACAACTACTGTAGAAAGGTTTAAAAAAGCTGGGCCAGTGGCTTAGGTGACGAATGACATGGGGAGAGTCACCAAATGTACTTTAATACTTTTTTAACCTGGAAAAAAAGGTATAGGAAAAGGAATGTGGAAATAAACATTCTTTCCTTTTTTCTTTGCTCCCCTCCTCCCTTCCTGTAGGGAATTGGTATCAGAAACCAACACATCAGGGGTTAAAATTTTCTAAGTGATTGCATTGCTTTCTAATGGCCTTGACTGGCAGGAGTCTGGGGAGGAATCTGAGCTTCCAACAGCATGCAAGAGTCAGGTTATGCAACTCACAGTTCCTGGATTTATTTAGGTGCTGTTTTCCTGGTAAGCAAAAGGGTTGACCCAGGACTGGCCTCCTAGAGCTTTAGAACATATTCCATGAAGCTGTGGACTCAGCATTTCTGTGCAATGTTCAGTTTCTTCCCGAAAGCTCATTGTCTTGCGTTAAAATGCCTTGTAAGGCAAAGTGCCCCCAGTTTTAGCTGTGTGATGAAGTAGGCCATAGTGGCTATGCCATGTCAGGAAGATTGCCAAAAACAACCAAAACTTTGCATGTGTTGGTGGATATAGGTGAAAAGTACAGAATAAACTGACTATTTTGCCCAAGTCAGTGAATGTCATTTCTGGCTTGAAATCCTTTTAGGAGAGACTTAACAGATTGAGCAGTTAAAAAGAACAAAGGGGGGAGAATAATTACTTCCCTTAGCATTTTGTTCTCTTGGATGGCCCTGGGGTCTCCAGGAGGTTGACACCTGAAGCAGTTCACACTGTGGAAGTCAGGCCTTTCCCCAGGAAATAGTTAAGAGGTTCCCAAAAGTGTTTATATCCACCAGTGCCCCCTGCAAGCCAAGTTTAATTCCACCTGCTAATGATGGATAGCATTTATCACAGGTGCTGGGATTAAGGGGTTTACCGTTCATACCAGCTCTGAACTGAGCTCCCCCTACACGCTCTCCCTGGCATTTGTTTTTCAGTTCGGATCAGATAATGATTGACTCTCGGTATATCCAAGCATGATGTTGTCATCATCTTTGAACTCCAACTGTCAGTGAATATATAAAAACTCTGGCACTTTTTCAAGACTAAAATAGGTCACTGTCTTTTCACAGTTATACTGTCATACATTAAGTGAAGCTGCCACTTATAATGACTCTTAAGACATAAGGGTTACTGAGTTTTAAAATGATGGAAATTAGCCAACACAATATTGATCTAAATACAATGACTGAAGAAGGCATTTTTGCAAGATGTATTTTCAGAGGGTTTATCTTCTTGATACAGCTGGAAGAACTCAACTTATTCTAGAAATAGCTTTTATGTCTGCTTCTCCTGGTGTCTCATACTTTTGTGCTGAGAAGTCTGGCTGCTCTGGGTCCAGTTCAGCCATGGTGTGAATAATGCAAGCCTTGGCGTCGATCCCTGACGCACAGGACTGGCTCTGTTTGCTGGGATGGAAGTGGCCCAAAGGCTACAGGCGTCCTCCTGCCTTTGAAAGGCAGCAGCAGAGCTGGCCAAAACAGCCTTCACGCTCTTACTGCAGCTGCGAGCAGCTCTCTTCACTGGGCTCTGTGTCTGCCTGCGGCTCTGTGGACTTCATCCCTTCCTGTTCTTGTGCCTGTACCCAGGTCCATCGAACGAAAGATTAACTACAGGCATTTTCTCACTATAAAGAGAGGCTTTCAGATGTTCAGTCCGCATGGGGATGCTTGGGCCCACCTCTGAGAGCCCCTGAGAGCCTGACGTGGGACAAGGGACGGAGGTAGGAGGCCAGGGAACAACGTTGGAAAGCGTGCAAGGAGGACTTTGCATTAAACGCTCTTAGAAATGTCCACAATGAGATTAGAAGAAAGGGCTACCCAGATTCAGGTTTGTTTCATATTTCAGTTGGGAACCGTGGAAGTCTTAGCCTTTACCACTCACAGCCTAAAACAGTGGCTAGGGAAGCCAATTAAAAAATTTCTGCCAGTTTCCCTTCGTGCTGGCTATTGTGTCTCTGTGCATGCACACGCTGAACAGAAGTGCCTGGTTAGAGCTGAGCTACCTGGCTGCTCTCTTTTTCCATCACTTGCTCCGCTTTCTGTTCGGTTGGTATGACATCATACAAAATATCAGTACCTCTTCTCTTCTCAACAAGTACCACTGGGCTGCAAAGCGCTGTTAAGGAGCTGCCAAACTACACGCTACCTCAAGAGTATTGGGGAACCTCTGTATAAGACACTATGCAGGAAATACTACAACCTTTTTTTTTAATTTTTTTTTTCAAAGATGATCGTAACAATTTCTTAAAGTTGTTTGTAAAATGACACATCTTTTTCCTGCCAGATTTTTAGGCAATGGGCACAAGGCATGTGAGTAAATCATGCCAGAAGTAGTACTGCCTTTCAGCTGTATGTATACATTGGTCAATATACCAGAGAGTTCTTTATTACAGGTGATTAATTAATTCAATGCCTCAAAACCTCTGTTGTAAGTGTTCTGCTTCTTTAATGGTATGGACTTACAGCTTTTCCTGCTAAAAGAAAGGCATGTTTCCTCACACCTATCCCACGTGTGATCCCTGAAGAGATCTCAGGAATGAGAAGATCACCAGGGAAAATGGGAGCCTTCAGGCAGCTGGTACCTGCTGTGAGCTCTTCAGCTGGGGCCTTAAAGGTGGTGGCGAGGGGCATGGGAGAGAATCTTGACGGACCTTTATTTTTCCCCTCTATCATTTTACCCACCTGCATTTTTCTTGTTTGCCCTGTGCCACTCATGGAGTGGTGGCCTTTCTGCCAGGCCCCTTCTCACTGCCAACCACCTCTGTGCATCTCCTGTTTGGGTAGCCAACACAGCCAGCACCAGCAAAGATAAATGGCCTTTTAAATAATTCTTGCCATATAAAACTGCCCTTCAACAACCTCCACAGTAGAGACCTGCAAATAAGGGCATCATTATACTCTTAAAGAGAGTATTATTAAATACAATCAGCCATGAATAGCCGAAGTCAATCTCCGTGTCCTCCAAACGCCACTACAGCCATTTGCAGGATTATTACTTAGATAACATAAGGGCTAACAGTTTTTCAAAGCAGTGCACATGCTTTTGTATGATCTGTAAATGCTCATCTGAATGGAAGTAGCAAAAAGGTATTTCTAGGAGATATACTGGCTCTTTTTTTTTAATTCAGCTTTTCACTTAACAGCTTTAGCCACTGTTGCAGAAACAGCCCTTGCTGCACTCTCCTGACGAGCTGCAGCTGAAAGGATGGGTCGCACTGCCCAGCAATACTGTCCTTCCTCACTCAGACACAGTAACTTCACTGAGATGAAGACATACCTTTTTTTTTTTTTTGCATGTCATGGCAAAGTCGCAGATTATTAGAGATCCTTCTCCACTTCCTGGCCATGCACCCTTCTTTGAGGCATGAAAAGCCACCTGCTGTCTCTGGCAGTCATCCTGCAATGCCCCCTGCATTGCTCTTGGGCATTTTCTGGGACTAGAAGAGCAACTTTTCTCCAGTCCCTGGGGCGAGCGAGACTCGGAGCCAGCCACTTCCAACCCCGCGGTACCGGGGAGGTGTGAGCAGGCAGGGGCTGGCCCAGGAAAGGCCTCCCTCCCTACCGTGCACTCGTTCTTGCAAATTTATCATGAGAATTTTCCAGTCCAACCACACATATCTGCTCAGAGGCCCTTTATTGTGGTGGTTTAATCTGCACCACTAGCCTAGCAGGAGGAGCAAGGAGCACGCTAATACCTTCTGCAGTGGATGCTGATGTGGGAGGAGTGTGAGCAGAACAGCTGTACAAAGAGATTGAGAGAGATTAGAAATACAGGATGATAATAAAATGAGACTTGGTTTAGGAAAATCAGACTGAAACAACTGAGGAAAAATAATACAAGTTTGTGGGAGTAAAAGAAAATTAGAATTTTGTAATGTAACAGAACTTGCCAGAGAGTGAAGTAAAGAAGAGTTGGCAGAGCAATCTGAGCAAAAATGGACCAGTGCTGGCAGTGTGATGAGAGTTAAAAATGGTCAGTGCATTTTTTTTTGTCCATTTCGGATGGATCAGAGAGGCACCTGACCCTGAAGATGCAATGTGACTTGATAGTATTCATGGTCAGTGCAGTGTGTTCACAGGGAGACAGCTCCAAAGGCTGCCACCATCAACCTGACAAACAACAGCTGGCAACAGGTTGGAAGCTGAAAATAAGGAAGACGTTTAAAAGGACACTTTTGTTTTGACAAATCCTGAAAATAGCGAATTTAATACAGTCCAGCATATGTGACTGCTGAGATAATGAACTGTACAGATGATTTGCAAAGGGGCAGTAAAGCAAAGACCTATAGCTGAAGGCGAGAAAGTTGTGCAAAAAACCCCAGGTTTTAGTTCTTGGGAAGCCTGGGTGAGTTTTTAAATGAATATGAGCTAGTTACCACCTCTGGCTGTAGCGTCACAAAATAATTTGCCTATTCTGGCTTTGGTACAACAACTCATCTTTGGCCAGAATCGGGTCAAGAATTGGAGACAAAGGAGACACACGTAGCTGCATGAAAACCGGTGAGTATGTGTGTGAGTTTCTGAAAACACACTACAGGTGGAACTGTAAATCCCGTTTTTTAAGCTGTGTGAACAAAATCATCCAGTGCCTTCCTGCCGTGGCCCATGGAGCTGCTGGAGATGCCAGCTCACCCCCTCAGGCTGTCCTTCCCCCCCGTTGCTTCTCCGCGGAGCCGGGAGACCCCTACAGACGGGATAAATCCCACAGGGATGCGCAGGAAGGGAAGGGAGGGAATGCAGAGGGCAACAACGGGGCTCTGACACAGCAGTTAGCTACTGGGTGTTAGGTTGGGTTTTGCTTGTTTTGGTTTTGCTTGGGGTTTTGGTTGTTGGGGTTTTTTTTAGTATTCTGGTATTCATTTTCCTTCCTCTTTTAATAACCCCATTTCAACTGCTGGCATTTCGGGGCAGGGTATGGTACAAGCCAACATATGCAGCTCCTGGCCTTAGTTATTTTCTCTAACAACATCGAATTAGTAGCCCACTGCTTTCAGCACAAGTTTTGTGCTTACAAGCAGGCCCATCAGTATTCTCCTGAGATCTGGGGTCAGGAGGTGGAAAAATCATAGAATCTTCTAGGTTGGA